>QZGG01000206.1:0-207257 GCA_006409495.1 Sedum album | reverse complement strand
ATCGTCATGCTCTTTTCTGTCAGTTTATATTGTTGTTTGCATTCATACCTATATTTCTATTCAATTGGGTGTTTGAAACTACTAATTATTTGTTATTGTTTCAGTTCAATTGGGTGTTTGAAGCTACACCATTATATTTGCCTTCAGGTGACTGGCTAACCTCTGCTAGTGGATGGTTATCATAATAAGATTCAGCCATAGGGGTGGTGTTGAAGCATGATAAATTATTGATAAAGTGATTATACGTGTTGCCATGTTCGAAAGCAGAAGCCAGAGTTTCAGAATTTCTGAAAGAAGTCATATATGTGCTTGGAAACCTCATCTGCCTTCTCCTCCTGAATCCAGTGCGCAACTCCCTCCAGTACCACAACCTCCTCCAGGAGCGGAACATTTTTCTTGAATGCTGGACTGTTGACATACTTATTGGCATCTAGTGTGTAGTATACAGTGTCCATGTCCCCGACGATAAACTTGGTTGGCACATTTACTGCAGTACCCGTCCATGGTGCATTCAGCTCCCAGTTCCTGAATCGTTTTAACCAACAGCTGTAAACCGTAACAGAGAATCTTGTCAGTTTGCATGAGAGTTTTAAAAGAAAACTAGACTGTACATGTTGATGGCGCGGTAAAAGTTGAGTCCTCCAGTAAACCCTGTCTTGGTGAATTTGGCTGTAGTAATCAACATCCTCTTCAGTGACCCAATCTGGCAGTATGATCTTAGTAGCTGGTTGATGTCCAAATAAGTCACCTGTCCGGAAGTAAAGAGGACTCTTGCTCGTGTATGCCAAATACTCTTCTAAAACCCTTCTGGTCCCAAGTTGTTCAAATTCAGCTTCTATCACTCCGGGCTCCTACAGAAATTCAACAGAAGAACAATTAGTCTACATACATCTCATGTGCTTATTGAAAACAATAGTCAGCAGAAGCCAAGAAGTGGAAGTTTTTAAAAAGTTTTTTATGTAACCTGAATTTTGCATATGTAGAAATCATCTCCATAGACCTGCCTCAAAACATCCAAAGGATTCCCTGTTGCCTTTCTAGGTGAGTACGCCACGCTCAAGTTCACCAGAGCTTTTACCTTATCAGGTCTATACAAGCTCAAGTGCCACGCCACATTTGCACCCCAATCATGCCCAACGACGAAAACCTTCTGCTCAGGAGCTACAGCATCCAGCAGAGCAACTAAATCCCCTACAATGCGTAGAACTGTGTAGTTCTCAACCCCTTCAGGCACATCACTGTACCCGAACCGAACCCACGTAGATCAGGGGCGATGCAGTGGTAGCCAAGGTTGGACAGGGCAAGAATCTGGTGGCGCCATGAGTACCAGAGCTCAGGGAAGCCATGAATTTAGAGGATCACATGACCTGAGCCTTTCTCAGCTACGTGCATGTTGATGCCATTGAGCATGAGGGTTCTATGGTTGATAGAATCCATTGTCAATCAGATATGAAACTTTTCGTGCAATGAGCCTCAGTTTTATAGCTTACTGAATGTAATGTGGATGAGGAGTTTGCTCACTCTTTGAGTGCAATCAATGACAATTGTTTAAAGACAAATCTTATGAGCCATACAGATGTTACTTATCATATCAAAACAATTACGTAACATGAAGGGCTGAGGACATACAGCAAAGCATTCGTGTTATCTGGTCCAGCTTTGTTGTTTATTAACATATGTGGAAATCTTGATAGGTGAGATGGAGAGTCAAACAGGGAACTTGGAGATAAAGTCGGCAATGTGTTTGCTGATCTCATCAGGCTTTTCTTGCTGGATCCAGTGAGCTACTCCTTCCAAAACTACAACCTCTTGCAGATTTGGGACATCCTGTTTGAAGGATTCGCTGTGCACATAGCTCTTTGCATTAAGTGAGTTGTAGACGAGGTCTAAGTCTCCTGTTATGAACTTTGTTGGGACGTTCACTTTGGCACCCGTCCATGGGGCTGTCAGTTCCCAGTTCCTGCAACAGGGAAACAGACTCACTGAGACCCTTTCCGATACGAGTAAATATCGAAAAAATTCTCAATTGGAGGTACTTGAAGTTGAAATTAGCGTCTAAAATGGATGCAGATTGAACTTACAGATTGATAACACGGTAGTAGTTAAGAGCCCCAGTGAAGCCGGTTTTATCAAACTTAGAAGCATAGAAGTCTAGTTCCTGCTGAGTTATCCAAGTTGGCAGTTCGATATCAGACTCTGGTGGTGTGTTAAAGCACTTTCCCTTTGGCAGAAAGAGTGGTCCGGGAGTCTTGTATGCGAAGAACTCTTTCACAACCCTTTTTGCGCCAAACCGTGCAAACTCAGCTTCCGCTTCTCCTGGTTCCTGAACCATAAAAAGGAACATGTGTATCAAATATCTACAGAGAAAACTTCATAAGAGCCTAAAAAACCAAACCTGAAATCGACACATATAGTAGTCATCTCCATAAATAAGTCTAACGAGATCAAGAGTCTTCCCAATCGGATTCCTTGGGATAAACTGCACACTGAGGTTCACCAAAGCCCTGACCTTATCAGGCCGAAACAAGCACAAATGCCAAGCAACATAAGCTCCCCAGTCATGCCCAACAACAAACACTTCACTCCCTGGAGCAACCAAATCCAACAACGCCACTAAATCCCCAACAACATGAAACAAAGTGTATTTATCAAACCCAATAGGCACATCAGTTTCTCCAAACCCGCGTAAATCAGGAGCAATGCAATGATACCCGAGATCGGATAAGGTGAGAATCTGGTGGCGCCAGGAGTACCATAGCTCAGGGAAGCCGTGGATGAAGAGTATGATGTTCGAACCAGAGCCTTTTTCAGCTACGTGCATGTTGATACCGTTTACATGGTGAGTAGTGTGTGTTATTGAATCCATTTTCGACCGCTGAAATAGATGTTAGACATAGGTAGGAATGGTGCTCTGAGGCTGGAGTAGAGTGTTATACACTTATACTGTTATTAATGGGTGGTTTCAGGTTTGGTTGGATGTGCATCTACTTCGGTAGGTACATGTCCCATTCTGGAATTACACACTTGGGGCAGGGGTAGATGCATTTCGTTTCTTTTTTGATTATAATTCGAGCATTACAATTCGCTATAGAAATCCCAACTTATTATATGACTTTGAACCGAAATAATTACACATTACAAGATCAGAAGCTGATAGGGGTAGATGCATTTCGTTAAGGACTAATTGTGACAAAAAACATGTGAAAATAGAACGACGACGTATCCAGTGTTTTCTAAGTAACAAGATAAAGGGGAGTGGATGAGGTAGAGATCCTCTGGGTTGAACCATCATCATCCATCTCACCAAGGCTCATGTAAGGGACCTGGGTGCCACTTGTCATCCATCCAAACGGCGTCGTACGATGCAAATTTCTATAGTGCGTAGTAGAAACGCTTACACTCTCAGTGGAATAAACAGGCCCAGGTATAAAGTTATCTCTGTGCTGCTGTCCTGTTTGGGTCTTCTTTGGGCCGTGTTTGTCGGCCCATTTAGCTTTGAGATAGCCTAGTGCCTTCTTCCACCAGCGCTTCTTCTTGGTCTTGGATTTGGCCTTGGCGGCTGTTCTTGATTTGTATTCATCTTTGGAAATGGGTTTCTGAAGCTTGAATCGAATGGTGTCAATCGGTTTGAGCGAAGCTCGTCCTCTGCAGTGCCTCCTCGATTCCTCCGCGAACTGATCATGAAATATTTTCTCAAAATGCAAAAAGTAATATGATAAATTATGTTTGGACAAAAAACAGAGGATACCTGAAAATGGGTGATTTGAGGGTCGAAGCCGTAGTCACTGAAGTGGTGAGGCTCAGGCGTGGAGAAAACCAGCGTCATTTTTGCAAACTCGAAACGACGACGTTGACGCTTTGTGAATGATTTCTGCGCTGCTTCGACTTGAAGTTTGGTTTTGTAGTGAATTCGGTGAACGTTGGAGTAAGTAGTTGAATGGTTTGTGAGAGTGAGAAGCGTAGTTGGGGGCAATAAGAACAAGAAAATGTCTCGATTGGAGAGTCAAGCGTGCAGCTGCAGCATTGGTGTTTGTTTCATGTGAACATCTTTAACGTCTTCTCATGCATGTCAGTCTTGTCAGGTCATTCTCACCTCCAAATTTGTAATAATATTATAGTTCATTTTAGGTCCATTGGGTTGTCGGTCGATTTTGAATATGGGCTGCCACTGGGCCGAACTTATCTTTTGCCAATCTCATCATGTGAACTTAAATATATTTTATGTTATTTTGAAATCGTGACACGATAAAAGATAACAAAAAATAACGACATTATTAACATTAAATCAAGAACAATGTTATCCATTACGCTTGAACAATTTGACTAATGCGACATAAGAAAAAATGATCTTCTTCCTGTCTGACATTTTAATACTAAAGAAAATAGTCAAACAACTCAATTAAATAAATGCAGCCGCAATATCCATATTTTACAGAACCCGTCAAAGATGGCGTCCTCCCAACCGTCGCATCCAACGACGTCGTATTCAAATCAGCTAAAACCAAAAATCAAATCCCACTGCAGCAGAACAGAGCAGCCAACAGCCCACTCCACGAAACCTCCACGAACCTTCCCTCCTTTCTCCATCCTCCATTTTAATCCCCAAAGCTCATACCCACTTTCCTAAATCACAATGTCTTCTTCATCAAACATCGACCAAGTAACCCTAACAGATGCGCCTAACAAAGGCTACGAGCTCAGCGGCAAGATCATGCTCAGCGCCATCGTTATTCTCTTCGCTGTTATTATCTTCATGGTCTTCTTGCATCTTTACGCTCGTTGGTACCTACTCCGCTCCCGCCGACGCCAGATTCAACGCCGCAATCGAAACCGCCGTCAAAATTTAGTCTTTTATGTCGATTCCGCTACTACCCCTTCTCAAGGGCTTGAGTCCTCTGTTCTCAAATCTTTACCTGAGTTTGTTTTTCAGAAAGGTTTGGACTTGGAGGAGGTGTCGGAGTGCGCGGTTTGCTTGTCGGAATTTGAAGTTGGGGAAAAGGGAAGATCTTTGCCAAAGTGTAAACACAGTTTTCATATTGATTGTATTGATATGTGGTTCGCGACGCACTCCACTTGCCCGCTGTGTCGGGCGCCGGTGGAATCGCTTGGGAAATCTGGTGAAGTGAGTCAACTCGTTGGAACAGTGAGTCAGTCCGAGTCAGAACCGGTTTTCGTGGAAAATTTTCCTACTTCAGCATCAGCCAGTACGTCGTCGTTTAGAACGAATATGAAGGGTGACTTTTCCATTGAGATCCCGAGATGGAACGAGTTGACCGAACCCTCAACTGACTCGGGCTCGCCTCACTCGTTGATATCCCCCGGCGGGAGACTGATGTCGCTGCGACGGATACTCAATCGAGGGCTGTCGATGTCACCGCATTCCTCCACGGCGGATGTATCTAGTTCCAGCGCGTGTTGCGATTTGGAAAAAGGAACGAGTCGGGAACCGTGTCGAACTCAGTCATTCCAAGATGAATCTGACCAGAGACGAGTTGAAGCGGGTTGTTGACTGAATCGTTTGACCTTTTTTTCAACATGCATGGAAGACGTTAATGTATTAGGCCAAATGGCTGACGTTGTAAATTGACGTGTCTACGTGGCGATCTCTGATTAAGGTTTCAGGTAAACAGAGGCCCAATGTTTGACTTAATTATGTTATTTTAGTCACAAGAAGTTTGTAATTAAATTAATTCATTTGTAACTTAATAAAAATGAATCACAATCATTTGCAAAGACTTTAGATAATGCTAGTTGTTTTTTTAATATAGCAAATGAAAATAAGGTGCACACTAGTTTCGAACAAAAAAATCTGAAACATGGAAACTAATCCATACAATTAGATACAACATAATTTAAAAAATCCATAAGAATTCGAAAAATCGCACAATTAATGACTGATAAATGGATTAGAATACGAAACCATCAAGATAGTTGATACTTAAAATTAAGGGAAAACAATAATTAAAAATATATTTAAAAAGAAATTACGTTTCTACCCTTTTATCAAATAAACAGTTGATGAAAACCATTTAATGTTGACCGTCGATCCTGATTGTTTTATACATTATATGAATACTATAAGTTTATATCCGATCCTTTCTCATTTAAAATTAGGATATAAATTTATTAGGATCAATAGATAAATACATAACATAATTTCAATCATTGATTTTATTATCCGAATGATTGAAAATTTTAATATTTTTAATAAAATTGAACGATAAAATATATACAAATCATGAACCGTTAAATTGATGATTATTTAATTTTATTTATTGTATTAATTATAATCAACAGTAAAAATTAATCTCGAGTTTTAAATTTATTCGGAATAGTTAAAGTACAAGACTAAGTTGGTGCAATTTTCGAATATCCGAGTTATATTTTAATTTAAAGCAATAAAAGTGAAACAAAAATTGACATGAAACTCCTATAAATATATTAATTGATTAAAAATTTATTCAAATAATTAATAATTAATATAAAACAATCAAATTCATTAAATCCGTATATAACTGACACACGATTCTTTTGACAAATTATAGCAAATTTTATCGATCTTAATACGTAGCACAGAAATTCACGTCATAAATACCTAACAAGTAGTTTTTACGGATCGTAATCCGTGGCACAGGAATTTACGCTTATTAATTATTAATATTGTATGTTTTCAAAATTCATAGTTTTAAGTACAAACCATCAGTTTGTGTTTATTGGTCTTTATTCGCAGCACAGACATTTATTCCTATGAACATCTACAGTATTATTCTATGTTTCGAAATTTATTGTCTTAAATAAAAAGTATCTCTTTGATTATAAAATGGATAGAATTTATGGTTTATTTTGAAGTCATAATTTAAATTCTCCACATTATTTCTTAATTTGATAGATATTTACAAATACATATATTGACTTTGTTACAAATACCCTTATAGTATAAAATAATCTTTTTGAGCTTATAATCATAAATATTCATTTAACTAATGAATCTAAATATTTTATTTAATGAACGTTGCAATTAACAATCGACGAATCATTATATTTTCAAAAATAATAGAAGCAACTTTTATAATCAAATAATAGTTTTTAAATGAGCATTTAATATGAATAGATTAAATTAAAATTGTCTTCTCTCACAGTATACTTGAGTTTATTAATCAGTAAATTATTCTTATTAGTGTTGCAGTATCAGAAATTGAAAAGGAATATCATAGAACACAAAAGTTTTAATTGACGGTTACTTTTTGTAATCACATTTCACTTTCCAGTACTACCCCTGTTGTTACTATTAATTACTTTATTTAATAAATATATTATTTATAATTAAAATTAAAATTTACGCACCGGATTTTTTTAATAAGTTTTTTATATGCTGTTCAATTTTTAAAAATTATAAACAATTTTTTTAATAGCATAGGTACTGTGCAAAAATTACTAGTTACTGAAAGAGCAAAATTAAGGAATATTTACGGAAGAGCGAAATTGAGGAAAATAAATAACTTTCAAGGCTAGAAATATTGAATCAACTTGCTTTAAGTTATAAATATCTAAAATTGTATTGTTTTATAAAAATGTTTAAAATTTAAAAATTTAGTAATAGTATGATGAAAGGAGTTAATCTTAACCTTTGATTTGATTAATGACGGTGAAATTAAATTTATTTTTAATTAATTTGGCATTTGAATTTGTAAAAAATACGGAGCGTTTGGATTTGACGGTTATTTTGGATTGGATTATTAGTAATCAATTTTTAGATTGTGTCTCATTGTCAACCGTTGAAATTTTACCCTCTCATCTCACAAATATTCAAATCCTTTTAATTCTTAACACATGAATGTATTATTTGAAATACTTAAAAAAACTCGAACCCCTTGCCATTCCCTCAAGGCCCGGAAATACAACGGATATGCTTTTAATACAACTTCAAAATTCCTTATATAAATAATAACAAGTGACAATCAATGTCAATGAAATAAACAAGTAATTCTTCCAATTTCCAAATATATTATTTTTAGTTGAATGTTTTTCTTCCTTTCATGCATCTTTTGCTTATTAAGCTAATTGAAGTTCATATTTGTTGCACTGCAGCTTCACCCAAGGCCTGGATCACCTCCTGACTCACATTCTGAATTGCTATAAACTTGATATATTGTGCATAGAAAGGTCGAGGCATACCTAAACAAAAGGCTTAAAGTTTAGGAGTAAAATGAGGTTTGGAGTTTCGCCGATCATACTTGTCGTAATGGTCGTGGCAGTCGCAGAAGGCGTTACAGGCAACATAGGATTGCCAAAGGCTAATGATATGGAACTGTCAGATATAAACGAGGCACATCTGAGAATCTGCGAGCCTACTGACTACAAAGAAGCCTGTTTTAAAAGCATGGCCTTAGCCAACACTACCGAGCCTAATGAACTCATCAAGGTTGCACTCATGTCTGCCAAAGAACAGATCAACCAGGCATTGGAAAACTCGATCAAGCTCGAGAAGTTGTGGAAGGAACCGAGGACATCTCAAGCATTTAAATCCTGCAATGAGGCTTTGGACTTGGCAATGTACAACATTGAGAAGACATTCGGCAAAGTGAATTCTTTGGAATGGAGCAAAGTTGGCGAGAATGGCAATGACCTTGAGAGCTGGCTTTCCAGCTCTTTCTCTTATACCACTATGTGCTTGGACGCTTTCGAGGACAACTCAACCTCCACGGTAGAGGCCAGGAACCAAATGGAGAAGATCATTCAGCCTTCCAGAGAGCATACAAACAATGCATTAGTGATGATCAAACAATATGTTAACACCATTTCATCTAAGCCCTTCGTTCGTCCTCTCATGACTGACCACGATGGGTTCCCCACTTGGCTTGATGAGGATAGATTACAGTTACTTACCCTCCCTGCAAGTAATATCCGGGCTGATGTTATTGTCGCTAAAGATGGGTCAGGACAGTTCGAGACACTAACTATGGCTTTGAGACATGTTCCTAAACGAAATCGTGGTAGAACATATGTGATTTACGTTAAGGCTGGTGTGTACAAGGAATACATTTTGATGGAAAAGAAAATGACCAACATTATGATCATTGGCGATGGACCAACAAGGACTAAGTTCACCGGACATAGGAACTACGTTGATGGTGTCCCAACAAGTTTAACCGGAACCTTCAGTAAGTCATACTTACCTTAAAATATGCTCTAACAACATTTTTATAAGTTGATACTTGCGATTTTTATGACATTGCAAGGGGCACTGGGAGATGGTTTTATTGCCAAGGATATCGGATTTGAAAACACGGCAGGACCTCACAAGTATCAGGCTGTGGCACTCCATGTTAGCGGTGACATGTCAGTGATATACAACTGCCGAATGGACGGATACCAAGACACGCTCTTAACAGCGGCCAATCGACAGTTCTACAGGGAGTGCACCATTACAGGCACAATTGATTTCATATTTGGATATAGCAGTGTGGTTTTACAAAGTTGCAAAATACTCATCAGGAAGCCATTGGCCAAACAAAAATGCGCGATCACAGCAGATGGGCGTGACAATGATCATTTGACATCAGGCATTGTGATCCAAAACAGTGTTATAACAGCTGCACCTGATTTGGTTCCATACAAGAGAGTCATCAAATCATACTTGGGCAGGCCTTGGAAGCCTCTTGCTCGAACCATAATCATGAACTCTAGAATAGATGATGTGATCCATCCGGATGGGTGGCTTCCTTGGAGTAGTGGCTTGCACACTGACACTTGCTTCTTCGCAGAGTTCAACAACAATGGACCCGGAGCAGATTTGAGGAAGAGAGTCCGTTGGGCTAAGAAGATTAATGCGGTACAAGCGAAACAGTACTCAGTTTCCAAATTCATTAGAGGAGATAAATGGATTCCTTCAAGTGGAGTTCCTTTTGTCGCTGGACTGTAAGCTTTGTCTATGTTCTGTTTTCCTATCATTATAAAAAAGTTTAACCTAAATTTATTATATTTTATAAAAAATACATTTAAAATTGCTAGGATATATAAGTACGCTTCTCCTTTAATTTATGTGTAGGAATGAGTTCGAGAAGTACTATTTAATTTTATGAGATGGAGAATCATCATATATACCGTTGATTTTTATTAATCTAACATCTGATATTAATGATTGTCGTTCTCAACTACCCCTATATTTCGCACATCCAACCGTCTAATTTAATTATTAATTTTAATCTCAATTAGTAGATCAATTAAATCAACGATTAAAATTAAGTCACTTTGTCTCACAAAAATTATATGTCTCTTTAAAAAAAAATTATTTTCAATTTGAATTATTAATTATCGTTGTCAGTAGTTCGGTAACCTGAAGCAGGCAATTTGATTACCGTTTTTTTATATGATAACTTCGTTCAATTTTTTTATTAAAATGTATAAGTTTAAATCAAAATAGACATCACAAACTTGTTACTATTGCATAATAGGGCAACTCGAATTTGAATATTTTTCGTCGTTAGACTAAGAGTATGATCAATAGACTGTCACTCCTGCTTTTAATGTATCACAATTATGAATTGTAAATGTTACACTTTAAAATAATAGTCAAGCTATAATTAATTTCGTAAATTTACATAAACATGTATGATAAAACAAAATTGACATGATTTTAATTAAGATGGATTAGGCAGCTAGCTGTGGTATTTGAACTTCGTATGGAACATGTCTGCATGGAGCAACTGTACGTGTAGAATTCCTTGTTTTCAGATCCTACTCCGGCTTTCGAATCTGGCTACAAATAACAAACCTAATTAATTTCGTGGATTTACATAAAACACACTTTAAAAATATATTTAATGCAGTTTTATTGATCTTAACCCATTGCACAGAATTTACGATCATAAATACCTCATTTTATTGATCCTCACACACTATCATACGTACCTCCTTTTATTGATATTAATCCGGAGCACAGAAAATGACGCTTATTAATTGTTAATATTTCATGTTTTCAAAATTTATTGTTAAATATTATTATAAAGGTAAGTAAGTTAGTATTTTTTCATATACATTAAATAATATATTTTTAATCATGTTTTAGAAATTTGAAATAATGAAATGCAACAGATTATAATTTTATACTATTTTAATATTTTTCTTTTGAATATAAAATATCAAGGTTCGTAAAATAATATGCTAAGGTTTAATAATTTTAGTAAGTTAATTAGGGAACCATAGCTTATATTTTGAATTTTTCATAATAAACATGTACTTAATTAAATTTCACAAATTTGAATACTATATTTTATTAATGACATACTTCTCGCAAATGATTAATGAAAGAGTTATCCAAAGTTTATAAACATTATCGAATATATAATGCTATCAAAAATATTTTGAAAATATTGTAATAAAATCACGTATGCATAAATCTGTGTTAGGCAATTGCATGATAAATCAGTTCATTGATCGACAATATCTCATTTGTTGATTTATACCAAACGAATAAGATTAAAAGTTAAAAAAACATCAAAACACAACCATTCACTTTAATAAAAACTAACTTTGATTTCAATTATTGTATTAATCAAATCAACAGTCCAAAATTTGGCTTTGTATCTTACAATAAATTAATTTCTTACATGATCATAATCATATGATAAATCATTTAGTATAATACGATCGATATGCCTTTAATACAACTTTGAAAAGTTCATATATAAATAGTACCAAGTGCCAATCCATATCAATCAAATAAACAATATATACCAAGTCCTGAAAGAAAAGTAATTCTTCCAAATATATTATTTTTGATAACAATGTTTTTGTTCCTTTCTTTCATCTTTTAAGCTAATTGCAGTTCATATTGTGTTGCATGCAGCTTCACCCAAGGCCTAAAAATAAAATTTTCAAATTTAAGGAGAAAAATGAGGACTAGAGTTTCGTCGATCATACTCTTCGTGATGATCGTGGCAGTCGTGGAAGGCGTTACAGACAACATAGGAATGCCAAAGGCTAATGAAATAGAGCAGTCAATTATAAATAAGGCACTTGTGAAAATCTGCGAGCCTACTGACTATAAGGAAGCCTGTTTCAAAAGCATGGCATCAGCCAAAACGTCCGAGCCTAGAGAAGTCATCAAAGTTGCACTTATGTCTGCCAAAGAACAAACCCAACAGGCATTGGAGAAGTCGATAAAACTCGAGAAGTTGTGGAAGGAAAAGAGGACATCTCAAGCATTTAAATCATGCAATGAGGCTTTGAACTTGGCAATGTATAACATAGAGAAGACATTCGGCAAAGCGAATTCTTTGGAAAGGAGCAAAGTTGATGAGAATGGGAATGACCTTGAGAGTTGGCTCTCCAGCTCTTTCTCTTATAGCACTATGTGCTTGGACTCTTTCGAGGACAACTCAACTTCCACGGTAGAGGCTAGGAGCCAAATGGAGAAGGTCATTCAGCCTACCAGAGAGCATACAAACAATGCATTGGTGATGATCAAACATTATGTTAACAGCATTTCTTCTAAGCCCTTCGTTCGTCCTCTCATGACTGACGACGATGGGTTCCCACTTGGCTAGATGAGGAGAGATTACAGTTACTTACTGTTCCTGGAAGTAAGATCCAAGCTAACGCTATTGTCGCTAAAGATGGGTCAGGACATTTCAAGACACTAACTGAGGCCTTGAAACATGTTCCTACACGAAATGATGGCAGAGTACATGTGATTTACGTTAAGGCTGGTGTGTACCGTGAATACGTTACGATGGGAATGGAAAAGACCAACATTATGATCATAGGCGACGGACCAACCAGGACTAAGTTCACCGGAAACAGGAACTACGCCGATGGTGTCGCCACAAGTCTCACTGGAACCTTCAGTAAGTCATACTTACCTAAAAAACAAGTTTTGACAACTTTTTTTATAAACTGATACTTAGGATTTTTATGACATCGTAAGGGGTTCTGGGAGATGGCTTTATTGCCAAGAATATCGGATTCGAAAACACGGCAGGACCTAAAAAGTATCAGGCTGTGGCACTACATGTCAGTGGTGACAAGTCAGTGATATACAACTGCCGAATGGACGGATACCAAGACACGCTCTTAACAGCGGCCAACCGTCAGTTCTACAGGGACTGCACCATTACAGGCACAATTGATTTCATCTTTGGCTTTGCAAGTGTCATTTTCCAGAACTGCAATATACTCATCAAGAAGCCAATGCCCTCACAAACATGCACGATCACAGCAGATGGTCGTGACAATAATCATTTGACATCAGGCATTGTGATCCAAAACAGTTATATAACAGCTGCACCTGACATGGTTCCATACAAGAGAATCATCAAATCATACTTGGGGGCCTTGGAAGCCTCTTGCTCGAACCATAATCATGAACTAAAATAGATGATGTGATCCATCCAGACGGGTGGACGCCTTGGTCTAGTGGTTTACACACTAGCACTTGCTTCTTTGCGGAGTTTAACAATAAAGGATCCGGAGCAAATATGAACAAGAGGGTTCGTTGGGTTAAGAGGATTTATGCAGGACAAGCGAATCAGTACACAGTTTCCAAATTCATTAGTGGAGATAAATGGATTCCTTCAAGTGGAGTTCCTTTTGTTGCTGGATTGTAAGAAAAGCATAGCATTGTTTTTTGATTTGTTGATGAATAATACAACATGATTGTTCTGCTTTGTGTATGTTCTAATCTTAATTTAAAGAAATAACGTAGTCTTAAGTCGAATTAAATGTTGTAGGCTGCACCGGATTTGAATTCATGGGAACTTAAATTACTAATTTTTAAAATCTTAAATATTTAAGAATTACACTTGAGTCACATTAAGTCCTTTCGATTAGGTTTAGTAAATTAATAGATTTTTTAAACCGGAGGTGATAATGTTGATAATTGATTTTATTAAATTATAAGTTGAAATTAAAATACTTTAATCTTAAATAATTGAATAAATTATAATCATGATAATGAGATTAAAAAGTTATTTTTAATTTAATTTGTACGTAATATTATTTGTATCAACATTATATTTCATTTGTTTTATAAAAAACTAGTAATTGGTGCACATATAATATGTGCACATAAATTATTTTCATTTTATAAGATAGTATTAGTAAGGGCATGTTTATGTAATTAGTAAAATATGAAAGGGTACTATGAGGATATGGAATGTGGCTTTAAAGATAACCGTCAATTCCACTCCTTGCGCTTTATATATACTAGTATTCTTCGTGCACAGATATTTCTGTGCATATATAAGTTGATAGTTTATAATAAATCAATTGACATATTATACTCAATAAGATACATGTAATTATTATGATTAGTGAGGGTATTTTCGGAATAAAAATGTGGCTTCAAAAGTTAACCGTCAATAGAGATGCTTGGGCTTTATTAATAACTAGTAGTTTTGCACAGAAAAATCTGTGCATGTAAGTTTTATATAAACACTGTATTATACTATTATATATCAATACATATATTATATATTATAATTCAAGGAGTATAATAGAATATGATACAGTAAATATTGAGTTTCATAGGGGTAGTTTCGGAATGTAAAAGTGGCTTCAAATAACCGTCAATAGGATGGCTTGCGCTTTATATATAGGATAGATAAGATGATAGATTATGTATTTTCTAATGATATCATTCTTATAGTTTTTATCTATACTATATATAAAAGGGGAAGGGTCTTATTGACGGTTAACAAATTGAAGCCACAATTTTATTCCCAAAATACCCTCTAATTTATCAATTAGTACTTCAATTTATTTCATGTTAATACTACATATTTAAATAATTTATTATATAAACATGCACATATTATGATGTGCACTAATACTAGTAACAATAATTACATATTAGAACATGAAAATTAAGTAAGTAAACCAATTTCCCTTTTAATTGTCTCTAGCGTATTTTATTACTTTAATAGTTTTCAATCCTATTAAAAATCGGTTCAAATTACAAGGTTTCATTTCTTTCAAGATATAGAATGCAAAAGGCGAATTTATGCAAACATTAAATTAAATGTATTAATATATCGTTCCGGAACCTGAAGCAGGCAGTTTGATTTTTGCAACTAATATTTTCGAGATGCATTTTACACAAATTTAAGCTTATTAATTAGTTATACTAGTATTTTGGTGCATAAATATTTGTCCACGTAGTATTTAATTTTTAGAGTTAGGATCAAGGAGAAAAATGAATATTGTAAAACAAAATGACAATATCTTAACCGTTAATTTGATTAATCTAACGGTTGAGATTAAAGTTGGGTTTTTAAAAAAATATGTGGTTGGATGTGCAAAAAACACGATGTAGTTGGATTTGCCGGTTATTTTTTGGTTAAATCTCATCCGTTAGATTATTGATAATCAGCGATAGAGAATATGTCTTGTTGTCTTACATAAAATTAGATTTCTTTCAAGAACTTCTTCTTTAATTTTTATATTATTAATTACAAATATATACATAATGAAATTAAATATTATAATTATGATATGGTAATTTCGGTGAGGTGCAAGGGCAATTTCGAAAACCAAAATATGTTTTCAAAAAAATAACAAACAATAAAGAGTCTCGCGCTTTATTAATAGTAAGATATATTTTCAAATTTGAACGGGTTTGTTCCGATGCCTAACTAAATGAGAATTTAATGAAAAAGGAGGATTTAAAGAAAATTTAAGCAAAATGTGTAATATTTTATAACAATTGATTGATGATTAATTATAATCTAACCTTTGAGGTTAAAATAGAAAATGGTCAAATAAAAAATCAAACACTGATCAATTAAACTCAAAAATCAATTGACCAGAACTCTTAAATTTCAAATTTAAGCTGTAAATTCAGTTAAAACTATATATTATTCTCAATCATCATTTTTATAAAAAGAACATAGTGTTACAAAAAGAGTTAATTAAAGAAAACCATCCCTATAGTAGGGGTAATTACAGAAAACCACCTCTATAATGACTATTTACAGAAAACCATTTTTATAACGTGATCGTTAGCATTTCACCACCTCGTTATTATTCCGTTACATAAATCGTTAAAAAATAATAAAAAAATTAAAAAATTAAAAAATTAAAAAATTAAAAAATTAAAAAAATTTAAAAAAATTTAAAAAATTTAAAAAATTTAAAAAATTTAAAAAATTTAAAAAATTTAAAAAATTTAAAAAATTTAAAAAATTTAAAAAATTTAAAAAATTTAAAAAATTTAAAAAATTTAAAAAATTTTAAAAAATTTAAAAATTTAAAAAATTTAAAAAATTTAAAAAATTAAAAAAATTTAAAAAATTAAAAAATTAAAAAAAATTAAAAAAATTAAAAAAATTAAAAATTAAAAAAATTAAAAAAATTAAAAAAATAAAAAAAATTAAAAAAAATTAAAAAAATTAAAAAAAATTAAAAAAAATTAAAAAAATTAAAAAAATTAAAAAAATTAAAAAATTAAAAAAATTAAAAAAATTAAAAAAATTAAAAAAATTAAAAAAATTAAAAAATTAAAAAAATTAAAAAATTAAAAAAATTAAAAAATTAAAAAAATTAAAAAAATTAAAAAATTTAAAAAAATTTAAAAAAATTAAAAAAAATTAAAAAAATTAAAAAAAATTAAAAAAATTAAAAAAATTAAAAAAAATCAAAAAATTTTTTTCAATGAAGGACGATCAATAATTTGTGAAACCGTAGGACTTGATCTCAACCGTTGATTTCTAATCATCCAACTATTGAGATTTAAAATAAAAAAACCTCCAAATCCAACCGCCTTGTGTTTTTCGCAAATCCAACCGCCAACTTTAATAAAAACCAACTTTAATCTAAACTGTCAGATTAATCAAATCAACAGTTGAGATTTTGTCCTCCATCTTACAAATACTTAATATCCTCCTAGAACTTAACTCATATACTCTATATAGTAAAATTCTTATAACTTATTGAAACCAATTACATATGAGTACATGAAATAAATAAAAAATAATAGACAAACGAATATCTAGTTAGGGAAAGTATCATGTGGAACCCCCACCTTTTCATGGATCCATGGATCCCTCTTTGCATCCGTTGATTGCATTTACTGTTTGCATTTTGGACGCACCAGATTGTGCCAGCGCATTAATGAGCATGTGCAACTCACGTGTGCATTTGTCACGTGCATTTCACGTGTGCATTTCAAAAATGCAAACACGTGATACAATTTGGTGCACACAAAAAATGCAATCAACGGTGATGAAGGGGATCCATGGATCCATAGAGAGGGGGGGTTCCACATGATACTTCCTCTATCTAGTTATACTCATTTCGTATGAGTAAAAGCCTTCTGTGAGACAAAAGATAACTTGTGTCTCAAACATTGTTTTCACGGCGCCTCGGCGAATCACGGTGCTAATCTACTGCCAAGCCGTCTAGACGATATGGCGAAAGTCTAGACGTTACATGGCGTTACGGCGTAATATGTATTTAATATGTAAAAAATTATTTATTTAGCTTGAAATAATACTGATATATTATAAAAATAAATTAATTAGTGATTTATGGGTATATTTTATTACAATTTCTCGTAGTTTAGGGTATTTTTTTTAATTTTTTTTAATTTTTGTAAATTTTTTTAATTTTTTTAATTTTTTTTAATTTTTTTTTTAATTTTTTTTTAATTTTTTTAATTTTTTTATTTTTTTTTAATTTTTTTATTTTTTTTAATTTTTTAATTTTTTTTAATTTTTTACTTTTTTTTAATTTTTTTAATTTTTTTTCTAACGGTAACGGCAAGTGGTGGTAGAGTGCTAACGGAGCAGGTTATAAAGGTGGTTTTCTGTAAATAGTCATTATAGAAGTGGTTTTCTGTAATTACCCCTATTATAAGGGTGATTTTCTGTAATTAACCCTTACAAAAATGTCTCCCTGCACCATGGCAAAAATATAAGAATCTTAAATAATACATAAATTTTAAGCAAACAAAATGCTTTTAATGCAACCTTTTTTATAAGTCAAAATTGGGTTAAATATGTTTGCACTCTTGCTACTGAAATCCAAAGTTTTTTTTTGATAGCACTGAAATCCAAAGTTAAGTGTTATACAATCATCTAAAAATAAATTTATTCTTATAACTCAGTGTAAATGTAAAGATAACAAATGAGAACTGATTAGCTAAATATTGAATTTAAGAAATCAACAAATATCAAAGCTAAATCAATTTCCAAATACACTCCAATTGCTCAATATTTTTTTGCAAAAATGAATTTGACAATTAATCAATTGTGAAATTAATCAAATCAAACTTAATAATTACTTCCAATTTTATAAAAATTTATAATCTCAAAAAATTCTATCAATCTCATTTCCCAGCGTTTATGCACTGCATATTTAATAGCGCCAAATGCCAAGTTGATCAGATAAACCAGTCCTGAAACAAGGTAATTTTTTCAAATGGATTTTCTTGAATTTTTTATTTTTCTTCGTGTTTTACTTATTTAGCTAATTGGAGTTCATATTGTGTTGCATAGCAGCTTTACCCAACGCTTGGATGTCCTCCTGAATCACATTTTACGTTACCAAACTCGGTACATTTGGGCCGCTCGGTCGTCGATAATCGAGTCCTTTTTTCTGTACATCAAATTTATAACAAAAAACTTAAAGTTCTCAAAATGAGGATTGGAGTGTCGCCGATCATACTGATCGCTATGGTCGTGGTAGTTGCAGAAAGCCTTACAGGCTACAGAGGAATGCCAAAGCTTAATGATAAGAAGTTGTCAATAATGAACAGTGCACATTTGAACATTTGTGAGTCTACTGACTACAAGGAAGCCTGTTTGAAAAGCGTAGCTTTAGCCAACACGGCCGAGCCTAGAGAAGTCATCAAAGTTGCACTCATGGCTGCCAAAGAACACACAAGCCAGGCATTGGAAAACTCGATCAAGCTCGAGAAGTTGTGGAATGAACCGAGGACATCTCAAGCATTTAAATCTTGCAATGAGGCTTTGGACTTGGCAAAGCATAACATTGAGAAGACTCTCAACAAATTGACTACTTTGGAATGGAGTGAAATTGGTGAGGATGCGAATGACCTCAAAACCTGGCTCTCCAGCTCTTTCTCTTATACAACTATGTGTTTGGCTGCTTTCGAGGACAACTCAACTTCCACGGTAGAGGCCAGGAATCAAATGGAGAAGATCATTCAGCCTTCTAGAGAGCATACAAACAATGCATTGGCGATGATCAACCAAAATGATAAAAAATTTCTTCTAAGCCCTGATCATCTCTCAACTGACGACAATGGGTTCCCCACCTGGCTCGATGAGGATAGATCACGGTTACTTACCCTCCTGCAAGTCAGATGCAGTATGATGCTATTGTCGCCAAGGATGGGTCAGGACATTACAACACGTTAACTGAGGCCTTGAAGCATATTCCTACACGAAATGGTGGCAAAATGTATGTGATTTACGTTAAGGCTGGTGTGTACCAAGAATACGTTTTGGTTGGAATGGAAATGAAAAACATTATGATCATTGGCGACGGACCAACCAATACTAAGTTCACCGGAAATAAGAACTACGCCGATGGTGTCAGCACAAGTTCCTCCGGAACCTTCAGTAAGTCGTACTTACCTAAAAAATATGTTTTGATAACTTTTTTATAAGATTTTGATAACTTTTTTTATTTAGGGGTTCTGGGAGATGGCTTTATTGCCAAGAATATTGGATTCGAAAACACGGCAGGACCCAGCAAATTTCAGGCAGTGGCACTCCATGTTAGCGGTGACAATTCAGTGATACACAACTGCAGAATCGATGGATACCAAGACACGCTATATACAGCGGCCAACCGCCAGTTCTACAGAGACTGCACCATTACAGGCACAATTGATTTTATCTTTGGTTATGCAAGTGCCATTTTCCAAAAATGCAATATACTCATTAGGAAGCCAATGACTGGCCAAATATGCGTTATTGCAGCAGATGGTCGCGACAATAACCATTTGACATCAGGCATTGTGATCCAAGACAGTTATATATCAGCTGCACCTGACATGGCTCCATATAAAAAAAGCTTCAGTTCATACTTGGGCAGACCTTGGAGTCCTCTTGCTCGAATCATAATCATAAATACTAAAATAGATGATGTGATCCATCCAAATGGGTGGTAGCCTTGGGCTGATGGCTCGAACTCTGGCACTTGCTTCTTCGCAGAGTATAACAACAATGGACCTGGAGCAGATTTGAGCAAGAGAGTGTCATGGGCTAAGAAGATTGACGCGACACAAGCGAATGAATACTCAGTCTCTAAATTCATAACTGGAGATAAATGGATTCCTTATACTGGAGTTCCTTTTTCTAATGGATTGTAAGTTAGAAGCATTCTCTTGATGGATCAAAATGTAGCAACATTCTGTCTGGTTCATCGATGAATAACATTGCAAGTTTGTTCATTCATTATGTTCTGTTTTTCTATCATGAAAATGTTTAATCCGACTTCTCTGACGCTCATCCGAGCAGGCCACTTAATTTGTGGCAAGAAAATTCGGTTGATAAATTTATTCTGTTATTGAAAATATGCACACTAAATTCAGTTATAACAGAATTTCTGTACTTTGGGAAATTACATTACTAATCCTTAAATATTGATGATTTACAGTTGAGTCCATATACTAATTTTATTAATTCAATTTGAAAATTAGTTGCTGGAGCTTGAATCGTCATTATATGTAATTATTTTCATTCAATTATAATAATAAATTTTATTATTATTAGTCACGATTAAGCGAACAATATTGTACAACATTTTGTTAAACAATACCAAAAATATTAAAATTACCTCAACTCGACTCGTCGTAAAATCTTTATACCAATACTGATTTCGAATCCGGCTACAATACCTTTCACGTATGTAGGGAAAGTATCATGTGGAACCCCCACCTTTTCATGGATCCATGGATCCCCTTTTGCATCCGTTGATTGCATTTACTGTTTGCATTTGGACGCACCAGATTGTGTCAGCGCATTAATGAGCATGTGCAACTCACGTGTGCATTTGTCATGTGCATTTCACGTGTGCATTTCAAAAATGCAAACATGTGGCACAATCTGGTGCACACAAAAAATGCAATCAACGGTGATGAAGGGGGATCCATGAATCCATGGAAAGGGGGGTTCCACATGATACTTCCCCCACGTATGTATGTGGATTTGGCATTTGGGTCAAGTAGTTTTGGAAAATGACCGATCCATATTCAAATATAATGTCTATATATCTTGCTTGTTGCGTATTCATTTGACATTGGTTTAAGACTTGCCGTGATGTTTCCTAGTGCCTTATTCAATGACTTATAATTTTCATAAACGTCTCGGCCAAGTACAATACTACTTAGGGTAATAGCAAAAAATCATCAAAACCATATCGTTTATATTTACAATATTTACGAAATATGTATCCCTCATGCACAAATGACACACTGAAATTAAAAGAAATTATTTATCGCTATTGGTAAATTGGTGAAGACAATTTGTGTTGATTTATTGTTGCTTTTAAAAAACATGACAAATTTTATTAAAACGACTTTTCATTAATAATATTTTCGAGACGAATTTTACAAAACACAATAACACTCAAGATTACGCTTATTAATTAGTACTATTTCATGTTTACAAAATTCAGTGTTTGTCGGATGCTTTACTAATATTGTAAAAGCGAAGTTGAAAATAAATCATTTTATAAGATCATGACAAACAACTTGATTGTTTATTAATTATGAGATATGATCGAAAGGGATGATAAATTTTTGTAAGACAAGAAGATATAACCTCAATCGTTGATTTGATTAATCCGACGGTTGAGATTAAGTGGTTTTTAATTAAAATTGACGGTTGGATTTGCAAAAAACACGAGCGATTGGATTTAACGTTTGTAAAAAAATTAAATATCATCCGTTGGATTATAAGTAATGAGCGATTGAGATTGTGTCTCAGTATCTTACAAATACGTATATGTTCATCTCGAATTTTTAACTATTAATTATAATCTAACTATTGAGATTTCAAAAAAATTGTCAAATCAAAATGCATTATTGATCAATTTAAATTCAATATTCGATTAACAAGAACTCTAAAATTTGCAAATTCAAACTCCCAATTAAGTTGAAACTGTATATTAATCTCAATCGTTATACTGATCAAAACCAATAACGATTTACAAAAAATTTCCCTTCCTGTCATTCCATTGTGGTAATAATATAGTTTAGGGTTTTAGGGTTTAGAATGTAAGGTTTAGGCGAGTTGATTGTACTCTCGCTAGTGAAACCCAAGTTTTTGGGTTCAACATGCGCTTTAAAAATGCAAATTTTCAACAATTTAAATATGACAATACCGGTTAATTAATTATATAGATCATAAATATAAGAAATCGATTATGTAAATAGTGCCAATCAAAGTTGATTAAATTAACCAGTCCTGAAAAAAATGTAATTCATCCAAATGGATTATTTTATAGTTGAATGTTTTTCTTCATTTCATGCATCTTTTGCTTATTAAGCTAATTGAAGTTCATCTTGTGTTGCACTGCAGCTTCACCCAAGGCCTGGATCACAAAAGGCTTAAAGTTTAGGAGTAAAATGAGGATTGGAGTTTCGACGATCATACTGATCGCTATGGCCGTGGCAGTCGAAGGATGCGTTACGCGCAACAGAGGAATGGTAACGGCTAATGATACGGAGCTGTTGATTTTACACAAGGCATATGTTAAAATATGCCAGCCTACTGACTACAAAGAAGCCTGTTTGAAAAGCATGGCCTTAGCCAACACGACCGAACCTAGGGAACTCATCAAGGCTGCACTCATGGCTGTTAAAAAACAGACCAATCGGGCATTGGACAAGTTGATCAAGCTCGAGAAGTTGTGGAAGGAACCGAGGACATCTCAAGCATTTAAATCATGCAATGAGGCTTTGGACTTGGCAATGTACAATATAGAGAAGACTTTTGAAACAGTGAGTAATTTGGAATGGAGCAAAATTTGTGAGAATGTGGATGACCTTGAGAGTTGGCTCTCAAGCTCTTTCTCTTATAGCACTATGTGCTTGGACGCTTTCGAGGACAACTCAGCTTCCACGATAGAGGCCAGGAATCAAATGGAGAATATCATTCGGCCTTCCAGAGAGCTTACAAACAATGCATTGGTGATGATCAAACAATATAAAAAGACCATTTCCTCGAAGCCCGTCAGTCGTCCTCTCTTGACTGAAGACAATGCGTTCCCCCTTGGTTCGATGAGGGTAAGTTTCTTAACATCTCTGGAAGTAAGATCGAGGCTGACGCTATTGTCGCTAAGGATGGGTCAGGACAGTTCATGACCCTAAATGAAGCCTTGGAAAAAGTTCCAATAAGAAATGATAGCAGAACATATGTGATTTACGTCAAGGCTGGTGTGTACCAAGAATACGTAATAATCGGAATGCAAATGACCAACATTATGATCATTGGCGACGGACCAACCAAGACTAAGTTCACCGGAAACAGGAGCTACATCGATGGTGTTGGCACAAGTTTCTCTGGAACCTTCAGTAAGTGTTACTACCTAAATAAATATGTTTGACAACTTTTAAAAAAGTTGATACTAATGATTTTTGACATTTTAAGGGGCTTTGGGAGATGGCTTTATTGCCAAAGATATCGGATTTGAGAAATACGGCAGGACCAACCAAGTTACAGGCTGTGGCACTTCATGTCAGCGGAGACATGTCAGTTATACACAACTGCCGAATAGACGGATACCAAGACACACTCTTGGCAGCGGGGAACCGCCAGTTTTACAGGGACAGCACCATTACAGGCACAGTTGATTTCATATTCGGGTTTGGCAGTGTCATTTTACAAAACTGTACTATACTCATCAGGAAGCCATTGGACAAACAAAGATGCACGATCACAGCAGATGGTCGCGACAGTATCCATTTGAAATCAGGCATTGTGATCCAAACAGCTAATATAACAGCTGCACCTGAAATGGTTCCATTCAAGAGATTCTTCAGTTCATACTTGGGCAGGCCTTGGAAAGCTCTTTCTCGAACCATAATCATGAACACTAAAATCGATGATGTGATCCATCCAAACGGGTGGACGCCTTGGAGGAATAAAGTTCACACTGATACTTGTTTCTACGCAGAGTTTAACAATACAGGACCAGGAGCAGATCTAAGCAAGAGAGTGTCATGGGCTACGACGATTGATGCGGAACAAGCGAATGAGTACTCAGTTTCCAGTTTCATAAGTGGAGATAAATGGATACCTTCAACTGGAGTTCCTTTTTCTAATGGATTGTAAGTTGAGCATTGATCTGATGACTAAAAATGTAGCAACATGGTCTTTTGATTCATTGATGAATGGTAAAGCATGTTTGTTCAGCTTTCCCTGTGTTATTTTTCTATCATGAAAAAAGTTGAATCCGATTTCGTCTGAACGCTCGTCGGAGCACGAAAGAAACTGACCGGAATTTGGCCGGAAAAGTAACATGATAAAGTTAATTTCTGTTACTGTAAATATGTACAGTAAATTCTGTTATAACATAATTTCTGTATACTTTGTGAAATTACATCACCGATCCTTTAAATATAAAATAATTGTTTTGGAGCCCATATACTAATTTTATTTACAGTTAAGTCCATTCAGTTAAATCGCAAGCTCACTGGATATAAGTGGATTCCTATAACTAAAATTTAGCAACATTTTATTGATGAATTTAAGAGCATGTCTTTCAGCTTTGATTCCAAACTTAGCAGGTGCATAGAAACTTATAGATAGGGAAATATATAGCTCGAAATCGAGTGGCTCAAACTTGACAGCCTCAAGTTCTGAACCTCTCCGCATTACGCGATCTTCCATTGAAATCTCGTGAATGGCAATGCAAACAATCTTCAGTTTGCTAATTCAAGAGGAGGCTTTTCTAAGAAAAATTAGAGTTTAAATTTGTATGGTGCAAACACATTTTGCTTGAGTACAAGGAGAGTAATTCATAAAAGAGAGATCAAGATGGCCAGCACTAGTTGGTCTTCTGCTTCTCTTTTGACTCTCATTGTCCTCACTTTGGCCTTTTCCGGAGAAGTAGCTGGAAAAGGAAAACGCGGTGGCCGTAATGGTGTTGACTATAACATTGCCACCCCTGATGAAAAAATCTTCAACATTGTTCAGCATGGAGCTTCACCTGATGGTAAAAAAGATAGCACAATGGTACTACTCTATTCTCAAGGCATTTTCTCATATCAATCACAAACTTTTTAATGACCATTTTACCCTTGTGTAGAATTTGCCATATTCCTACATAAACATTACTTGCACTGATCATGGATGATAAAGAAACAAATGCTTAAAGACTTTTTTTGCTATGTTTGTGAAGCAAATAATTCGGGCTTGGCAAGCGGCATGTCACTCAAGCGGAAAGGCTAGACTAGTGATCCCTAAGGGAAACTTCAAAGCCGCGCAAATATACTTTGCAGGGCCTTGTACAGCGAGTCAAATTGTGGTTCAGCTCCAAGGTAACTTGATAGCTTCCACTGATATCAGTGAGTTTTCTTCACCTGAATGGATCACATTCGAGTATGTTAGCAATGTGGTCTTCATCGGAGCCGGTGGCCTGATCAATGGCCAAGGCCCCTCCGTTTGGAAAAACAATGATTGCTCGACCAACAATGACTGTGTCCTTCCCCCATGTGTGAGTATCATGTTGCCTTAACTTCCTAAATTCCAATATTGACGTGTACTGATAACTTTGGTGATTGTCTTTACAGAATATCAAATTTAACCATGCCAAGAACATCATCGTTCGAGGGGTCACTTCTGTTGATCCAAAAGGCTTTCACATTCACGTCTACGGATGCCACAATATCAGGTTCCAAAAGCTACAGCTAAATGCACCAAATGAGAGTCCAAACACAGATGGAATCCACACTAGCAACTCCAGCTTTATCAAGATTACCAAGTCCAAAATTGCAACCGGTGATGATTGTGTCTCAGTTGGACAAGGATCATCCAATATCTACGTAACTGATGTCACTTGCGGTCCTGGACACGGTTTCAGGTAATGTGATGTCATTGCAGTTTTTTACAAGGTGTGGAATCCTTGAGTAGCTCGAGTACTAATCCAGTGTATAATAAAATGGTGAAACAGCATTGGAAGTCTTGGAAAAGAAGAGGATGAGCTCCCGGTGAACGACATTGTGATTCAAAACTGCGTGATGACTGGAACGGATAATGGAGTTAGAATCAAGACATGGCCTAGACCAAATCCAAACAAAGTTACAGGAGTGTTCTTTGACAACATTGTCATGAACAATGTAAAGAACCCCATCATCATTGATCAGGAATATAGCACAAAGGTACAACATCCATTTTTCTATGATTGATACCATTTATTCATCATGAGCTAAAAGGGTAAAACAGTCATTTGGTGATGGGGTTCAACGGTTCATGTCTCAAAAGGATTTTCAAAAATGTGACTTGTGAAACGTGAAGGGCTTATATGTCATTTCATTGTGTTATAGGGTGCGAAAACAGCGTCGCTCGTGCAGATCAACGATGTGCACTTCCGAAACATTAGAGGAACGAGCAGCATCCAAAATGCTGTCGAAGTTGTATGTAGTAACACATACCCCTGCAACAATGTGGAGTTCTATAACATCAACTTGAAGCACGTAGGTGGACTACCATTGACTTCTACTTGTTCCAACGCCAAGACGATTTTCGGAGGTGTGCAAATGCCAGCTCCTTGCAAACAATGAAGAATCAACAGCTAGTTGAGTACTTAGTTGTTGATGTTGCTGCATTTTGTGGGAGAGGGTTTTTGTGTTGTTGAGGTGTAACTAATTATGGTTTTGTGAAGGGTTTTTCTCAAATAGTTAATTTGAGGAATTTACTTTTCCAAAGATTTTGATAACTCCAAATAAATAATTTTTCAAAA
The DNA here is from genome assembly GCA_006409495.1 of Sedum album. Taxonomy (NCBI): domain Eukaryota; kingdom Viridiplantae; phylum Streptophyta; class Magnoliopsida; order Saxifragales; family Crassulaceae; genus Sedum; species Sedum album. The sequence goes on along the minus strand of QZGG01000206.1, from coordinate 180,323 downwards.
TTTTATCATCAGCAAAACTGAAGTGTGTTTGTATAAGACAAGAAACAGTTCCATCCCAAACCTCAAATGAAAATATCCCTCTTATGTAAGTCCCACGAATTCAAGGTACCATGAAATCACTAGATCAACAAAACAAGACACCAACACAAGTACACAACCATTAAGTTGTGAACCCTTGTCGCCTTAACACAGCCACACACTAATGCCAAGCAGTTACCTTCTACTTTTGGAAGACAATGAATCAAATTTGAACAATGCGAATGCGCAGCTAACATTGCTTTATTATCAAATTCCAATCTTTGATTTATACAATGACTAAAACATAAAAAACAATTATATACAATATGTAAACTTAAGATGATCACGCCACAAGGACTGAACATCATCAACCAACACAAGGAACAGACATTTTGACGCAAAGTTGTTGTTACCTCGTCAGCAAAGAGATCCTAACCTCAACGGCACCTTCTCCCTCCCATGCTCTCCGATCAACTCCCCAATCCCTCTCACAACTTTCTTGAACGCAAAATGCACACAATTGGACAAAGCAATCCAACATACAACCTCATACACAAAATCTGAGGCTGGATCAGATGCAGACGAATACAACCACTCATCGTCCCAACTATTCCCTCCATATCCACCAAAATTCCATCCTCCACCGCCACCGCCCCCACCACCACCAAAGAAACCACCGCCACCATCTCCTCCATCGATTCCAAACAATCCCTCACCATCCTCTCCGCCGCCGTCCATCGACCGTCTCCTCAACCGCCTCTTCTTCCTCGTCATCAACCGCGTGGCGGTTCTATTTGACCTAGGCTTAACCGCCGGCGGCGCTACAGCATCGAAAATCAAAGCGGAGATCCGCATAGCTCCGGATCCTGATACCTGATCGGTTGAGCTTTCTGCGATTGATAAGACCTTGGAAACGACATCGTACCTACGAAGCTTGTCGGAGCGGTCAAACCCTAGAACTTTCTTGACCGCGGAAAACGCGGTGGTGTCGATAATGGAGGCGTCCATCGTCACCGATCGGGTTGGTTCTCGGAGCTCCGGTTTGTCAACAAGGATCCGAATTCTGACCAGAAAAATATTGAAGATTTTTATTGGAAAAGAGACTCTTAATTCTAATTGTACTCGAATTTTACACCAATTTAGGTAAAGGTTGTACTAGAGTCTAGAGACGTGTTGGGCCGGGCTATTGACTAAATTCCGGGTCGATTTTTTTTTTTTTTTTTTTTTTTAAAAAAATTGGTCAAGGAATGGACAACCCCCATTCTCAAGCCAATTAAATTATTCCCCTCTAACCTACCCCGCAGAACCCCTGTCCTGCCCCCATCAGGAATCGAACCCGGGTCGATTAAACTTAGGTTCGGGTCGATTAGCTCGGTTTGATTTTTTTTGATAAAATGAGTACTCAGACTCTAAAAGGTAAGGTACATATGAGGATTTAATCTCAATCGACTAGTGAATGGAAACCTCAAATACAAGAAGGATAGAACAGTAAACGTAACGTAAACGAGATATTTTGCCTCAGTACCAAAAAATGCGCGAACAAATAATGACAGAAAAGAGCGAGCACGACCAAACTGATCAGTCTGAAATTACGGAATCCTCAGGGTGCTTTAATAATACAAATGATTTGGACTTTGAACTTTAAAAAAATGGTCTGAGGATTCTGATTACGGCAGCAGCCGCGGACAACTGACGAGCAAACAACCGGAGACTGTCGCCTCAGCAGCGACCTCCCCAATGAGCGAAGCTCACCGACTGCTTAACCGAAAAACAGTCCGAGCAAAAGACACCCTCGCCTCTTCCGGCAGAGGTTATGCAAACTCTCACGAAGAAGCATCACCCAAAATCTTGCAGCATCAGTTGCACCAAACAAAGCAAGTCAGCCAACACCTCTGGCTGGAAGCAAATAAACACCGAACAAACTCCAACCAGAGCAAGAAAAAAACCGTTCACCCTCAGTGAAAGGTTTCCTCGCTCCAGCGTCTAATAGAAACTCCACAAACACAACACAGAACTCCAACAGTACACACACCGTACAAAACCCACCAACATCAACTAACACCTCAACACGACCGTCACAACCCATCCAAAAAACCGCCTGCAACATACCCATCAATTCCATCACTGTCACAACAAACGGGATGGAAGGAGGGAGAGAGGCGGAGGAGGCGGTGAGAGTTTGAGCCGAAGAGGGAGGAGTCGGTGGAGATTTGAGAGAGTCGGTTGTTTAGCAATCTTCTTTGATGGGTCCTCAACGATTCTAAAACGACAATTTTAGTGTTCTTTTTCGTAGCTCGGTTTGATTTGATGCAACAATATTATGGTAATTTTTTCATGTCTGTTCCAGTCTCCTGTTTGAGACATATTCTTGTAGTGAGAAAGGATCATTTGAGATTCAGGGATAAGTTTGAGACCTTGAGATCCAGGTAAACAATCGTTATCATCTTTTTAATTTTTTGTCTTTTAGTGAAATAGTCAAAGTGCACAAACCGTAGGCAAAATATGTAAACAATTACGTCAAAAGTGCAAACAACGAAAAAATAAAATGCATTTGTGCACTTGGGGTCGCAAAGGAACTGCACTCACTTTGAGTTTAGGAATGAGGTTCATGGAAAACATTCGAGTAGGGTTAGTCGATTTAACATGTCTCGTATCTCTTTTCATATGTGTAATTAAAATAATAAATTATCTGTCTGACTGTATTATGGAAGTTTTGATAAATGACATCATTTTAATTCGTTGTAAAGGATCAATGTCGGTAATCAGTGGCGGATGCATTAAGGGTGGGCCGAGGGCTCCCACCCCGGTAATTTTTCGAAACTTTGAATAAATTTAAAGTAAAATGTTAAAAAAATTCAAATGTAGAGTGATTCGTTCTCACCGATTTTTTTTATACCCCCGATTTTTCAGAAAAAAATCTATACTAAAATCGCCTCTGATCAAATTTATTTCTGAATCCGCTACTGTCAATAATATATTCCAATCCGGACAACCATCGGGTGGTCCGACGCTTGTGAAAAATGATGCAATGTCATCATCTTTTTCTTTACGATCATGCTTTTTAAATGATATTAATGTCAATGTCGACTTCTAGTAGCCACCACATAAGTTTAAGTCCCACATTTGCATACTTCTCATTCAAAACCAGAACATCAAACGACATCGTTTACGCATCTCATCTTCTTCCAGGCTTCCAGCGATACTCGTTAACCAACGCGACAATTCCACCAATGGCTTCTTCCTCTTCCTCCTCGTATTGACGTTTCTTCCTCTTGTATTTTTCTCCTCTACTCTAATCGATTGTACGTTACACGAAACGTCTGGATCCTTCCGATCGAATCGATTGCGGTTCGATTTATTAATTCCTTATATCGATCGATCGATCGATCGATAAAATGTCGACGGAGCAATTCATGTCTGGAAACGGCCGATACTTTCAAATGCAACCGGAGCCGGCCACGTCATCATCCTCGATTTTCACGTTGCGTCAGATCCCCGAAACAACTCGGATTTTCGACGAGTTGCCTCAGGCCACGATCGTGGAAGTTTCTAGACCTGATGCTGCTGATATTAGCCCTATGCTTTTATCCTATACTATTGAGTTTCAGTACAAACAGGTGCCTCTTGATTTTAAGCCTCAGCAAATTTCCACCCTTTTACAAGCATTTATTTTATGACTCTTAGTAGTAATTGATGTATTGGTTGTTACTGTAGTTTAAGTGGATTTTAGAGAAGAAAGCTGCGCAAGTGATGTTTCTACATTTTGCTCTGAAGAAGCGTGCGTTTATTGAGGAAATACACGAGAAGCAAGACCAGGTGTGAGTCTGACCTTTTGCTGCTGCGTGACTTGGTTTTGATATTTTTCTCACTGGATAATTTTTCAATTAAAGGTTAAAGAATGGCTTCAAAATCTAGGAATAGGGGATCATAATACGGCTGTTATCCAAGATGATGATGAGCATGATGAGGAAAGTTATCTTATTCATCATGATGAGAGTGCTAAAAACAGGTGAGAGGGAATATATGTTTTGGATTATGAGATCAATGAGGTGCCTTTCTTCTGCCTTAATTATTAAAGTTCTTACAGGTGGCTTTTTTGTTCAGAGATGTTCCATCTAGCGCTGCTTTTCCAATTATTCGTCCAGCCTTGGGGAGGCAGAACTCGATATCAGATAGAGCTAAAGTTGCCATGCAAGGGTATCTAAGCCACTTCTTAGGAAATTTGGATATAGTAAATTGTCGAGAGGTATCTTAAAGTTTTAGCTTTCTGGTGGTATTTATGATTGAAATATATTAAGAGGCGAAGTGATCGCCAGGCTATCCAAAACTGATATTTATTGCCATGCATAGATATGTCATTAAAATCATTTCTGATTTCAAGTTTGAAAAATATTTTCAGGTTTGCAAGTTTCTTGAGGTATCCAAGCTATCATTTGCCACAGAATATGGCCCAAAACTGAAAGAGGGCTATGTCATGGTTAAACATCTTCCGCAGACTCTCAAAAGCAGTGAAGCGAGAAATTGTTGTCGCAGATGCTGCTTTCCATGCTGTACTGATAACTGGCAAAAGGTTTGTAGACATTTTTACACTACGTGAAAAGTTTCAGAGACTTGTAAGATTTAAAGTCTTCTTTGTTTGCTCCATAGATCTTACGTTCACAGAATCACAGCTGAACCACGTAAAATTCTCATAGATGCAAATTCACAGCTGCATGTGAGGAATGAGTAGCTTGGGAAACCAATAATTTTGAAAATTTAGTACATGGGCTCTCTGTATAGAATATTTATATAATCACATTAATCATTTCCCCTTGTACGTCAATATCTTCAAAGAAATTATACGGTGGAATCTTTCATTTGCATGTATCGCTCTTTCTACTGGTAAAATCCAGAACCTTATCGAGTCCTGTATTTTCTTCATGCAACATTAATAAATTGTATTCATCTTCAGGTGTGGGCTGTCCTTAAACCTGGATTCCTTGCCCTTCTAGAGGATCCTTTTGATACTATTCCGTTAGATATAATTACATTTGATATATTACCAGTCCCGGATGGGGATGTCGAAGGCCAAGTATCGTTAGCAGAAGAAGTAAAGGAAAGAAACCCTTTACGGCATGCATTCAAGGTATTAATGTGTTCCAAATAAAACATGGATGCATTTGTCGAACGATACCCATAAACAATTAGAACGCAGTTCTATTTTTGAGATCTTCGTTTTACTTCTTCTTTGTGAGATAGTATGAAAATTGCTTCATCCCCGATGAAACATCTTTTACAGGTAGTTTGTGGAAATAGGAATATAAGGTTGAGAAGTGGCAGCAATTCAAAAGTTAAGGACTGGGTCGTAGCAATTAATGATGCTGGACTTAGACCTCCAGAGGGCTGGTGCCATCCTCATCGGTTTGGGTCTTTTGCCCCACCTAGAGGACTAACAGATGATGGCTCTATGGCTCAGTGGTTTGTTGATGGCCAGGCTGCATTTGATGCCATTGCTACGTCCATTGAGCAAGCAAAATCTGAGGTTTGTATTATTCCTTATAGTCTATAGAATCCCTTGCTGTCTTTCTACTCTCGCTTCCCATCATACTGCATGTATTAGATCTTTCAAAGCTTCATGCAGATATTTATTTGTGGCTGGTGGGTGTGCCCAGAGTTGTATCTACGCCGTCCATTCCAGGATCATACATCCTCTCGACTTGATGACTTATTGGAAACAAAAGCAAAGCAAGGCATACAGGTAAACATCTCATTGATAATTGTTCATCACAAATGAATTTCTTAATGTCCGTATATTTTTAATTACTCATCACTAGGTTGAAGCTTTTCTGCTATTGTTGTAAACTTTTAACAGTTGCATCCATGGTCGTGTATATTGAAGCTGCGCTTTCTGGATTGCTAGTTATTTGGTATGAACAGGACTTTTTGTTCTTTTCTGACTATGTTTTTGTGTAGATTTATATACTTCTCTACAAGGAAGTAGCTTTGGCTTTGAAAATCAACAGTGTGTACAGCAAAAGGAAGCTTCTTAGCATTCATGAGAACGTGAAAGTACTGCGCTATCCTGATCATTTTTCTAGTGGTGTTTATCTGTGGTATGTGCTTTGTTCGGAAACCCCTATCAGACTTGCTCCTCTGTTTATATTGAAAAATCAATTTTGTAATTAATATGATTCCCATATTACAGGTCTCATCACGAAAAGCTTGTCATAGTTGATAATCAGGTTTGCTATATTGGCGGTCTTGATTTGTGTTTTGGCCGCTACGACAATTTAGAACATAGAGTTGGTGATTGCCCTCCATTGGTATGGCCAGGGAAGGACTATTATAATCCAAGGTAATCACTTATAATAAAATCTCTAATTATGCAGTTATATGTCCGTATTTTATTCTTGTTAAGTTGTTTTATTGATCATGCGGTGGTGGTTGTAAATCCTTTGTGCAAGGATGAATAGTATTGTCCCTGGTTCTATTAAAATTAGAATTAGAGTTAGAATTAGCTATCTACACATTTCCTTTCACAGATGAGCATAGTGTGTAGTTTTGATGGTTGGGTATTCGCAGCAGTTGCTTTCTTTTTGAAATGTTTTATTGTTTGTACTTAAGGCTGTTAAGCTTTTGCATTGGCGCAATTTTTGTGTGATTTACCGCTGCTAACTGTCAGGGAGTCTGAACCGAATTCCTGGGAAGATACAATGAAGGATGAGCTTGATCGTAGGAAATATCCCCGGATGCCCTGGCATGATGTTCATTGTGCTCTCTGGGGTCCACCCTTGTCGAGATGCTGCCAGGCATTTTGTTCAGCGGTGGAACTACGCTAAGGTTATTTTGGTGCTAATGTCTACCAATGACTACATTTATGTACCGAAACTCTTATTTAATGGTATGACTTTTTCAGAGAAATAAAGCTCCAAACGAGCAAACAATCCCTCTCCTGATGCCTCAGCAGCATATGGTTATTCCACATTATTTAGGGAGTAGAGAAATAGATGGTGGAGACAAGGTTCAGAATGGTCCTAAGGAGATAAAGAGACTGGACTCATTTTCCCCTCGCTCATCCTCCCAGGACATTCCCCTTCTTTTGCCTCAAGAAGCTGATGGAATAGGTGCTCCCCAGGACGATTCAAGAACTAAAGGTTTGGATCCATCTTCAGATCATGTTAGTCAACCAAGAAGAAACAGTGGAAGTTTTACTTTGCCTTTCTTAAAGTCCAAAACGGAAACACTACTTCCAGACATGCAGATGAAGGGATTTGTTGACGATCATGATACTTTATATCTTCAAACAAAAGTATCTTCTGGTGTCGTGCACAAACCTGTTACCAAAATGTCAGATGAAGAATGGTGGGAAACCCAAGAGCGGGGAAATCAAGTTCCCTCTGTTGATGAGAATGGACAAGTGGGTCCATGTACATCATGCCGATGTCAGGTAGTCTGTTAGTCCTTGCACTTTGTTTATTTCTTTACTCCTATATTGGCCACCATTTTAATGTGTATCGAGTATTAAATTTGGTGTCCATGTAAGTTTCGCTGTATTGTTTTGTATATCAGTAAAAGTGTGGGAACATGCTGTTCTTTAGTCCTTATATGTGCCTATTTGCATATGGTTAATACAGGTATTTAGGAGTGTGTGTCAGTGGTCAGCTGGAACTAGTCAAGTGGAAGATAGCATTCACAATGCTTATTGCTCTCTTATTGAAAAGGCGGAACACTTTGTGTATATTGAGGTGTGTACTCAAAACTTTATTAAGTAATAGAGTGTTTGGAGCCTACATCATGAGTGTCCATCGTATAAGATGCTGGTAGAAATTTGTCTCTGACTTTCATTTGTTTATGGAATTTTGTTCCCAGAACCAATTTTTCATTTCAGGCCTTTCAGGGGACGACATTATCCGAAATCGTGTCCTTGAAGCATTGTATAGACGCATTATGCTAGCATTTAATGAAAAGAAGAGCTTCAGAGTTATCATTGTCATACCTCTCCTTCCTGGCTTCCAGGTGAAATATTATTTCTTTTCCTTTGAATAAAAGTTGAGAGTAAGTGAATTCTCCTAAGAGCATTGTTCAACAGGGTGGTCTTGATGATGGTGGTGCAGCATCTGTCAGAGCTATTATGCATTGGCAGTACCGAACCATCAGTAGAGGGCATAATTCAATTTTGCACAATCTATATGATCTTCTTGGACCTAAAACACATGATTATATATCTTTCTACGGTCTCCGAGCTTATGGCAAGCTATTTGAGGACGGTCCAGTTGCCTGTAGTCAGGTATCTTTATGTCGTTTCAGACAATCTTTTTCCCCTTGGCTCTACAAATTTGTTGTTTCTCTTCATAAGCATGTTTTCTTTTGTAGGTGTATGTTCACAGTAAAATTATGATAGTGGACGACTGTTCAGTGTTAATTGGATCAGCAAACATCAACGATAGGAGTTTGCTTGGATCAAGAGACTCTGAGGTAACTGTTCAATGCGTTACTTTATTTTACAGATTAACAATTCTAATTTTTGATCTTATTATTGATTTCTAAAGTAGTTCAGTATCGTATGAGAAATTAAAAATTACTCCTGCAAACTTTAAGTGCAATGCGTCAGTTCACTTTCATGATTCATAGAAATTGCTAGGATTGGGATGCTTCCTTAGACGGTTTATAAATCAACGAAAAACTTCATTGGGGATTTGAAATGCCATATTGAATTTCATTCCTTGTTTGTTTAGTTTTATAAAGTTTCCTGATTATTTTGACAACCATTTGCAGATTGGTGTTCTTATTGAAGATAAAGAATTTGTTACTTCTTCTATGGGAGGCAATCAATGGAAAGCTGGAAAATTTGCTCTTAGTCTTCGCCTATCACTATGGTCAGAACATCTTGGTTTACGTTCCGGGGAGGTTAGTTTTTTTGCCGTCCACAAAAAAATCCATGGATATGCATTTTTCAGTGTTGGAAACTAGATACTCGTAACTGCAAACCATGAAACTAATGGAACTCCTGATACAAAAATAAATATGGTTGATCATGTTTGGAACAAACCAGATGCTTTGCGCTTCAAGTGCCGGTTGTCTTATACTCTGATAGTCTGATATATGCTTAATTCTTTCTTCCCTAGATAACTCAGATAAAGGACCCTGTTGCGGATTCCACATACAAGGACATATGGATGGCGACCGCAAAGGTGAGAACATAAGTTATTTTATAACTAAATTAAGTATCGGGTATGTTCTTTTGCTTTGAATTTAGTAGAACTACATTACTGTCGTAAACCTTAATGAAGTCATCTCTCAAAAAGTTCATTTTAAAAGGTAATACTGTTAACTTACTATAAAAGTCACAAAGTGAAGTTTCCCAATTCAGATTTCTAATATATATTAAATTAAGTTCAATTTGTTTTAATCTCAGTCAGTGTTAATTTCTTCTCGGAATTAGACAACTTTACGGCTTACATAAATCGACATTGATGCCTATGTCGTTCTTTGTTTTAGAGTTTCTCATGAACCCTCATTTCTTTCTTTTCTTGGGTGTTCAGACGAATACAATGATCTACCAGGACGTGTTTGCCTGCATCCCTAATGATCTTATCCACACCAGGTATATTTGCATAATCCCTAGTCATCATTACATATTTTGGTGATGGTATAGCTCTCATAACTCCCTATTACTTATGCTGAGAAATATTCAGATCGGCAATCAGGCAAAGTGTAGCCCACTGGAAGGACAAGCTCGGGCACACCACTATTGATTTAGGCATAGCACCTGCAAAGATAGAATCGTATCATAATGGAGAAATAAAGGAGATTGATCCAATGGAAAGATTGGCATCTGTGAAAGGGCATTTAGTATCATTTCCATTAGATTTCATGTGCAAGGAAGACCTGAGACCCGTCTTCAACGAGAGTGAATACTACGCATCTCCACAAGTATTCCACTAACCATAGCTACTAGAAATATACACAAACCAGAACCAGTAAACTGCATACTGAAACCCCATTTCTGTACATTAGAAGGAAAAGCCGGTGTAACCTCCCAATTATCCCATCATTTTAATAGATGGTTGAAACTACATCTTTGGATCATCAAAACAAGTATATCTTGTAATAATATCAGACATTTTTTTGCTAAATAATATTAAAATTCTTACAGTCAATGAATCTTTAACAACTTTAAATTCAATACGTATTCTGATAGTTGATGAAGATTCTGAATTGGTTACTTATGCACCATTAAATATAGTCCAACTAAACAGCTCTAATAAATTCATATACTCGTTACTTGGTTTTTGTCGTTGGTTTCGACATAATGTTTTCTATTGATGTGGTTTTCTTGAAGTTAACTTTTTACTGTGTACGAATAAATTTATTTATCAATTATTATTTCACTTATCCATCTAAAATTACACTATATCGAAACAAAATACATATATAGTGTTGAGCAACAATCTGAAGTCTGCATGATCTCGACAATGTTGATCCAATCCACGTAATATATGAATTTTGTCTGAGAGAGATTATGTATATATTTATTAAGGTCTAGTGAATTCTTGTACCAGGTAGAAATCATTAAATTTTGATGTAGATTACCAAAACAAATTAAACTAGTACCTAGTTTTGGGTGTTATTGTTGATAAAGAGAGGTTGTACATTTTGAGCTACAAAAATGTCTAGTTCCCAACACACTCTACCATCCATCGTTCGTAGTTTTGCTCAAAATTTCAACCACATTCCACCTGCATTATCCAACTACCTACCTGCATTGGGTTTTGTTACTAACTAATCTCCTTTGACCCATGACTTTCTGTACAATTTCTCCTGTAAAAGATTCCAAATGTCGTATACATACATCACTCATAAGCTACAGCAGTCAAATAAAACTGAGGAAATGAGATGGTGTTTTTACATTTTAGTTTGTAATGGAAAATTAAAAATTAAAAAAATCTAAGAATTTATTACGAAAAATTCACTCAATGTATTTTCTCTAAAAGTGTCCGGCCATTAAATTCAGTATGTCGTTGTTCGATCAATCTCATAATGTCGTGGTCCTGTTTGACCTGCATGATCCATTGAATTCCGTGTCGGAGTTGATTTGAATTCAAACCAACAGCTTAACATACTGTACAGAATTACAGGTCATCTAATCAATATGTCACAATCAAAATCTCAACCCTACCATTTTTTATGCAATAATGTTACATAAGTTTTTCAAAACGACGTCATTTTATCTTTAAAATATTGAAAATCAGGTATCTTTACGTATCTACAGATTATATTAGAATTTTTATACGACTCTCATGCTCTATTCCATTGCATTCATAATATTGTAAAGCCAATTTCGACACTCAATTCCATTTCTAGCATTGCCAAACCCTAAAAACCAGCAACAAAGCAACCAAACTAATGTTCTAAAATTAGTAGTCAATTAGTTAGAGTGTATGTAGCTGACGTGGATGAATAATATCATCCCACGTGTCAAAATTAACGTTAATCACATCAGTCCTCTTCCCTATTTCAACCTCTTCTTCCCACTATTATCATCATCAACTGTTAAAACTTTCAAAAAACCTCGCGCAAACTTCTCCATTTTCATCTCAACTGCCCTCCAAAACCTCCCAAAATCTACCTTTTCCTTCTCCACTATCAATTCCATTTTATTCTAATTCCACAATGCCGAAAAATGTCGACAATTTGGATCCCAAATCTCGACTTGTAACTGAAATCTGCGCCGCTTCCGCCGGCTGCCCTCATCGCTCCGGCGCCGGCGAGTCTGGATTCGTTGACTGGTACCTTATTCTCCGAGTATGTTCATCTGGGTTCTCGTCAAAATTGCATCTTGGATTTGTTTTGTAGTCCAATTTTGTAGGGTTTTAAGATTGTGGTTTTGATAGGTTGATGAAGGTGCAGACATTGACGTCATCAAAAGACACTACTTCAAACTTGGCAAGTTTTGATTTTTAGTTTCTGGGTTTTTTCAGCATCTGCGTATTTGTTTGTATACTGATTTGGATTCTATTTGTGCAGCTCTGCAGCTTCATCCTGACAAGAACAGTCACCCCAATGCTGAGGTTGCATTCAAACTCATCTCACAGGTTGGATTTGGTCCCCTCCCTATCATATTTTCATGACACTCCTAATTCAAATTTAGTTATCAAATGAATCCATGATTGTGTAATAATCTGAAAGCAACAAACTTGGGATCCAATGCTTGGTAATTTCAAAATTATTTAAGCAAAAATGTTAGCTGTCTTTGTTACTTTTTATCCTTCAACTTTAGTGTGTTGATGTTTTCATATCAATATGTTTGGGGATTCGATCTCAAGGTTTTGTTAGTTGCTTTTGAATGGATCATCTTGTCTGTGTTGTCTTTTTCTTTATGGTCGTGTTTTTTTGCTTTTCTACATTTACTTGATGGAAATAAATGTAAAGGAATGATAGAGGTCTGAGAATGTTTTCTTTTCCAGTCATATGCTTTTGTTTTTGTTTCTTTGTCTAAAGATGAGCGGAATTATTACATGATACACAGGCGTATACATGTCTTTCTGACGATAGTAAGAGAAGGGCCTTTGATCTCGACAGGCTGAAAAACTCATGCCTAATTTGCAAAAACATTGCGAATAAGTCAGGAAGCTTATCAAGTCATTCCCTTGGCATGAAGATCAAAGGGTTCAGATTAAATTCACAAGACAAGTCGAAAACAAGTAGATTTTGGACTGGTTGGAGAGAAATACGGGAGAGGTTCAGAATGGAAGCAAGCGTCATTGAGAACTGTTTAAAGTCCAACGCCAATGTGCCTAAAAAAGAGTATCCAATATTCAAACCATCCAATGGCTCAATGCATAAAGGCTACTTTCGTTCTGAACGAGGCTCAAAAGAGTCGCCCGTGTTTAAACCAACTGAGGAAAATAACATGTTTCAAAAATATCCGATGATGGAGCGAGTAAGATCAAGCAAGTCATGGTATTCGGAGAAGCGGAACGGGTGGAGCGAGTCTGGAAGACAAAAGCAAGAGATTCCAGTTTTTGAGGTGAACCATGACATGAGTAGATTGCATAGAAGCAAATCTGCTGCTTGTGTTCATCCACTGTGGAAAGCCACTTAGGTTCTTTAACATTCCATAATGTTTAGTATTTTTGTCTGTTATTCATTGCCTTGAATATTTTGATTCTCTTGCAAATTACTCATTTGTGCAAATAAATTTTAATAGAAGTATTAAATGAGATGTTGAGAATGAATTCAAAAAGGATTATCAAATTTTTTGTTGTTTGAGTCCTCTTAATTTATCGTGATTTTTATTAATCTAACGGTTTTATATGATTCAAATAATCATTACTAAAAATACTAAAAAACAGTTTTGTTGAATGAAATCAATCGCTAGTTTCTCTCTCTTCCTACTCCCTCGAACTAAATCGATTTTCTTCATCGCAGTGTGTTTTGAGTTGTTTCCGCCGACGCCTCCTCGCCCCATCTTAAACCCTACCAAACCCTACAACCGTTTCCGATTTGGTTCCGATTCCAATTATCAAAATCCCAAATTTACCCCCAATGTCTGCTCAAGGAGGAGTCTCGATCGCTCGGAGCCGCAACGGGGATCGATTCTACAGCCCTCCGCCAGTAAGGAAGCGCCAAGAGCAGATTTTACTTCAGCAAGAACAGCTGCTGCGCGAACAGGAGGAGAAGGAGAAGGAAAAATGCTTATTGAGTTCTTCTGTAGATTCGGAGAAAGTTAGTGAAGATTCTTTGTCGACGACGTCTTCTATGACTACTGATTCGCGCTGTTCGATTTCACGTTCGACGATTGATTGCGGAACGAATTTGGATCGGTTCTTGCAGAAGACGACCCCATTTGTACCTGCCCAGTGCTTCTCAAAGGTTTCTCCTTTTTATTTGATTTTAGGGGTTTTTTGATGTTTCAGATATTGATTTGCTTTATTGGAATTGCTATGGTGTACAATTGTGCCTCCAAACTCTGTGGAGACCGATTTTTATCAACCTTTGAGACATTCTCGAGTAGTAGGTAGTTTTGTTAGTTTTGTTTTGCTTTTTATCTTTTGGAGAGCCTTGTTCTTGTCGCTATCTATTTGTATTGAATTGTGTATGTAAACATTTTTTCTGGCTTTGGTATAAACTGACTCAAGTGAATGTACAGAAAAGCACGAAAGAAAGGAGGACGACTCATGTTTCAGTTTCACATCCGTTCTTTTTACTTGATGATTTGTGGGAATCATTTAGAGAGTGGAGTGCATATGGAGCCGGTGTGCCTATCCTGTTGAATGAGGATGAGTCTGTTGTGCAGTATTATGTTCCTTTCGTGTCTGCAATTCAGTTATTTGTCAACTCTTCAAGACTGTCATCTGGGTTAAGGTGGGTCTTGTTACATTTCTTTTTTTATCTCGGTCTTTGTTCACTAGTATTATGGTTTATTTGATGTTTTTGTGCTCCATGGTTGAAGCTTGCAAATGTTGATGGAATCATTTTACTGTGCTTTTTCTGTTTTGGGTCTTTGTGATTCAGCTGTCCTTTGAGAGCATGTTTCATTTCCGATCAATGCCTTTTTTCTTTTCCATGAAACTAATGTAACTTGAATTGGATCCGTGTCTGCTTTAGCTGAGAATTTGGTGTTTGTTTTTGTTCATGTAGTAAGAGAACTGCAGAAGATAGCGATGTTGGGTCCTTTAAAGAGACAAGTAGTGAAGGTAGTTGTGACTGGGATACAGAAAGGAGGGATAGCAACCGGTCTCGTGGTGTACATAGTATTACACACTCTGACGTTCAAAGTTTTAATCGATTATCTCTGACAAACAGGAGTTCTATAGATACATCAAGTCCCGAGAACAGCATTCACAGTAATCCTAGTCCAGTTGCATTTGAGTTCTTTGAACGTGAGTCACCATTTATTCGTGAACCATTGGCAAACAAGGTAAGTTAGGTCCATCTTTACCCTTCTAAATTAGCTTCCTCTCACTACTTTACTAAAACCTTTTCTGTCCATCTACAGATTTCAATTCTTGCTTCCAGATTTCCAGGCTTGAAGACATTGAAAAGTTGTGATCTTTTGCCTCAAAGCTGGCTTTCTGTGGCTTGGTACGTACTACATACATATTTGAGGCCTGCATTGCTCAGATGTTTTCGCAAGTATGTTTTTAATGATGTATATATATACAATTTCAGGTACCCTATCTATAGGATACCAACGGGGCCAACACTTCAGAATATGGATGCATGCTTCCTGACTTACCACCGCCTCTCCACGCCCTTATCAAGTATTCTTCCATCTTGCTTTATAAGTTGGGTTATTCAGTCCACATCTCATTCTTTTGTAATTTTTGTTTGATTTATTATTAATGACAAAAACAGGTAAAGATATTGCAGCATCTGAAGTTCAAAACACTAGTGTTAGCGAGATCCACCACTTAGGCACTTCCCCAATGTTATCATTACCCATATTTGCCCTTGCCTCGTACAGATTTAAAGCTTCTGTTTGGGAGAATGACTGCCAGAAGGAGCAGTTACTTTTGCAGGCAGCTGACAGTTGGTTAAAAGATCGACAAATTGAGCACCCTGATTACCGTTTCTTTATAAACAACTATATATCCCCGCTCTTAAGAAGATGACGTCACATAAGGTCATTAAAATTTGGAATGACATTGACCATCAATATCATTCTGAAACTGCAGTTAAGTCCCTGAAATGAGCTCTCAGTGCCGTTATTTGTTTTTATATTGGAGCAGTTTGTGTCCCCTCTCATGCCCCTTTGAGAGCTGGTTACCGTAGGGGACTTCCTTATGTCTGTAAAGACAATGATGCTTTGTTTTCTCGAAGCTTTTTATAGTAGCTGGAGGTGATACACAAAGATAGTTTATACGATGCTGCGCAGTCGCAACTTATCGCGGTATTCTACTCCTGAACTTGGCAACACGACACATGTTTGGGTCAGGATAACTGAAAAGGAACTCTCCATTGTTGTATTTTTATACTCAACAAGTAGCCTTGCGCTCCAATGCTTGAATAACCAGGTAGAATATGATGTTGACAAATTGTATTGTTCTTAATTTTGCTGTTTTAATTGAAAAGATAGTTCTTTCAGTTTATTGGTCTTGAGTCTCAACTGATATCAGTATTTGAAATCCAATTTCAACAAAGGAAATGCAACAACTGTTTCTGAAAGCATTTGCCAGTGACGCATAGTAGTAATTCGAAATGGTATTCATGTAGATTGTACAAGTAGATATGCACAGTGGCGTAAGAGTATTTGTATCAGAGCATTTCATGATGTATTTATCTCTTTCAAATATACTTTGTGACCCCAACTGTTCTCTGATAACTTAACACTAGATACACATACACTGGTACACATACAAGTCACAATTATTCTCTGACTACTTAGCTGGATGGTTTCGCCCATTCTCTTCTTCTTCTATAAGACGCTACTTGCCGCTGTCTCTCATTTCCTCATTCATTTCCCATTATGGTGGAAAGCAACAGTCCTTGCACAAACTCAGACTTGCGTGCAGCTTCTTCTTGCTCTTTTTCTGATACTGGTGCCTTTTTAACAACCCTGCCCATGTGAAATTATACAAGGCTCAGTCCTTGACTAAGAGATTAATCCACAAGGTTACACCAAATAAGAAACATGCCTCCAACTAAAAGTTGTAATGCAGGGTGGATAGGTACCTTTCTGCAGATTCATCAACAATGACCTTGGTATCACTGCCGGCTTCTATGGACTGCTGAGCTTGAGATTCCTCAGGCTTACCAACAACGGATACGAATTGTGACAACAGTGGATCAGTTTCAGCATTGGGAGCTTTAACAGATGAACCACCATAAATTAAATGCATATGACCATCACGAAATTCCTTCCTCAACATGGAAAATGTTGAGTTCGATCCTCCTCTGTAAAGCCTCCTCCTTCGCTGGACGTAATATCAGTTAAGGAAAGAACACTTATATATAGTGGATGCGCAATAATTGAAAGCCGCGAAGCTATAAAATAATATCAACAATAAATGCAGATACAACATGGTCAACTAAACTAACGACAAATGTGCTTCAATTCGATATTTATTCAGCTGAATATGCTTTTAACCAGACAGAAATCTTAATTTTAGGCAGGTGAAGCTGATTTTGCGTGCTTTCTGGTACATGAAAGATATGGGGTTCCTGAGGGCTCAAACTACCATCTTTACATCATTACCTTAATGGCTTTGTTCAGTTCATTCTAAACTAAAATGATTTCTCTACACTAATTTCAACTAAATGCCTATATCTTACCGGACAGCTAATCTCATTAGATTGTAATTATTTGCAGAAAGCATCAAATGTAAAAAAGATATAAAAACTAGTTGGACATTGGAAGGATATCTTATACAAATTTGCATGCTCCGTGGTGATATGGCCAACCATATCCACCCCGACTCTCTTTGAACAAGATATAACCGGACAGACCTGCAGAATAACACACCGCGAATAAGGGAACTTTAACTTGTATAATCCTCATCAAAAGAGCAAAAACCAACTCAGGCTCGTTAATCGCCTCAACTCGGCCAATGAAAAAACATGCAGTAACAGAGGCAAAACTTATCGAATGAAGATTCACATGATACATGTTTCTCCGTTAAGTTCAGCAGTTCTTATGATATATGCAGTTCAGCATCCATAATAATTTAACCAACTGATACCAGCCACTGATTTTGATCACACAAACTACACAGCATAATGAGAATAAGAAGCATCAGCATCTTCACAACCAAATCTACTTTTTACTATTAAATGTTATTCACTTCCAGAATCACCCAAGTAAATTACTAGCATATATTCTTGATCTTCAGTAACCTAAGTCATTATTTAAAAAACCTCTTAACCAACACATAAGTAAAAAACTGCGATACCCCAGCTTTGACATCGGCAGGATGCTCGTCGTCAATGTGAAGGCAGAGCCCCAGCATATCAAAATCTTCACCGCAAAACGGACATGTGTATTCATTAGCCATCTTATCATCATCCCTGTCCATCTCCTCCAAACCCCCAAAGTAAAGATCTGTGTCACATTCAACAACATCATTAGATGATCAAACAAGCCAATTTAAGCAACTTTCCCTAAATTAAGCAACAGAATCAAAAACAAACACCCAATAAAATTATTGATCAAAACTTCCAACACAAAAATGATTCAAATCGAAACATACCTGAACGATTCTGGTACGCCAACAAGGAAGCTGAGGCCCGGTTGCGCCAGGAATCCATCGTTCTGAGTTTAAAGATCGCAACTTTATGTAGTGAATCAATGAAAGACGCGAATTGGGTCGCTGATTGTGAAGACAAAATCTAGAATTTGTCGCTGGGATTGGAAACCCTAAAAATATAGATGAAGAAGAGATAGATAAAGTTGCAGACATGACGTTGATATGATGATGCAAAAATAAAAGATGAGAGGACGCAAAATACCAAACAAACAAATTCATAAAAAAGGTAATTGCAGTAAATTACTATTATAATACGGTGTTTTACAGTAAATCATCATTATAATCATTAATTGCGAAACGAGTATATTGTAATAGCTCCGTTATCAAAAAATCAGCATTTTCACAACTCCGTTAGAAATTGTAAAATACGCGCCATACGGCGCGTGGGTATGTAAATTTAATTCGGACAATTTCAAAAAACCACCATTATAATATCTTGTTTTGCAAAAAATCACCATTTTAACAAATAATTACAAAATGGCTCTATTATAATATCCCAATTATCAAGAACCATCATCTAAATATATAAGTAACGCGAGGGAATGAGGTTGAGGTTACGATTGTGGCTATCTTTGATTAGTAAGACAGTATTCGTTTATTGATTTATAATCCATACTAGACACGAAACCTAATGGAAACATATTTGCAGTTGCGGGTGTGGTGAGAAGCTGTTATATTTTAGCTCAGAGTTGATCTTTAAGATTAATATTGAAAACAATTAGAGTTTAAAAGTAGTGATATAATAAATCATATTTCATAAGATAAAATGAGAAAAATATTTATATTTGAATCGTGCAGTCGATAATCATTAAAGATAATAAACTCTCAAACAAAAGTTTCCTTTTTCATTTTCTAACATTATTTTCTTCATTGACTTCCATCGAGATTAAATTGAAGCACCATGTGACTAGTAGATACTTATTAACGAGTAAATTATCATATGAGCCTCTGATCTAGCATGAACAGTGCAGTATTCTGATAATAAGTTATTAAAATGGTGGTTTTTCGTAAAACTGTGATTATAATAGTGGTTTTCGGTAATTAATTTAAGGGTTAATTACAGAAAACCACCCGTATAATGACTATTTGCAGAAAACCACCCTTATAACGTGCTCCGTTAGCACTTTACCACCATTTGACTTTACCGTTAAAAAAATTAAAATTAAAAAATTAAAAAAATTAAAAAAATTAAAAAAAATTAAAAAATTAAAAAAATTAAAAAAATTAAAAAAATTAAAAAATTAAAATTAAAAAAATTAAAAAAATTAAAAATTAAAAAATTAAAAATTAAAATTAAAAAAATTAAAAAATTAAAAAAATTAAAAAAATTAAAAAAATTAAAAAAATTAAAAAAATTAAAAAAATTAAAAAAATTAAAAAATTAAAAAAAATTAAAAAAATTAAAAAAAATTAAAAATTAAAAATGTAATATATTTCATGAAATGTAATTTGTTGTTGTGCGAATCAAAATATTTGTAGATCAATCTAAAATAAAATTTATATAATACAACCTGATGAAGATGATAGCGGTGAGATAGGCAGAGGCCAAAGGTATGGAATTTCCTGCAGCTTTCTCTATTTTGAGACAGAAGTTATCTTTAGTCTCACAGAAGGCTTTTACTCATACGAAATTAGTACAATTAGATATTCGTTTGTCTATTATTTTTTATTTATTTCATGTACTCATATGTAATAATATTATATACTCTATTGACTTTTAATTTTAATCCCTAAACCCTAAAATTATATACTCTATATACTCTATTTTGATTTGAGAAATAACACATTAGTTACATCATTTCATGAACTAATTTTTTTTAATTTTTTAATTTTTTAATTTTTTAATTTTTTAATTTTTTTAATTTTTTTAATTTTTTTAATTTTTTTAATTTTTTAATTTTTTTTAATTTTTTAATTTTTTTAATTTTTTTTTTTTTTAATTTTTTTAATTTTTTTAATTTTTTTTTAATTTTTTTATTTTTTTTTTTTTTTATTTTTTTTAATTTTTTTTAATTTTTTTTAATTTTTTAATTTTTTTTAATTTTTTTAATTTTTTTTAATTTTTTTAATTTTTTTAATTTTTTTTTAATTTTTTTTAATTTTTTTAATTTTTTTTAATTTTTTTTTAATTTTTTTTTAATTTTTTTTTAATTTTTTTTTAACGATTCATGTAACGGAATAGTGACGAGGTGGTGAAATGCTAACGGAGCACGTTATAAGGGTGGTTTTCTGCAAATAGTCATTATACGGGTGGTTTTCTGTAATTACCCCTATTATAGGGGTGGTTTTCTGTAATTAACCCTTAATTTAAATATAAAATAATATTTTATTTCCACGTGTACACGCACTTAACGGAAGTTTTAACGGAATAGTGTCAATGGTGGTTTTTTGATCACGGAGCTATTATAATATATTCGTTTCGCAATTAATGGTTATAATGGTGGTTTACTGCAATTACCTCATAAAAAAATCCTAAAAATGTCTTCCAGATGAAAATGTTTATGTTTCTGAAATAGAAAGGGTTCGTGTCGTTCATGAAACATAGGACATGGAGGTTGAACTGAATTACAGTTTTGCCACTGATAGGATGAACTGATTTGTTGAGGTGGATCCGATGCAGCATAACTGCATAACTATTTGATACGATCATTGAAATGAAGGCATTTTGACTTTTTTTTCTATAAGCTACGCATTTTTGGATGAATCCTTTATCAAAACTTCATCCAAAACTGCGTAGTTTTGAATCGTTATAAATTTCTGTTGCGGCAATAGATTTGTATCCACTAGTTTATAGTCTCGTTTGGTCTCTACATACCAGTATTATCTATCCACACCGTACTTTATTTATTTTTATGAGATATGCTAGATACATTATCGTTTGATGTATATCGAACGTCGAAAATACATAAATATTTTCCAATGAGGTAAATTTACAAATGAGGGTAAGGGTAATATTGTAAACGATGAAAATTAATTTATTATTTTGCAAAAATCTCACAAGAAGTTACCACAGTGATTATGAACTTCACTGAGAATCAAAAATTAACTTTTGTTAAAATGATTTCATTTTCATTTATGCTGAAAACAACCAACAGAGTCGACCTGAACTAACACTTCAGGTTTCGGTCCTTTTGGTTGATTAACATGCTTGGATGAAAATTTGAGCGGTCTGCAAAGTCCTACTTTTGCCTGTATATTTAAATTTGAGTCATTTGACTTTCCTACAATGTAAATAAAATTGTATTCAAAATAGTGGTCTGCTAGCCCTAAAAATTCTACATCTAACTCAAATTACCCTTACAAAAAATCAAGATGATCCGAGTTCGAATCGGCAGAACTCGTTATCTTTTTCATCTTTCTAAAAGGTTTTGCTATATACAGTGATTGTTAACTAACAATGTGTTTCAAAATTAAATAGTTCATTGATGATCTTTATGTGTCTAGATAGTTGTAACGAATTTATTAAAATACATCTTGATCGTCTGATCATCAAAGACAGTAAAAAATATTTTTAGCATCGATCAGTGCTTAAGACATTTTTCTAAAAAAAATTCTACTAGAAATGATGAATAATTGAATAACCTTACATATAAAAGATAATGTGTACATGTTCTTGAAAATCTAAAATCATCACTAGCCCTTTTGCTCATATTGATTCTATCAAGGACCATCTATCAATTATCAGGTAAATATTATTGACTTATTTCTGTTGGAAACATCATCAGTCAAACAACAAGGAATAAAGACGTTACAAGAATAGAGACTCATGTTTTTAGTATAGCTAAATATTCACGTATGAGAGTTATTGTGAACTATTTTAGGAGTGCTGTATCTCCTATAAAAGGATGTAATATCACAGTGTATCAACAGTGAAATAACACAGCTTTCCTCTTTGTTTTTTCAACTTGGTATCAGACCAAAAGATCTTGTTGCTTCCGCTTAGAGGTGGTGGTGCTTCCGCAACCGCGCCACCACCTCTCCTCATCACTTTGATCATTTAAATCATCGTCATCATCAGATGAATCTTCCTCATCACTATCAGCATTCACATCCTTTACAGCAGGTGCAGGCACTTCAGCCTTCAACTTTGACCATCAAGTTTTCTTCATGCAGCAACCGTAAATCCCTCTACCAATTCCAATCCACAACTTTCCACCACCACAACTCAAACTCACCATCCCCAAATTCCAACACATTCTCAATCCCAATAATTTACAACACAACAACCAACAACAAATCCAAAACCCTAACAGAATCAACAACAGCTGTCAAAATCCAATCTTCCTACCGCACATACCTCATCTGATCCCTCACCTCCACAATCCGCTTCGTCAATTCCGAAGCTGACAAACTCCAACGCACAATCACCGGGATTGCTTTCTGGGTCATCTACAGACCACACAGCCATCATTCACAATCTCCAATTTCAGACTCGGTAAGCTCAGTCTCACTTCTGATGCCGACACGACACATCTTGCTTCGGCGATGAATCTGACACTCTCAACTTCAAACCCCAACGAAAAGATGTCATTTTTATACGAAGACTTTACTATTTCAATCCTCTCCTCCGGATCTGATGTTCTGATCGCTAACGGATCGACTGCGGGGTTCGTCAGCGGGCCGAATGACGCGAAGAGTATGAAGTTAGAGCTTAAAGGATCAACGGATCTGGAAGCGGAATCGGCGAAGGGTTTAAGATCAGATCTGAATAAGAAGAGTGTGGGGATGAAGGTGAGAGTTGAGACGAGAGTGAGTGTGAAGATCGGGAAGATGAAGACAAAGAAGCTGATTATTAGAGTGAATTGTAAAGGGATTCATGTCACTGTTCCGACTGGGAAGACACGACGGTGGCGTCCACGACGGCTTTCAAGTGTAGCGTCGATCAAAGTTTCACACAAAGTTCTGATGGGCTTTCACATACGGCCCAACCTAATGAAGAAGTAAACCTATCTATTTCACCAGCTCCCACGCGTCCAGACTCGTTCGCAGACAGGTATCCATTGTCCAAAGCAATCCTCAGATCAATCAAAGTCAAAAATAAGAAAGTTAATCCAATCAGTGACCGCCAGCCTGTTAAGCAACTTAGTTGAGATGTTTTATCCCTCAACTTTATTTTCTTGATGAGACATTTCCATCATATTACGGTGTCGAGAAGATCTATTCCTCCACCATGGGTTTGAGATGAGTTTTACCCTCACCCATTTATCAATAGAAGATGTACATTCCTTCTATATGATTTTACATGGCTACGGTGTTGAGAAGATTAATTCCTCCACCACATTACCAATTACCCGGCAAAGGCTACACCAATTTAGTAACAATCTGAATCTCGTCAGCTGCGATTTAGATCGAGGGGGAGTGTTGGAAACATCATCAGTCAAACAACAAGGAATAAAGACGTTACAAGAATAGAGACTCATGTTTTTAGTATAGCTAAATATTCACGTATGAGAGTTATTGTGAACTATTTTAGGAGTGCTGTATCTCCTATAAAAGGATGTAATATCACAGTGTATCAACAGTGAAATAACACAGCTTTCCTCTTTGTTTTTTCAACTATTTCAACATAGGGTTCTCTAATAAAAGGCCATAGCTATGGAAGGAGCCTTTCTGCGGTTTTCATACCATTTGGGTGTCCCTTTGTTCACCACATTCATCATTGCGTGACCTTTTCCTTATCACAGGGGACCATTTCATTCAAATTCTTAACCAGTCACACATATACCAACACTTGTTTATATCCAATTTTCAACACACTTTGGTAACAATTTACTGCAATGAAAAAAGTTTTAACAAATTTTCATCAACGCATAGTATTTTAGTAAGATTGTTTTTTAAATTGCAATTTTTTGGTTAAAAATGATCCAAAAACAATCATAAATATTACTCACAACATTTCAAATTAAATTAAAAATTAAGAATAATAGAGCCCAAAATCATCATAGGACTACAACAATAATGAGTGCTAATGTCTACAAATAATAAGTCACTCTTAGCTTCTTTTCCTCAAACATCAAACCAAACCATAATTCTCAAGAGTAATTAAATCCATGTGACAAGGCCATAAGCAAAACAGCAGCTTGTTGCTCCTCGCTTAAATCCTCAATTCTCACATTTCGCGGCTTCAGTACTTCCCACATCGCCATTAATTTATCCTTGGACGAAGAAGTATCCGTTGAATTTCCATTGCTGCTACTACTGCTAGGACTGTTGGAGTTACTTTCATTTATGTTAGTTTCCTCCATGAGCTTCATTTTCTTTCCAGAGTTGTTGCTCTCCTTTTTCGTAGACTCTTTGCTCATTTGGAGGAGCGCCCATCTTTTCTTCCTGTTTCTGATCCCGCAAGCATTACATAAAGACTGCATCAAAGAAATAAAACCAAACCAAACCAAACCGCTCAGATCACTTTTATTTCAAATTTGGGATATGATTTCAATCGATGATCAGTGTATTATTGTTTCGATGATGATAAATATAAAATTACCTTAGGACCAGCAGGTCCGCCGCGCCAAAGGGGGGTCTTGGATGTACCACACTCAACGCACAGCTTCTTTGACGGGCAGTCTGATCCTTCCAAAATCTAAAAATCATATACTTAATTTAAATCAAATATAAATTATGAACATAAATTTGATGACAAACAAAACGACACAAATCGATTAATGTCGTGTGATCCAGAGCAAACACAATATGATCACTCACCACTTTATCACTGAAATCACACATCTCATCGCCCATTTCCGGTACAACTCGGAGATCCAGACTACACCCACCAGCCATAAAAAACCTAGACACATCGATCGACCGATCAAACACAAATTATTAAAAAAAAAGTTTGATTTTTACCAAACCACATCACATGAAATGATCAGCAAGACACTCAGACATTTTTTTCAAAAAAACAGAGCAAAAAGATTCGAACTTGACAAACCTGAAGAGGATTGAATAAGATACGACGACGATCACGGCGAGGAGGGATCGAAAGATCTGGTGGTGGCGGAGCGAGAACAGAGAGAAGAGAGAGATTGGTTGATTTAAATAGTCGCGAACCGACAAAGATTTCACTGCTCTGTCCACTGGCAGCCCATCGGCCACGAACCGTCAATGTCCAATTTTTTCATAATGACGATCATACCCTTATGCCTCTGTGTAGTAAATTATTATGTAAATATTTATTTCACTGTTATTGGTATAACTATTTTTTAATTTGATATTGCAATAATAAAATTTTCAATAAAATATTTTAAAGATCTTAAAATTAATATCTTGAAATTTTGGGAGGGATTGATTACATAAAATTAAATAAAACAATCACTTGAAATTTCAATACAAATTATTGTATACTTACTATGTTTATTTCATTTTCAATGAAAGATCAGTTATTTTGACATTTTTATAATTAGTAATTATACCATTTTTTTCTGAAAAAATCAGGGGACTAGGAACATTTTTTTTATTTTCGATGAGAAAATTACTGATTTGGGCTTTGTATGGGAGTCAAGTAATAAATATTTTAATAACAACAAATTATGGAAGGAGATATTTGTGTCCGAAATGTTACTAAAAATGATTAACAATGTGAAAGTAATTTTCACAAGGACATGACCAAGATAAGCACAAACTGAGATTTGTTTTTGGGGTAAAAATGTTTAGTTTAAATTTGAAGGAAAATGTGTATCAAAAAAAAAATTTGAAGGAAAATAATGTTCTTGACATATTTTCTTATTTACTTGAGAATTACGAAATGGCTGCATTGTAATCTCATTAAATAATTTTTCAAAATAATAAATAAAACTAAATTTGCTTTTTACGAATCTATCAAAATCCTATTTTCAATGCAAATAGCAGATATTTTATAGACACGTGATAAACACAGTCAGATATTTTTGAAATCGTATGCATTAGTCATATAAGCTAATTACCTCCTATGCTAAAAAACTGACCAAACTATGCTATATAAAGTTGAAATTAGGCTGCACTCTTATCTTAAGAAAATCTGCTGTATGTTGATATTGGATGCCCAACATAGAGATTACAGGATAGATTGCATGGATAGGGACTTTACAACGTCTTCATGTCAAGACAGAAAGGTAATCTAAGTTAGCAAATAAGAGAGCAAATTGGATAATGAAGTACAAGGTTTTGGTTATCACTTACTCAAGCTATACTTTATTTTGTTCGATCAGAAACAACCAATTCCTAATTTGATCTAAAATCGAAATTTACGTGTATTGATTGATTATGATTCAGTATAGACTAACACATATTTTTTAACCAACCGAAGTCTAGACTTTTGGATCAGATTAAGAACTGGTTCAGTATGAACTTAAAATTTATAACCCAAACCTCCGAGTCATTTTGCTATACTTCTTCACAACTCATGCTTACAAGTTGATGTGTACATCTTGAAGCTACGCATGAAATGGAGTACAGAGTGTGAGCTGTGACAGGTAAGATGAAAAGGATCAGAACACTACTACATTATTGACTGTATAAATGGAATGAACAAAAAGGACAAAGCTTCACTCTAATTTCACTTATGCCCTTATTTCAGTCCAAGGAAGTAACTTGACTGTAAGCACATGTTGCATCTCCTTTGCTCATTGATAACCTCCTTTTTCGGCTTAACAATAGAGCTGTATGCAAATCATAAGAGGACATGGTTTCCAAGATTTATGATCATCAGGTGACTCTGTAGTAAGAGTCATTAACACAAAGTTGGATCCGGTGCAACACACAGTGTTTTTGAGTTGATCAAAATTATGTAGTTTTAGCATTTATTAATATTTTTTTGATGGGAGCATTTATTAAATTTTTTTGATTACAAGTAATGTTTACAAGTATCTCGTTGTTATGAATTTCGGAACCATCTAACGATGACCTACTGCAACAACGGTATCATTCAAGCTCAAGTATTTATAATCTATACATCTCAAATCTATACTCTCTAATTAAACATCTTCTTTAGCTCTCATTCACCAATCTTCATTCTCCAAGTAAGCATTTTCATTGATCAATCTTCATTATCCATGTAAGCTCTCCCTCTCAAGTCTCCATCAATCAACTTTCTCCATGTAAGCATCTCTATCTCCAAGCAAAGCATTCACCAATTATAATTCTCCAATATAAGGTGTGGTCTCTAGGCTTGAACCTAGGAACTAGATCATTTATGAAGATGCTCTAACTACTAGAACACCACCCTAGTGGTGGAGCATTTATTAATATTAAATCAGTGTTATTTGAACTTTTAAAAAACGACATCATTTTGCAGGTAGAGTAACTACCCAACTGACCATCATGTATGATACTGTTACATTCTTTATGAAGAAATTATGTTATAAACATTCGAGTATTGACACAGGAAACCAACACATCAATTGAACAACACATGCGCAAACGTCAATCCTAAAATCCCAATAAGGGTCGGAGTGGCCATATGTGCAGAGTTTTCTTTTGCCTCCATATGCTCTGCAACGCTAAAGTGACCTGAAAATGTTAAGAAGACAAAGAGTTACTAGTTGTTTTATGAGCATAATGATGTGAAAAAGTTTGATGAGAAGTTGTGTAGATGGAAAAACCTCGTTCCTTGCTGTCACTACAAGCGGCCTTAATGGTGTCACGGACATCTTGCACAGTGGCTCGGTTGTAGAACAGGAAGTGTAACATGATATTGTCAACACAATCAAGGACTAGATGTGTCTCAGTCATGCAAGGGCCGGTGCAGTACTCATCCGTAGCCTCCATGGGGACGTTGATCTCTCCGGCCATCGTCAGCCTGTAGTCTTGATTGCAGCTGCTGTAGACCTACAATCACATTCCATATATTAAACAAAAAATGAGTGTGCATCAATCAAATTCAAAGATAGGAACTTACGAAGCGTTTGTTAAAACACTGCAAGGCTTTAGCAGTGATTGTTGCCGGATCATCTACGCCATCACACACTGATAAACAAGCACAAGCTAGTGCAACAGCCATAACCCAGAGCTTGAAATTGATGAAAGTCTTGGCCATGATAAAAAACTTAAGATATCGATCAACCCTTTCGAGAGTTAGCAACTTATAAGCTTTTGTATTCACCTAACTTCCTGAAAAAATGTACACTCAACTCAGCTCTGAATAAACCACATTTTTGTCTAGTTCAGCAAGAGAATGATGAGAAAAGGTTTTGGACTTGCACTTGATTTTATGCGATTTTCAGGTGTCCAGGTGGGTTAGAGTGAGTTGCAAGATGTTGAAGCTTATTCAAAGAATGGGACTTCGAGAAAACGGTGTACTTGGGTTGGTCACAGATGAAGTGTAGAACTTGAAAAAGGATTGTGGTTGAAGTGCAAGTCACCAACTTGGACTTGTTAAAGAGTGTTTTCAAGGCTTCTTGAGTTGTGAAATTCTAACCTAATGTGATTCATTTTAGTGCATTGTTGATACTACTTGAATTGCAAGTTATAGTGTTTTTACACTAAAGTTTTCTTTGACAAACTCAAACCACAAGCTTCAACTGATACACTACAATAATTATAAATAAACCCCTTTTCTTGAGGGATTTTACAATACAAGCCATTGAAATTTACATTTGCAGTAAATATATCTCAATAAAGCTGTATAAATAGACTATAATAAACTTCAAGGACTAGTTTTTAATTTCACCTAAATTGGCCTGGAGTGTAATCTGGTGCATCACATCCCCAATGTGAAGCTTGTGCTCGCCAATAGGAATCCTTCGAATTCCAAATTGGTCCACGACACTCATGTGCTTGCAAACATGGATGTCAACCCGGACCCGTTTAGTTGACCCGGATAAAATATGGGCCTTTTCAAAGCCCACCAGCTTCTTCCCTTCGGCCCATTTACCTTCTGGAGGAGTTGAGAAGACTAGGATTGTGTGGGACCCATCAAGCTGACCTGTGTTCTTGACATCTAAATGGACTGCTAGAGATGGTGCATTGCAGTCAACGTGAGTCAACTTTATGGCACTGGTGGACAAGGTAGAGTTTCTCACGGTTGTCAAGGAAAATGTGGCTTCGGAAGGGGCTTGGGCTAGAGTGTGTGTGAACCGGCCGTAGCTTAGTCCGTATCCAAACGGGTAGACGACTGGTCCTTTGTAGAATCGGTAAGTTCTGCCCGGGTAGCCACGCGACGGACGCATTGCCATGTTAGTCATGGGCAACCGGCTGACGTAACTTTGCGGATACCATGTCATCGGCAGCTTTCCACCTATACATCTCCAAAATGTTAAAAACTTTATGGATCACATCGGTCTGAGTTGAATGCTGGAAAAAAGGTTCACAAAGGTACCTGGATTGGTGGTACCGAACAGAACGTCTGCTATGGCCGTCCCACCGGCCTGACCGGGGTATCCTGCCCAAATAATGCCACTGATCCGAGGATTGTTTTTGGCAAATGTGACATCTATCGGTCCACCGGACATGAGGACAAGAATTGTCGGGCCTCTGGAAGCTGCAGCCACTCTTTGGACAAGTTCTTGTTGATGTCCAGGGAGAAGAAGATTGGTCCTGTCTTTGTACTCTTTTTCAATGGTTTGGTCTAAGCCCATCACTAACACAGTGGCATCCGCTCCTCTGGCTGCAGCCTCGGCAGCTCCAAACTGAGTGTTGCTTGTGCACGCCACACCCCCGGTGCACCCAGTTTGGTGGATGGTCTTGGCATACCTAGATATGCCTTGGAGAGGTGTACTGTATCCACATGGTATTCCTGCACAAGTGTTTACACTTTCGTAAGTCGAACTTTTTTCAAAACGAGAGTATACTTCATTGGCATAAGTGTGCAGAACATATGAGTTTGTACCTTCATAGTTTCCAATCATGGTGACTGTGACATCTGAATTAGGCCCTATAACCGCTATGGTACGATGTCTTGAAGTGGACACGGGAGTGAGTTGCCACGGTTTTCCAACAAGACAATGCCTTGGCGAGCTGCCTCTAGTGCAAGCTGTTGATGAGCAGGGGTGCACACATCCCTTGGCCCTAAGTTTCCAAATGGTTGGGAAGACACCTCGCCGTCAAACATTCCTAGTCTCATTTGGACAGTGACTAAGTTAATCAAAGCATTGTCAAGATCAGCTTGGTTCAGTTTCCCACTATTGATTGCACCTTCTGTGTGCAATGCTAGGAAAGGTCCACAGTCCAAATCCAAACCTAATCGAACAAAGTATCTTTGTTTCAGCTCCAAGTTAAATCCTTTTAACTCAGTGGTGAAAGTTCTTACTTTTAAAGGACATTTTTGTTTTGACTAACTGAAGCTTACCAGATTGGATGGCAATAGCAGCTGCATCTTCAGGAGTGGCAGTGTAGTGTTGTGTATCATAGAAAGTTCCAACTGAGTCGCAATCCGATACAATGTAGCTGAAAAAACCAAGACCCAGTAAGCAAAAGGTACAAACTCATGTTGAAAATTAAGACTCAAATTTAAGGATTGTATGAAATAAAGTGAAACAAGTTACCCATTTAGATGCCATTGGCCACGAATAGTGTTCTTTAAAAGATCGGGATCTGCACAAGTTGGCTTCCCGTTAACTTGATTGTAAGAGCACATAACACTAGCCACATTTCCATCCACAACACAAGCTTTGAATGGCACATTGTAAGTTTCCTCCAAATCTTGCTTACTGACCTGCAAAAATAATCAACACAAATTCATCAATTCAAAAATTGTAATCAAATGTTGGAACTTGCTGGTCAGGATAGAACTCCAAGCATATCGACAACATTGAGATAAGTGTGTACAAATTTGTCGCAGACATAAGTATTACAGAAAGTTATGGAGTAAGTACAAAGAGTGAATCAACGTGTACAGAATTTCACTTAAAGTAAAATTATGAGCAAATATGCCCTAGGATTCTTGATGGGTCATTTTCACTTTTGGATCAAATGTTGTTCAAAATAATCTAGAAACCAGGCCACCAGCAACCTAACCTAAAAAACTACTGACTTCCCTAAATTTCTAAGTTCATCCTACAGGACAAGTTGGCATAAGATATTAGGCAGGTTACCCGATTGCCTAACTCGAAAATGACGGTGACATTGTTTACATACTGACCTTTGCGTTGAAATGGAAGCGGTCCACACCATTCCAATTGTCAATATCATAGGCTGTGTAATGCTTGCAACATGCTGCAACCTTCAACCGGTTACCACCCATATTCCCTTGTAATCCTCGAACATATCTAGCTGCATAGTGAGCAGCCAACAAAGGGTCTTCTCCAGGTGTTTCTTGGCCTCTACCCCATCTAGGGTCTCTGAAAATGTTCACGTTTGGGCTCCAAAAGGTCAACCCAGCCTTTTCTCCATTATACATTGCCCTTGCCTCATCAGACACCACCTGCATTGTATAATGACAACTTCTTCAAACAAATCTCTAGTTGACAACACTTTCATTAATGTATAAAAAAACATCATTGTACGATGAATCCCATTTGCTACTTCACATCTCACTTTCAGTACTCTAGTGTTAAATTTAAATCCTTTAAGGCATGGGCACCTAAATATTGTAGGACAGCCGTCACAGCAAGCTAAACCATCATTTAAGATAAAATATCCTCATACACTAAGATGCCATAGTTTCTGTAATGACATATTTCAGTGTCACGAGAGTGACCCAACATGATTCTCAAAATTTCATTCATCATTTTTAAGCAAGCATGTGACAATTTGGTTGATCATCACTTTGTCTTCACTCGAAATAGATGCAAAAATGCACTCTAAACAAAATATTTTCGATCACATTATCTTCATATCTTTTCTTCAAAACATACACCCGTCGCCACAAATAAAATCTAAAATAGTTTCATTTTTGTCGCAATGTTTACTCCACAACATTTGTTGTTTTGAAAGTTTCACAGTTAAATTACGTCATATTAATCTTAAAGTTCTGTTCGCAACACTTATCTCATTTTTCGAAGAATCGAACAATTTTCTAAATAAAATGTACAAAATAAGTACCTGGCCGATATGCTCCCAAGAGACTCGTTAAAGGAAGCAGCGGTAAAATGACTTGAGGGAAGCTGGTGGCTGCAGGGAAGTCACCACCAAATTTAGTCCCAGGGCCGACATTGGAGACACCATGAAGTGCCTCAGACCACCAATCATAACCGCTGATACCTAACCTAGGAACAGCAATGGCATTGTTAACAACAAGTCGTATCTTTTCGGGTAAAGTGAATCGAGAGACCAAGTCTCTAGCTCTGATGTGGATGGGTAAATGGGCACGACAGAATTTGAATGTACGTGTTTGTGGGGATTTAGGATCGCAGGCGAAGGGCTGTCGGGACAGAGTAAGTTGGGGTGCGAAACAGAGGAAGAGGAGGAAGAGATGGAAATGAGACATTTTTGAGAGTGAGTGGGGAAGTGGGTGTGAGAGGTGCGGTTTTTATAGACTGAGATGGTTTGGGTTTTGAGGCTTACGGTAATTTTTTTGGATTTTCAAGATTATGTAATGATTTAATTGACGTGTACAAGAGTAGCGATCACCATTCGATTTTTGCTAAATTATATACAAATATAATTTTATTATAACGCAACAGGCCAAAACTTGTAAGTCATTAATTCATATAAACGATTTATTTCTTTTTCTACTATGTGAAACATTTTCAAATTGTTTATCAACAAACTTTGTGGAGAAACTCTTTTAGATAATATCCATATCATTTTCTTTCCATTATTTTTCCCAAATCCAAACAGCAGAGTTTTATGAAAGCTATGAAAACTCATCCGTCAACATATTCCAAATTTCAGGGCTTTGAGCATTTTGTTAAAGACGTGTGGCTACACGTAGATATCAAGGACTGTATGAAGAGAATAAGGGAAGCACGTAACTGGCCTGTTGAGTGTATGTTATGGATTCTGATCAGGTGTTGAAAAAGTATTTTGCGCCGGCCAGTTGAAACAACGTGATTTTGGTAAATGATTCAGACAAACGACGTATGGTTATAATAAAAAACACCACAAAAATGTAGTTTTAATCATCGCAACAAATAGTTACGCTGCATGAATTCGTATGTTACAAATGTATTATCGACATGAGAAAGTTATCATTATCTATTTCAAAGCCAATACAGCAATATGTAAAGGATTAAGGTAGGATATTCAGTCTAAGAAAGTAAACATTGAGGTTGTATCCTGTGGATACATTCAATTTGGTGGATTCGTGGATCCCCTCTTGCATCCGTTGATTGCATTTTTTGGACGCACCAGATTGCGCCACGTATGTGCATTTGTCACACGTGCAAGTCACATGCTTCATTAATGCGCTGACACAATCTGGTGCGCCCAAAAAATACAATCGACGGGTGCAAGAGGGGATCCACGAGTCCACAAATTGAGAGGATCCACATGATATATTTCCGGTAAACATTTGCTAACAACATATTTATAAAATTTATCTTTAGGCAAATACACAGATTATGTTTATGATATCATCTTTTGAGCATCATGAATGGGTGATTTGGATATCTGTTTTTAACTATTGTTGAAATCTTGGAAGTTTTTGAAGAGGAAAAAATGTATCATTTTGGAGTTTTAAACAAGAGCACAAGAAGGCTTTTAGTATCGGACAGACAGAGATCAGTTGTTTGATGGTGCGCACATCTCAGCTAGCTGACTTGTATTTTCACTAGTCTCGTGATCTCTGTAAGTGCCTTGTGAGTTGTGCCTCCTATAGCTCCTCATTTCATATGTTCACCTTTGTCTTCATCATGCCAACTCTGTCAAACCCTTATTTGCTATACATCTTATTATATCATACGTAATAATCATGCAATAATAATATATCATGAAAGATACAGTATAAATGATTGAACTTTCATGGAAGCGGGCGGACTCGAATCTCGCGCATTCAACAGTCACAATACATCGCATATTTTTAAATTTTTGTGTAAAACGACGTAATTTTATTTGACAGGCCTAACAATTTAGGTCATTCAATAAGTGAAGGGGAGGGTAAGGAGCCAAGGAAGAGAGGAAATGTTAAAGCATAGGTAGAAATGGTGGATAAGTGCCCATAAAAATATAGACCATTTTATGAGTCACAAACCACTGACACTGTTTATAATGGCTCAACGTTCTCTAAAGCTGACCTTGCTTCTTCTCCTAGTGGGGGCTCAATGATGTAGTATCATTGTACAACCATATAGAAATCAACATTTAAATTTTTCCAAAAATAAAAAATAATTTTCAAGGCTGGAAAGTTTAGTTAAAAAATAATTGTCCAACTTTATCAAATTATATGGTGCACATTTAATAAATGTCTTATTAAATTGATACATTTCTTTTATTACCTACTTATTAAATATGGTTAGCTTAATGTTGCTCTAAAATTAGTATCAAATTTGCAGTTTTAGCCCTAGATACATGTTGCACTGTGTATTAAGACATCCCTAATTTCCTCCTAAGAACTAGAAAACGTAATCACATAAATGCATTTACACTCAAATGTTTTCCTTCTATTGACGCGTAATAATTTCATGAGAGTGAGAAACAAGTGAATAAAAATTGAACACATGAATATTTTTGGTATATGGCATTTTCTCATGAAAGCACCTCTTATATGACAATTATTTGATCTTTTCGCATTGTAGAATTACGCATCATTTTCTCATTTTCAGTATAGTGCGAGAAATTTATCATTCACTCTTTCATTCCAGGCTAGTCTTTTTTGAGCGAAAAATATTTCATCAAATAGACTTTTGTTAGTGCGTGTTGATGAAATTTAACTTTAACAAAATATGTTTACACTCAAAATCGATCCTCAAATCGGACAATTAGAGTTACTGTTCTTATCAAAAATTTCAACTTTGATCGAAATTTCAACGATAAGCACACTTATTTACATGTAATAAATATTAAGTTGATGAATTTTACACGTCATGGGCATCTATACCCTCTTTATCACACCATTGATTAATTAATGAGAACCATGAGACATTCTTAGCCAGCCAAATTATCAATCAAGATCTAATACACATGTCTAGTCACCATTACTATCATTGTTACTTCTAAACCTTGCTAACCTTAAATCTCATCTCAAGTCTCAACTCTATCCAGAATCAAATCCATCTCAAATATGATCCAAAAACAAGTGGGTACATTGAGACATACATTACACAATATGGCAATATGCCAGTTGCATGCTGGCCCATTTGACAGGAGAATGTGGGTCTAACATACATGCTTGTTATCCATTTGCTCCATCCTTAGCCTCATAAAATAAGATTATTTCAGTTGTTAGAATGGTCAGTTAGTTAGCAAGGTGATTGTTTGTAGATGGATCAGGTCTGATGATGTTTGTATTTGTCATTCTTATCTGATCATATTCAAAATGTTTCAACAGAAATAGATTGATGATGTTCCAAGTGCCAACAAAGTCTGCATGGATGTTCAAGTTCAACTAGACTTGAACTCAGTTCTTATCTTGTTCAATTGTCTTTTTTAGTATTAAAGATAGGACTTTTGAAGGTTAGGATTCTGGTATGTTTAATGATAAGTCAGCTGTCAGTTCATACAACAAGTTCTGAGCAATGTTTTTATCTAACGCTTGTAAGTATTTGTTTAACCAACGAGAACTGAGTAGCTGGAAGAGTTTTAATAAAGTCGAGGTTGCTGTGATGAGTCAGCTTTTGTAGCTTGTAAGAAAGAGCTTCTTGTTGCTTTATGAGGTTCTTGATACTGTTGCTTTCTAAGGTTCCTGATGTTATCGTGTTCGTAGGATACTCCCGAGAAGCAGTGGCGGAAGGGTGGGCCGGGGGTGTCCGCCTCAGATAATATTTCGAAATTTTTAATAAATTTAGAGTAAAATTATTCAAAAAATTCAAATGTAGAGTGATTCTCCCTCACTAATTTTGTTTCAATACCCCTATACTGAAATCGCTCCCGATCAGATTTATTTCTGGATTCACCAGAACCGAGAAGAGATTCGAATAGCAACAATTTTCAAAAATGAGAAATCAGAATTTTAAGAGATGTATTGAACAATTGAATTTGGGATTAATTCGGAGTATGCTTGTAATTTTTAACATATCAAAACTGACTTGCAATATGTGAATTACTTGGGTTATTTTTAATATTCCAACTTTCCCTAATTTACAATGAAATCTGCTGGTTGTAACATGTTTCTATACCTAATTCAGATACAAAAACCAGATATTACAGATCGGAGAAGTACAACAGTGAAACATATTTGAAAGAAAATTGTTGGAAGCCACTACTGAAACATCATCTACAAACATCAGATGCGTTTCTAATCAAAACTTCCACGACCAAAAACAGTACGTCGATGTTAGCCTCCTCGAACCAGCTTGACCAAAGACTAGTCAAACCACAAATCTAGAGGCTGGAAGGAATAAAATTTTTATTCTACAGCAGAGTCGATGAAAATCTGACAACGTCGGATTAAAATAACAAACATGGGATTCTCCGAACGAGAAGAGACTTCTAGAAGTACAAGATCAGAGACGATGAATATATACTCTGTCAAGATAAGGCTGAGTCGGCCCATCAATAGTATGGGCCATTAATAAGCCCATTTAGTTAGGGTACAAAGCGAGTTAGGGCTCCTGACTGGGAACTGTCGCTGAGAAGTAAAGAAGATGGCGAAGTCGAAGAACCACACGGCGCACAACCAATCGCACAAGGCACACAGGAATGGTATCAAGAAGCCCAGAAGACATCGCAATGCTTCCACTAAAGGCGTAAGCTATTTTTTCTTTATTCTTCGAATTCTGATTTTTGTTGTTCTTTTTATGATAACTGTTTTTATTTATTTTGTGATTTTTATTGTATGCACAGATGGATCCTAAGTTTCTGAGGAACCAGAGATATGCTAGGAAGCATAATAACAAAGCTGCTGAAGGATCTGCTGATGAAGAGTAGATTGTCTGCACATTTATTACTGTTGATCCTTGTTTAGCCTTGATTCGCCAATGTTGCAATAGAGCAAAAGATTTGGACTCTAATGAGATGTTACAATTTTCTTTGATGAAAATTTGTTCCAATGTGACGGTGTCTGTTTTTTATTTGCTTTGTGGAAAGCTGATTAACAATATCAGGATAGTCTACTACAGCCCCATTCCTTTGAAATTTTGCCTATTAACCATTGAGTGCTATATAATTTTATATCTGCCTTTAGTACTTTATTGTACAGCGTTTTGCTGAACTGCACTGGCGAACAAGTTTTATTAGGGCATTTTATTAGGACATTTTAATGAATGTTCACAATTTCACATTGATCAATAGTTTCGATAGCATTGCATAAACTGCACCCAATCTTAGTTAAGTTACATAAAGAAATGTTGGCAGTACTCGATCAAAAAATCTTACATTGCATGCTTTAAAAAGTTCTAATCAAGCTATTAAAATTTACTTTGGGAAACATGCGTCTTTAAATATTTTTACCATCACTTCTCACTGGCTTATGAATATGTCTAACAGACTTGAAAACCTATTTGGTAAAGAAATTTACACAAAATCCTCATTTTGAGACCCTTACACTGCGACGGGGACCTTGGCTGGACTATGAGCATCAACCTGCGTGAAAAAGAAGTTTGTTACTGGTTACACGACTGGAAAGTACCACGTCACAGGAAATGTGTATATAGTCATTTTTAGTGTAGAACTAATTTTGAACTCCTAAACTATTTTCATGCAGTCAGGATTTAGAATGCTTTAGCGTTGACCTTCGAGGTGTATGTAGATACCAGGGAACTAGGATGTCACCTTTGCAGATTTGAATAGTTCATCGAGTACTTCTGATAAGGTAGGATGTGCATGAACTGCAAACTTGATGTCCTACAGAAAGAAAATTTAGAAGTCGATATAAACGATGAGCAATCAGAATCAGGTATGAGTGGCAAATTTTTTGATTTAAATTTACAAAAACTGAAAGATTTCAATTCAGCAAGTCATCAATGTAGAAAATGAGGGCACCTGAATTCGGGTTCCTAATCCAATTGCGTTAGAAGCCTCGTGGATGAGATCTGCTGCATGTAACCCAAGTATATGGACCCCAAGAATCTCACCAGTGTCTGGTCTGTATATCATCTGAAGGAAGACGAAAAAACCACATAAATAGGTGTGAATATATTTGTATATTGGTGCATGTGAACCATCAACAAGGCTAACCTTGGCAATCCCCTCGCCTTCATTTTCTGCAAGGGCCTTTGTGTTAGCCTTGAAACTTGTCTTTGCCACACTAACTGGAAACCCTTCCTTTTCTGCCTTCTCCTTTGCTTGCGGCTGCAAGATGATATTATGACTCACGTTGTAGAAATCAAGACATTTGGATGACCAATACAGTTCACACAAATGATAAACAAGAAAATGTTAGCTGACAGAGAATGATGATGATGTATTATCTAGAATTCTAAATCCTACCTGTTAATGAAAAATTACATGTATGGAGATGTTAGTGAATATGGACTAAATTTTACTTGATAACTAAAATATCCACATTCAATAATAATGTTTGGTGGAAACTGAAATCCAATATGTTACCTCTGTCAACCCAACCATGCTGATTTCAGGATGAGTGAAACAAGCTGCAGGGATGCTCAAATGATTGAGCACATGGTCTTTCCCAGTGACTTGTTCAACAACTGTCGCCATGGCCAGTTCATTAATAAAAATATAAAGTTGATGATCAAGATAATCATAGATTTGAAATAGTCTTCAACAGAACAAAGTACCAGATATGCCTTGTGCACTAGCAGCATGGGCAAGCATCAATTTACCATTGGCATCTCCAATACAATATAAGTGAGGAACCTGATGATAAAACTAGATGTCAAAATATCCGAACATAGATAAGTGAAAATTAATTAAAAGGCAGCCGATTAAAATTAACACACCAGCTTTCCATCTTTATCAATCACTTGCATGCGCTCATTGACAGGAATGAATCCGCGTTGTGTTTCTACTTTGATCTGAAATAATTAAAATATAATTTTTTGTTGTTGAATGCATTAGTACCATTGAACCAAAAAAACAATGACTCACATTTTCCAATCCCAGGCCAGTTGTAAATGGAGCTCTGCCTGTTGCAATCAGAGCAGCATCTACCTGTTACAGGCAGCGGAAGAATGATTAGACTGGTCCCAAGATAAACGCTAGAAATAAAAAAATTAGATAACTGAGCATGCATACCTCCAATGTGTCTTTGTGCTCCTTCGTTTTCGCATCTATGAGTTCAATAGTAACTGGTTTGCCATCCCTAGCTGGAGTGATCTGAAAAACAATTACAGTATATTTATTGAAAGGCACAATCTATCACATGCATTGGGGTTATCAATTTTCAGCGCCTAATCACCTTGCTAGCAAACACTCCGGTGTGGTAATCAATTTTCCTAGGGTTGATTAGAACTCTCTGAGCTAGTTTTGCAATCTCAGGATCAAACCCCGGCATAATCTGGTCTAGAGCTTCGACAAAAGTAACCTGCACCAACAAACATTGAAAATTACCCTAAACGAAAGCCGTATTTGCTCAAAATGTATGGCCTACATAAATGATAAATGCCAAAAAATATAGCTCAATAATGCATCTGTACAATGATATACCTCACTTCCGAGTGCAGTATACACATCACTGAATTCTAAACCAATGTAACCACTACCAACAATAACTATCCACTCTGGAACAGACTCCAGCTTGAGTGCGTGGTCACTAGTTATGACAGTTTTCCCTGCAAATCATGTAAGCAGGGTTTGCTACATTAAATAAGGAAAATAGGGTGTTCCACTTCCATGTACTCAGTCCAGAATTAATTTAATTAGTAAAAATCCATTGAATAAATGTAAAACAGCTAAGGTCACACTATCTTCGAGTTTCGTGTTAGAAAGAAAAACATAAGGGTGACCCTTTAGTCGATGCTGGATCGTCTTAATGCAAAAGTTGGTAGCAATGGATGAACTCTTCATTTACATTGCAATAGATAAGTCCATGGTAATGAAAAACGAATTAGTATGTACCGTCAACTTCAATTCCTTTTGGAACAAAGGGGATGGAACCGGTGGCAATAATGATATCTCGAGCAGTGATTACATTATCATTCCCATATTTGACCTTATGCGGGCCCTAAATAAATCAAGTGTTGACATATTAACAGTTAATGATCGGCATGATGAGTTACTTAGGAGTCAATTCTGAGTGTAGTTTAAAATTTACCAGTACTGAGCCAAAACCAGTCAATATATCAACCCCTAGTGCCTTCATGGAGTTAGTCAAATTGTTACGAATTTTGGTAGCAAGGTTGCTAGCATGATCAGCAACTCCTTGTCTGTCATATTGAGCAGCTGCAACCTATCATAAATACAGAGAACTCTCATCACTCTATTAGGTAAAGCATGCACTGTTCTTAAATGCCAGTATGCTCATCAAGGTTACAGAGGCTAAAAAGAGGTATAAAATTCCACAGCATTAAACAAAAATCTTGCACGTAAGAGCCCTTAGAAACGAGGGATACATTGCCAACATTTGTAGTGAATACATAGTCATCAGAAACTACAAGCATAAGGTGACTCAATAGGACTTCTTCACTGATTTTCCATCAAAATTACTCCTTCCAATCCTTTAATAACATAAACATCCAAGGAGGGAGTGCTTACCTGCAGACCAAATGACTTCATGTGATGCTCATTCTGCAACTCACGCATGCGTCCGCTCACAGCAAGTAAAGCTTTAGAAGGTACACACCCTCTGTTCACACATGTCCCTCCAATCACATCTCCCTCTATTATAGCAGTTTTTAAACCCTGCACAATTCACCATCCAGAGAAATCAATTCACAGGAAACTAACTTAATATTCACAAACTATACATAAATTTCTCTCAAACGCACTTTTCAAACATCATAACAACATTTATACTTCGAAAACACAAATAGAAAGAAGCTCAACCATAGCAATATGTGTGTTAGTGCGTGAATACCTTCTCAACAGCATGAAGAGCAGCTCCATGACCTCCAACACCAGCTCCAATAATCACCAAATCATAATCAAACTTGGTAGGCGTACTACCATTCTCCGACGCCGCTGCTGAAACATAGAAACTCCTCCTCCCAACACCAACAACCGGACGCTGCCTAGCGACGCTCTGGAATCCCAAAAAGTCCTCCTTCCTCAATCCGCAAAATCTGAAATTCACAGCACGAACGCCACCGACCAGGGATACACACTCTCCTCTCGTTGATATTGCCGGGCGGACCAGCGCCGGAGATGATGAAAAAGAAATCGCAGATTGCATTTTTGTTATAATTTATGGTGAAGAGAGATCCGAGGGAAAATGGAGATTCGAGAATGCGATGCGAAGAAGAGAGATTGAGTTTTAAGAGCTTCGTCGAATTCGCTCAACTGCGAATGAGTTCGAAACACGGCGGAGTTTACGAAGCGAGCCGTAGAGGAATGAACCAACCAACGATGCTTGATGAACTTCATCTGCGTTTGCTGACGTGGCGACTTCATGTTTCTCGTTTTCACCGGGGCTTTTTTTCTCTGCTTTAAATGGGCTTTTCAAATGGGCTTTGGTCCGACCAGTCGCATTCACTTAACCACGTCTACACGGGTCGACTCAGGTCAACTTGTCGACTCGGAAAAATCGTAAAAGTCCTGAGATCTGTTCTCCATCCGGACCAATGAACATTCGCCACGTGTAATTATTGACGCAGAGACATGAACTTTAACATGGTCGCTTCGATGCGATTCATCAATTCGGTGGAATCGGAATTGGAGTGACGATGGAGAAGTACAACATGAAGAATCCGTCTGTGAAGCGGATCATGCAGGAGGTGAAGGAGATGCAATCAAATCCCTCCGATGATTTCATCGGCCTTCCTCTCGAGGTATTTATCGATTTCATCCATTCGTTTTTGCGTTTCTCGAATTGGATTCATGAGTTGTCGCCGTGTGTATGTCTGTTTTATGATTTTTAATTGGTCAATTGGAATCAGTGGAAGAGTTTAGATGTTTAAGGTCATTAGGTGTTCAGATTTAGGGTTTGATTTGTTGTTGTATTTTAGTTGAGTATTTGATTGATTTGTGTGATGCAGGAGAATATTTTTGAGTGGCAATTTGCAATTAGGGGACCGGCGGAAACTGAGTTTGAAGGAGGAATTTATCATGGAAGGATTCAGCTGCCTCCCGAGTATCCTTTGAAGCCTCCTTCATTTATGCTGTTGACAGTAAGTTATATCTGCCTTTTGCATTTATAAAGTGTGTTGTATTGATTGTTTAAAATTTTAATTATGTGTATTCTTTTTCAGCCGAATGGGAGATTTGAAACACAGACTAAGATTTGCTTAAGTATATCAAACTACCATCCCGAGCATTGGCAGCCTTCTTGGAGTGGTAAAATTTACCTATAATGTTGTTCATATGCTTCTTCTTCAGTCAGTAACGTTTGATTATTAGGATGCTATGTTTTGAGCTACTTGTTCATTTTATATAATAGTGTCAGTTTTTTGACAGTTAAATATCTTTTGCAGTGAGAACTGCCTTGGTTGCACTAATTGCATTCATGCCCACCAGTCCAAATGGTGCATTGGGCTCTCTTGATTATAACAAGGAAGAAAGAAAGGCTTTGGCAATCAAGTCTCGTGAAGCAGCTCCTCGTTTCGGGACACCCGAACGCCAAAGGATTATAGATGAGGTACTTGTCTGGTTCCCATGTGTATTTTTGCTCTATTTAAAGCCTTAAAAGTGAAGTGCTGATATCAAAATTTATGCAGATTCATGATTATATGCTAAGCAAGGCGACGTCGGTTCCTGAAAAAAGTACCCAAATAAATTCCGCAGAAACTTCCACAATTGAAGCCGATTCCCATTCTACTTCTCCTATTGACACACCAGTATTAGCCGATGCTTCGTCAGAAGAAGACCAGCAAAATGAAACTGAGGAAAGAGCTCTTATTGCTAATGAAGCTCCTGC
The DNA here is from genome assembly GCA_006409495.1 of Sedum album. Classification (NCBI taxonomy): domain Eukaryota; kingdom Viridiplantae; phylum Streptophyta; class Magnoliopsida; order Saxifragales; family Crassulaceae; genus Sedum; species Sedum album. The sequence continues at coordinate 137,156 of QZGG01000206.1, read as the reverse complement.
CAGTAACAGTCCAAGCCCTGTGATGTCACATGTGGCAGAGCAATCTGGAAACTCAACCCAACTATTAGTGCAGAGAGCAGGCGCCAACCAACCTAGAGTTGCTGATGATCGTCTGTTCAACTGGGCTGCTGTTGGCCTCACTGTTGCCATTATGGTTCTCTTGCTGAAGAAGTTCATGAAAGCCAATGGCTATGGTGCAGTGTTCATGGATGAATCGTAGATAATTTCTTAAGGGGCAAAATAAGAGAGCGAGAGAAAGACTTGACGTTTGCATATAAGTTCATCTTAATATTTCCTATAGCATCTGTCTGTATTATAATATGTCATCAGATCCTACTTTTCAATTATTACAAATGTCAACATCAGACTTCAGACCGATGGTTGTGTTAAATTTCTGGGTAAACTTGAAATACAGGAGTTCACAAACTATTGCAATATCTTGGCTCTTCGCTCTATGTACTATGTTTTAGAGACATTTATGAAAACTTGCAAATTCACAATACACTGGCAATTGTAGGCTGTAGCCAGTATGTTCTTAATTCATGATATCAGGTGAAAGAGGAGGCTTCATGCCCAGCTTTCCACAATTGTTCATTCCATTTATTCAATTAGGCTGACTAGAAGTGATTTGAAAGCAACATCTTATAGTAAAATTATCTGCCAAACAAAAGTATCTCAAACAATCCACTCAAGGTAATTATTCTTCCCAATTCTCAACCATTCCTAGGATGATTATTCGTTGCTGCTTGTATTGATCTTCCGCACGCCGCCACGCAACAAATCTTTAACCCATATATATTTCCGCTGGTGTGTATATATACATACAAATATCGCTTCACCCAGCATCAGTCATCTTTGATTTGGTTCGCGCAAATCAACTCAAGCTCTAAAATCTGTTTGGTGATCAGAAAGAAGAAGCAGAAGAGAAAATGGGAGACATGCTTAAGTTGGGGCCAGTTGGAAAACAAGCAGAAGGTGCTAGTTGGGACGCAAAAGGCCAGAGGAATTTGTATCAGCTATTCATCTCTTATGATGTTGGAAAGCTACAAGGTCTGCAGGTCCAGTACATTGATGAAGAGTCATCTAACTTGGTTTTGTCTGAAGTATACGGCAAAATGTCCGGATCCAACTTAAGAACGGTTAGCAAAACATTCCGTAATTATTTATTCCTTATAATTTTCACAAACTTTATGTTTTGTTTGTATGTCAGATTCAATTTGATTACCCTTCGGAGTACATTACTTGGTTGAAAATCGAAGGAGCATTTTCTCGGTTGGCGTGGCTAGCCTTAAAGACTAATTTAGGTAATTGCCACGGGCCATTTCCAAACCAGTCACATATTGAATTAAATAACAAGATGCAAGAAACTGGGTATTATCTGGGAGAGAAAAATCAATTTGGAGGATTCCATGGAACGGCCGATACGGCGCAGGGACTCCTCTCACTCGGGGTATACTTACAACCCGTTTCGTCTATGGATTTGCCGGAGGCAGACATATCAAGCCATGTTGCAGGAGCTGAAGCCTTGGAAATAGATTGAAGAATCTTCTCTGTGATAAAAAAAGCTATGAAAATTTACAAACATTTGAATGCAAACTATAAACATTTGAATGCAAAACTCACACCATGTCAGACCCGAAAATCCATTGGTTTCTAAAATTTGCGGGATGAAAACATTTCCGGATTACTGTCGATTCATGTCTAGACCGAGCTGTTACCATGCAAACTTGCACAAACTAGGTGATATTGCAATCAATATTGGTAAATACGATGCATCAAGGGCTCGTGTCATAGCTCAAGAGTTGATTAACGAGACATGCAATTTCTTGGTGAATCATGTGGGTCAGATAATTTACGTATCGGATCCGGCGACAGATTGGGCATTGCTCGATACACCTAAGAGAGGAAATGAGATGGTGATGGAATGAAGATGTGGGAGGACCCAAACAATAATGGGGATTAAAAGATGTAGGGCGTATATGAGGACAGGAATAACATAAGAGACGATAAAATGAAATTTAGGATTCGTCAGATATTTACCGAATGTTTTATATTATAAAAAATCAAGAATATCCCGGAAACGAACCACAAGGCAAAAACATGAAATTATCCAACAAGAGGTTTTGAGCACGAAACCTTATCTAGTCTTTTCCGCATATACATACGTTTGATCACCTCTTTGGAGACCCGAAGAGATTCTTAATATGTAGAATGGCTACGAAAAGATTAAAGAAGAATGCCAAAAAATCAAATTACACCATTAAAATTCATTCCTGTTTTTAGAATTTGTCACGATTGACGATAATTTTAAACATTTTGAATCAATTATAAGAAAGTCTTTTCCACGTATCATCCATCCGTCTCATTTTCATTCATTTATCGACAAGTGATAGAATTCGAAAACTCAGTATGCACCGAAGCTCAAGATTAAAAATCAAATACTCTTCATAATTTGTTTGAATATCAAATGTCAATATCAGTAAGTATTTATTCGGATGATGACAAAATGGGTTGACATTTTAAGCCTTTATTGGAATCATATCATTATCAAAGAAGAGTATTGGCTTGAGAGAAACAACCTTCATTATTCACCCATGGTTATACTAAAATGGTTCGGATTAAACTGATTAATTTATCCCTTTACATAAATGAATTGAAAATAAATTAAATATAACGAATAATTAACGGATGATAAATGAATACGTATTAAAAAACTGCTAAGGTTACTTAACAAATAATCCATAGATAGTTTAGATCACACACACACTTAACCACTTGCACCACAAACCATAACCATAAACCAAACATGTACCAGCCGCCCACCTAACACCCAACCACACTTCTCTTCATGTTCATTAGGCCCTAAATCCCTAAAGCTCTAAAAAAGCCTTAAGGCCCGGCCCGGTCCAAGCCCGAACCTAAGGCCGAAAAAAGCCCGAGTCCGAACGTCCCGGGCCGGGCTAGGGCTTGAAATCCGAAGCCCGCTCGGCCCGAAAAGCCCGGCCCGATGCTAGGCCCGAAAAAACCCGATCAAAAATAATAATTTTTAAATAAATATATTACTTTCAAATTTAAAGTATATGATATTTATATCATTTATATAACATCACAAGAACTTACAATGATATACAAACATTTTATATCTATTCTAAACGCATATAAAATTGTTTAAGTTCGTTACGTTACAAGCAAATTCAAAATATAGACTATTCGTTGAACACATTATTAAAACTATTGGTATAAAATTATTTATAATTAAAATTGATTTAAAATATGTATTTCAAATTAATTAAAATTTAAAAACGAATTAAAATTGAAATTAGGTTCAGTCAAATCCGGTCAAAGTCCGGTCAAACCTTAAAGTCAAAGGGCCTAGAAAAGCCCGTGGGCCTTACAATTTTAATGAGGCCCGGCCCGGCCCGAAATTTTTAAAAAGATCCGAATATTTAGGGCCGGACCGGGCTCGGACCTTACGATTTAGGGTTAGGACCGACCCGGCCCGACCCATTGGACATCCCTACTTCTCAACTCATCAGACAATTTAAATAAAAAATATAATAAATAAAAAGAAGATAGTTTTTACAAGGCTCTGTTCGATCGATCGGATTGGCGAGAGCCATCTACCACCTCGCCACGTGACACACTCCCCTCTTCAGTCCTATCGATCCTTTAATTGTAGTAGTTGCCATTTCGTCAACTCTCCTACCTCCTCAACTCCCATCCTCTTCGTCACCATTCTCTCTTCTCCTTCATTCTCTACCTATTTATACCAACCAACGTTCGTTAATCTACTTTTATTTCGACTGGGGAAGGCGTCACGAGTGACAGATCTAAACATTTCGAGGTGGGTATTTCCTCATTCGCTTAAAGTTTCAATCTTTTGCTCATTTTGATCTCAATTTTTGTCGTAGTTTTGTTTATTGTCGTCTAATCATTGTAACTGTAACTGTAACTGCTGTGGATCAAGTTTCATTTTTCATGTATGTGATCTGTTCTTTGTTTATGTGGGATCTAGTGTGCAGTGAGATTGTGTTACTTGAATCAATTGACTGAAATTTTTGCTGATGCATTGATTGATTGCTGGATCTGATTGGTAGTGGTATGATTGAGCTTTACTTGAACTTGTAATGTGATTAGGCCTGTAGTGTGATCGGGCCTGTAGTGTTTATGGGCTTGGCCCAACTAAAAACGCTCTCATCTCGTCGTCTCCGAAATCTCCGACCAACCCACCGCCGTTGATCGTAGAAACTGATTAATTTTCCTTCTCCGTCGCCTCCATTTTCAAATAATATTTATTCCCCGACACGAACTGCCTCTCCATCGCTTCAACTTTCTAATTCTCAATTGATCAACAGAGCTTCAGTTGTTATTGCTTCATGCTCAATTCATTTATCACTAAAATCCGCCGCCGCATTTTACATCCTTCAATACATCAAATTTCACTACGGAAAGTCCACCGGAACTCAACGTTATCAAACATCGGGCTCGTCATTTTTGCCTCCACCTTCTCATGACCACATTGCACGTCTAGTCCTAGAGCAAAAAACAGCAGCTCAGTCAATAGAAACCTTCAGATGGGCATCAAAGATTCCAAATTTTACTCATTCACAGTCCACATACAGAGCCTTGATTCATAAGTTGTGTACTTTTCGCTGTTTTGATGATGTATACAAGCTGCTCGATGAAATGCCGGATGCGATTGGTTCGGTTCCGGATGAAGATGTGTTTGTAACGATTGTGCGTGGGTTGGGGAGGGCGAGTTGGATTAAAAGGGTGACTAAAGTTCCTGACTTGGTTAAGAAGTTTGGTAAGAAGCCGTCATTGAAGGTGTTGAATTCGATTTTGGATGTTTTGGTGATGGAAGATATTGATCTGGCTAGAGGTTTTTTTAGGAGGAAAATGATGGACTGTGGAGTTGAAGGGGATGCGTATACTTATGGGATTTTGATGAAAGGACTTTGTTTGACGAATAGAATTGATGATGCATTTAAGCTTCTGCAGGCGATGAAGAGACGAGGGGTCGTGCCTAACATTGTTGTTTATAACACTTTGCTCCATGGGCTCTGTAAGAATGGGAAAGTCGGGCGAGCAAGGAGTTTGATGAATGAGGTGGTGGAGCCTAATGGAGTTACTTTCAATACACTTATATCTGCGTACTGTCATGAAGAGAATTTGATTCAAGCTTTAGTGATGTTGGAAAAGAGTTTAAATCTCGGGTTTGTTCCGGATGTCATAACAGTTACAAACGTACTTAAGGTATTATGCAAGGAAGGGAGGGCGTCTGAGAGTCGTGAATTGCTGGAAAGGGTTCGGGAGATTGGTGGGAAACTTGACACGGTGGCGTACAATACAGTTATCAAAGGATTTTGTGAGCTTGGAAAAGTAAAGATTGGGAGTTTGTTGTTGAAAGAAATGGAGAGAAATGGTTGTCTTCCAAATGTGGATACTTATAAATATTAATCTCTGGTTTTTTAGATGTTGGGATGCTGGATTCAGCCATTGAGATATTTTATGATATGAAGACAGATGGAATTTCTTGGAACTTTTCCAGTTATAATACACTAATCCGAGGCCTGTGTGCTGGTGGAAGAACTAATGATGGTTTAAGGATCTTGGAACTCATGGAGGAGGGTAAAGGTGGTGCTCAGGGTCATGTTAGTCCTTACAATAGTGTAATTTATGGTTTGTATAAAGAAGGTCGGTTAAGCGAAGCACTTGGTTTTCTTGTTGAGATGGAGAAATTATTCCCCCGAGGCACAGATCGAAGCTTGACGGTGATAAGTTTTTGTGAAAATAATGGAGTTGAAGGTGCTAAGAGGGTCTATGACCAAATGATCAATGAAGGAGGTGTTCCATGCGCTATAGTTTACGCTAGTCTTATTCATCTTTTTTCCAAAGAAGGACTTGTCCGTGAAGCTGTTGAGCTGCTGAATGGAATGATTGATCAAGGATATTTACCCATTGCTTTAACATTTAATGCAGTTATTACAGCATTTTGTCAACAAAGAAGAGTGAATAGTGCCATTATGCTGTTGGATGACATAATTGGTAGAGGTTGTTTGCCCAACGCAGAAAGTTACTTACCTTTAATCAACTCTTTTATCGGCAAAGAAGAATTCCAAAGAGTTGTGAGTCTTGTTGAACAAATGACAGATGAAAGGATTATTCCTGATGTTTGTGCTTGGAATGAAATGCTTCATGAATGAGCATCAGTGCGTTCGTGTAAGTGTAATCAAGTCACTTATATGTTTGCTGAAGCATTGATTGCTGGTTCTGATTGGAAGTGGTTTGGGCTTTACTTGAATCGTGAGTTTTTAGTGGGATTGGGCAACTGTTCAGTTCAGACACTATTTCCATCTTTGCATGGATTTAGGTATCACTGCATAATTGTTGCCATTAACTGAGTTTTAAATACAGTACTTATCTGAGTTGGTAGTTTAACACTTTAACATTAACAATGTGCTATTATCCTGTGTTTGTTATTTACGATGAGAAATGTTGGTGTGTTGGTCTTGAAATGGTAATGTCTGGATCATTAGCCTTGGCCCTAACACTTTGTCTTGGTATGTTTGATATTTGCAGTTGCTGTTGTCAGCATAGTATTTAGATTTTAGAATACCTCATTTGTGCAGGCATATCCACAACATGACTACGGGACAAATATTCTCACGGACGACACAGGCATTGTTCTATAACTACAAGCAGCTTCCCATTCAGCGGATGCTTGATTTTGACTTCCTTTGTGGTATTGTACAGTTGCAACTCTTGATTATTTGTATCTTTCTAGGCTTCTGCAGTTTTAGTGAGATGTGTTATACTAGGATATAGTTTGCTAAATTTTTGTGTTTTGTTTGTATCTGCAGGGAGAGAGACACCTTCAGTTGCAGGAATCATTAACCCTGGTGCTGAGGGGTTTCAGAAACTCTTTTTTGGCCAAGAGGAAATCGCCATCCCTGTACACTCAACGTATATTAACAGCCACTTAATTTCCATAATAACTTTCTTTGAAGCCATGCCGTGTAACTGAAATCTATTGAATTTTCCACTGCAGAATTGAAGCAGCGTGTGCTGCACATCCCACTGCTGATGTGTTTATAAATTTTGCATCTTATAGAAGGTTTGTACTTGTAGTTAGTTGTCTGATGTCATTGTTTATGATGCATTATATTAATGATTGATCTTCTCAGTGCTGCTGCTTCGTCCATGTCTGCGCTGAAGCAACCAACCATTAAGGTCGCAGCCATTATTGCTGAAGGTGTTCCTGAGTCAGACACCAAGCAACTTATTGCATATGCTAGGGCCAACAACAAGGTATGATTTGTTTTTTTATACTGAAAGTAAATTACATCAAATTAGGACGCTTAAGCAATAGGGAAAGCTTTATTCTTTGAATTTCACTGTTATGGAGTTGGTGAATTTTCTTGTGTTTGAACATCCTGATTTGCAGATTCTAATTGGCCCTGCTACAGTGGGAGGAATTCAAGCTGGAGCCTTCAGGATTGGTGACACAGCTGGAACAATTGATAATATTATCCAGTGCAAATTGTACCGGCCAGGATCTGTTGGTTTTGTCTCGAAATCTGTAAGCAGTAAATCTTAAATCCTTCATCCATGTTCCAAGTTATTTGCCTCTGACTGCAAAAGTTCATTGTAGGGTGGCATGTCCAATGAGATGTACAACACTATTGCTCGTGTAACTGACGGAATATATGAAGGTATCTATTTACTTTTTATTTACCTTTGACATTTGGGTTTTATAGAACAATTTTCATTGAGATGAATTCCAGTGGTGGTAAATTTCTAATTTATTCCTTTAGGTATTGCCATCGGAGGAGATGTGTTCCCTGGTTCAACTCTCTCAGACCATGTTCTCCGCTTTAACAACATTCCTCAGGTATGTATATCTGCAGGCTTGTATCGTTTGACTGCACCTAGCTCATGTTGATGTATAGACTGTCAAATGCATATTGATTCATCTTCAGCCTTTATATGAATCAAGCTTAATATTTTATATATTATTTCATCAGATTAAAATGATAGTAGTACTTGGTGAGCTTGGTGGGCGTGACGAGTATTCCTTAGTCGAAGCATTAAAGCAGGGGAAAGTAAACAAACCCGTGGTTGCTTGGGTCAGCGGAACTTGTGCCCGCCTCTTCAAGTCAGAAGTGCAATTTGGCCACGCTGTTAGTTTCCATGAGGGCAAACACTGATTTATAAATTTGACAGGCTACCTTTCATATCCATAAAAACGAGGTGTCTTATACATTTTCCTTTGTGCCTTAATTAGGGTGCAAAAAGTGGTGGAGAAATGGAGTCAGCTCAAGCAAAGAATGAGGCACTTAGAGATGCTGGTGCAGTTGTCCCCACTTCTTATGAAGCATTCGAAACATCCATCAAGGAAACATTTGAGAAACTGGTGAGTAGAAAAGGAAAATAATATGCCTTTTATGCCCATGATATATACATCTCGGATGATCTGTCCTCTCAAGTCTTATTAACTGAGAAATGTTTCCTTATGATCATTAGAAAGAAGCTGGAAACATTGCACCAGTGAAGGAGTTTCAGCCTCCACAAATCCCAGAGGACCTTAATATTGCCATCAAGAGCGGAAAAGTCCGTGCTCCAACTCATATTATTTCCACTATTTCTGATGACAGAGGTATGAGTCCAACCTTAAAACGGTGTGCTATTTGTAATCATTATTCTCCCTTTTGTGTACCCACCTGCACCTATCATATATTTTATGTAGGCGAAGAGCCATGTTATGCTGGCGTTCCCATGTCCTCCATTGTCGAACAGGGTTACGGCATTGGAGATGTTATTTCACTGTTGTGGTTCAAGCGCAGTCTTCCAAGATACTGCACAAAATTTATTGAGGTGCGATTTTCTTGAACTCAAAGGAAACAATATTCACTAGTATTCATTTGTTAATGTATGTGTCATAAGTACTGATATGACTATTTCTCATCGAATTCGACTGTCAGATATGTGTCATGCTATGTGCTGATCACGGTCCTTGTGTGTCTGGAGCTCACAACACTATTGTAACAGCAAGAGCTGGAAAGGACTTGGTTTCAAGTCTTGTATCAGGTTAGTTCCAGATGTATAGAGTAATGGCCATGAAATTTAGCTAGAAGAGTGAGTCTCTAAATCAGAGTGTTATGAAACTGAAATCATAATGTCACAGGATTGCTGACTATTGGTCCAAGATTTGGGGGAGCTATTGATGATGCTGCTAGATACTTCAAGGATGCTTACGACAGAGTATGTTGTGTTGATGTGTTGCCCATTATTCATAATCGTGCTCATCTTGAGTCTGAATTGGTTTCCACTTTCTATTGTGCATCATGAAGGGTCTTTCACCATATGAATTTGTTGAGAGCATGAAAAAGAAAGGCATTCGTGTTCCAGGAATCGGACACAGGTGATGATAACATGATAAAATGCTTTTAACTTTTGATATCGTTTTCAACTTTTAATAGCCAGAGTCAAATTGCTAATTTATTTTCACATACATTTTAGGATCAAGAGAGGTGACAACAGAGACAAGAGAGTCGAGCTACTACAACTTTTTGCCCGAACAAATTTCCCTTCAGTCAAATACATGGAGTATGCTGTCCAAGTAGAAACCTACACACTCTCCAAGGCAAACAACCTTGTCCTAAATGTAGATGGTGCAATCGGCTCCCTTTTCCTGGACCTCCTTGCCGGAGTGGAATGTTCACTAAACCTGAAATCGACGAAATTGTTGGCATTGGCTACTTGAACGGCCTCTTTGTTCTTGCACGATCCATTGGTCTCATCGGGTAAGTTCAGATAACACCCTCGAAATAAAAACTCTCATTATTTCATTCTTTTGTAACTTCAACACACTCTTGCTAATCCTTTTATAAAAATCATCAGGCACACCTTCGACCAAAAAAGACTGAAACAGCCACTTTACCGCCACCCATGGAAGATGTCCTCTACACAAAGTGATCTATTTCTTCAAAATAAAGCAGCCATAGGAAGACAAACTTATTATTTTCCTTTAGTTCCATGAACCTTCAGTTTGTTGGTTATTTCTCGATCTGACACACTCATATCCTTTAGCCAATGTCTTTACTTCCTCATTTTCGAATAATTTTTGTTTGTTAACTCTTATCTATAATGAATCCCCCTATATCCCTGATATCACCTGAATCACCTTCTCCAGCTCCTATGTTCTTATTAGATTTGCAGTCAACAATATTTACACAATTAGGATGATGCTTGCCGGTTGATCTATACTTGCAAAGAGTTTTAAAAGTTATCGTCCTAGGTCATCGTTAGATGGTTTCGAATGCATATCAACGAAATACTTATAATAAAAATATAACAATATTTACATACATTTTCTTTAAAATAAAGAAATAATTAGGCGGTGTCCTAGTGTGGCTAGTGGTGACAATGAGTCTTCATAAACTCTTCAATCTATATAGTTTTGATAATGAATTGTAATGCTCGATTTGAGCTTCTAATATACCAATCGTAGTAAAAAGAAAGAAAGCCACCTGTGATTGTCGCAACCATGGATGAGAATCGAGAGGTGGAAGGGCCATAAATCTAAAGAACACTGATCACGGCAGCAAAACAGCAGACATGTTCACATGTCTTATGTACTCCATGTCTCACATAAATCTAAGCAAACAAATTCCATTTCTACAACAAAATATCGAATTCTTTTACCACAGAAAATCAAGAAGAAAAAAAGAGAATCCAGAAAACGAAGTGGAGGAAGAAAAGACGTGTAGTCGATTCTCTCATTTTTTAAGGTTCACAAAAGCACACGAACATCACACCTTCACCATCTCCTTAAACTCCAATCAATCAAAACCTCAAAACACTATAACAAAACCCTAAAACCCTCATCTTTAAACCCACCACCACTTCAATCAATGGCGTCAGAAAGTAAGGCCGGCAGCTCATCCCGACTTCATCCTCACACCAGCCGCCAGCGCCAGCGTTCTAAGAATCAAACCTAGCAAGGCGGTGGCGCAGTACACAGTCGATGCTAGGCTTCACGCTGTGTTTGAACAATCAGGTGAATCTGGTAATGCTTTTGATTATTCGAACTCACTTCGTACTACGACTACGCATTTTGTACCTGAGCAACAGATTACGGCTTATTTGTCGAAAATCCAGAGAGGAGGGCAAGTACAGCCGTTTGGATGTATGATTGCGGTTGATGAGGCTACTTTTAGAGTTATAGGATTGAGTGAGAATGCGGCTGAAATGCTTGGATTAGCGCCGCAGTCTGTGCCTTCTTTGGAGAAGTCTGGTGGTGTTAAGATTGGTGCTGATGTGAGAACTTTTTTTAGTTATTCTAGTGCTGTGATGTTGGAGAAGGCATTTAGGGCTAGGGAGATTTCGTTGGTCAATCCGGTTTGGGTTCATTCTAAGCATTCTGGGAAGCCGTTTTATGCGATTTTGCATAGGATTGATGTTGGGATTGTTATTGATTTAGAGCCTGCTAGGACTGAGGATCCTGCTTTGTCTATTGCTGGGGCAGTGCAGTCGCAGAAGTTGGCTGTGAGAGCTATTTCACAGCTGCAGGCGCTGCCTGGTGGAGATATTAAGCTTTTGTGTGATACTGTGGTGGAGTGCGTGAGGGGGCTGACAGGTTATGATCGGGTTATGGTGTATAAGTTTCATGAGGATGAACATGGGGAGGTTTTGGCTGAGAGTAAGAGGCCTGATTTGGATCCTTATTTGGGGTTGCATTATCCTGCTACGATATTCCTCAGGCGTCTAGGTTCTTGTTCAAGCAGAATAGGGTTAGGATGATAGCCGATTGCTTTGCCAAGCCTGTTGGGGTCATTCAAGATGAAGGACTGATGCAACCCTTGTGTTTGGTTGGTTCGACTCTACGTGCTCCTCATGGATGCCAGCTCAGTACATGGCTAACATGGGATCTGTGGCTTCTTTGGCAATGGCTGTTATTATAAATGGTACTGATGATGAGGTTCCTGGTGGGAGAAACTCGATGAAGTTGTGGGGTTTGGTAGTTTGTCATCACACTACTGCGAGATGCATCCCATTCCCCCTTCGCTACGCTTGCGAGTTCCTAATGCAAGCTTTTGGGCTTCAATTAAATATGGAACTCCAGTTGGCTACTCAGTTGTCTGAGAAGCGTGTTTTAAGAACCCAAACACTGCTTTGTGACATGATACTTCGTGACTCGCCTTCGGGGATCGTTACCCAAAGTCCCAGTATTATGGATCTTGTGAAGTGTGATGGTGCGGCGCTGTTTTACCAAGGGAAGTACTACGCATTGGGTGTAACACCTACTGAATCCCAGATAAAAGACATCATTGAATGGTTATTGAGTGTTCATGGGGACTCTACTGGTTTAAGTACTGACAGTCTGGCTGATGCAGGTTACCCAGGGGCAGCGTCTCTTGGTGATGCGGTTTGTGGGATGTCTGTTGCTTACATTACAAAATTTGATTTCCTGTTCTGGTTTAGGTCCCATACAGCAAAAGAGGTAAAGTGGGGTGGTGCAAAGCATCATCCCGAGGACAAAGACGATGGACAAAGGATGCATCCACGCTCGTCGTTTAAGGCTTTTTTGGAAGTGGTTAAGAGTAGAAGTCAACCATGGGAGAGTGCAGAGATGGATGCGATCCACTCATTGCAACTTATTCTACGAGATTCATTCAAAGAAGCGGAAGAAAATAATACAAAGGCTTTAATTACTGTAGGGTCTGAGGACGTTGAGTTGCAAGGAATCGATGAACTTAGTTCTGTTGCAAGAGAAATGGTAAGGCTTATAGAAACTGCCACAGCACCTATATTTGCAGTGGACAATGATGGAGACATCAACGGGTGGAATCAAAAAGTGGCTGAGCTAACAGGACTCTCGGTTGAAGAGGCAATGGGGAAGTCATTGGTAAATGATCTTGTTTTCAGTGAGTGCAAAGAAACTGTTGAAAAGCTTCTTTACAATGCTGTAAAAGGTAACAAGTCACTTAACATTTCTTGTGTACACTTGTTTTTTACCTATTATGTCAATTATTTTTGTTTATCCAGAAACCCTTTTTATTTAATATGGCAATTCGGTATTTAATTTTTCTAAGATGTTGAGCCTGAGTCCTAGAGGGTTGAAAATGTAAATTCATTTTGGATTTCATTCATAATAAATATTATATTGCCAGTCTAAATCTAAATTCTTGTAGGTCAAGAAGATAGAAATGTCGAGATAAAACTGAAAACATTTGGGGCAGCTCATCATGACAATGCCTTGTACTTGGTGGTTAATGCTTGTTCTAGTAGAGACTTCACAAACAATATAGTTGGAGTCAGCTTTGTTGGTCAAGATGTTACGAGCCAAAAATTCTACATGGACAAGTTTGTTAACATACAAGGTGATTACAAGGCCATTGTACATAGTCCTAACACTTTAATCCCTCCTATATTTGCATCTGATGATAATACTTACTGCTCTGAGTGGAACACTGCCATGGAAAAGCTCACTGGCTGGCCTAGAGAAAATGTGATTGGCAAAATGTTGGTTGGAGATGTTTTTGGAGGTTGTTGTCAGTTAAAAGGTCCTGATGCCATGACAAAGTTTATGATTGTCTTACATAAGGCAATTGAAGGCCAAGATACTGACAAGTTCCCGTTCACATTTGTTGACAAGAATGGAATTTTAGTACAAGCTTTATTGACAGCTAATAAGCGAGTAAATATGAATGGAAAGAGTACGGAGCGTTTTGCTTCTTGCAGATTGCAAGCCCTGAGCTACAACAAGTTCTAAACATTCAAAGACAAAGTGAAAAGGATGGCCTTGCGAGAATGAAAGAGCTGGCTTATATTTGCCAAGAAATCAAGAACCCTTTAAGAGGTATACGTTATGCTAATTCTCTTCTAGAAGCCGAGGACTTAAATGAAGATCAGAGACAGCTCCTTGAGACGAGTGCTGCTTGCGAAAAGCAAATGTCAAAGATATTACAAGATATAAATATGGAAAGCATCGATAATGGGTATGTTTTTGTTAGACCTTACTGTATTACTAACAAACCAAATTGAGTTTTAATTAACTTTCATGTTTTACTTAAAGTAGGTTTTAGGGGGAAATTTAGGGATGACATGACTTCTTTCATCTGAAAGGTATGCTCATATGACAAGTTAATGAAATATTGTGGACTGATGATCAACATTTATCAGAACTTTGGAACTCGAGAGCCCCCATTTTTCCTAGGGAGTGTCTTGAATGCTGTTGTTAGCCAAGTGATAGTGCTGCTCAGAGAAAGAGGCCTGCAGTTGATCCATGATATTCCAGAAGAAGTTAAATCATTAACTCTTCTAGGCGACCAAGTTAGGATTCAACAGGCCCTCTCTGATTTTTTGCTGAGCATGGTGAGGCATGCTCCGTCACCTGATGGATGGGTTGAGATCCAAGTTCGACCAACTGTTGACCCTAACTCAGTTTCAGAACCTGCTGCCCTGGTGCACATGGAGTTTAGGTACATCACTCAAACTTGCAAAATTAAATTTCGAACTTGGGTGACAGTTCGAGGCGATATCCAATTTAAACACCCATTTGATAATTTCTTCTCTTGAAGGATTATTTCGCCTGGTGATGGTCTACCTGTGCAAGTGGTACAAGATATGTTTCAGAACAGTGGATGGGTGACTGATGAAGGCTTAGGTTTAAGCATGTGCAGAAAAATCCTCAAGCTCATGAACAGCCAAGTCCAGTATATTAGAGAGTCTGAGAGATGCTACTTTCTAGTTTCTCTCTCACTTCCAGCCCAGAATCTTACCTCAACCAGTGCGTGATATATATAACTTGGATGAAGCTCTTCTAAATACAGAATCAACAAGCAGACATGGAATCAATTTGAGTCTCATCTGCCAAAATAAGCTTCCAAGTAGTCAGTACTTCTCTCCTGTGTCAATAATAATTGCAAATTGTTGCGCTGTGTTTGTGGTATGTTATATGTATATGCTTTCATTCTGGCGGCAGCTTCTGAAAATCCGAAAGTGAGATTTTTCTGAGCTTATTCTGCCTGGTGGCTGCCAGGTCTCCGGTGGCAAATTGGGATGTGTGTATGATACTAAAAGAGAAGGACAAGAACAGAGAGAGTTGGAGCTGGTTAATTTTGTAAACCATTAAATAAGTTTAAGGTTTTCCTTTGATGCTATTATTGGCTTTCAGTAAGGTTTTGTCATAAGTCCCAGATGGCGCTATTAGTGAAGAGGCAAAGAGCAGATGATTATCATGTTCCTATTGACATTAGATAAGGTTTCTCAAATCATCCGCGTTCACCAGAATAACCTGAATCGGTTTTATGCATGAGCTTCCATTCTTAGTCCTAACACCTGGATATGGGTGGCTGGGTACAATAGAGCTTGGGTGAGTATAACAAGTACATCCCTTGCTTATCAGTTTGTTCATTGTCAACTTAATAGATCCTATTTATTTGAAATCTTCTGTTTTCTGGCAACTAAATTCGTCAAATCGACTGGAAATCTGGGGCTACAAACACAGCTTTCTACTACAGTGATTTGGCAGGAATGTGGTCTAAAATATTTCACAATCACTAAGTTAGCCCCAACAAGAACAGGGCTGCCTAAACAGACAGTTAACGTCAGCTGATACCTTCAAAATTGGAATAAGTAAAAAGAGATCAGAAGAGCTTTTCTAGGGCTGCAGAAATGCATCAAGACGGCAGACATAATAAATAACTGCCTCAGAGCCCAGTGCACAAATCATCATTTGAACTTAATAAAACCAATCAAAAAATGTCCTCAGCAAAAATGCTTATAGTTTTCATCAACAATATGATCAGGTCTCAAAGATTAACCATCATCGGACACAAATCCTATATAGACACATACAATAATTTGACAGGGAGTTATTCACTAGGCCCGTGGACACAAATCGAAGACCAAGCGACTCAACATGCCTGCCTACTCAATCTCCGCCCAACATGTTCAAAACACAGAGTACAAAACGAAGCAGAATCACAATCGATGCAACGCTTGACGTCAGGCGATACGAAAAAACGAAATCCAAAAACACAAACGAAATCACACAGCTTCGCAATTAGGGTTTCGCTCTAGAAGTCGCTTCAGGGATTATAAATTGAGCTAACTGGGCCGAAGCCCATTTTGTTGTGAGGATTGCGGCCCACATCTTCACTAGCAGCCTGCTGCTTTCCTCGTCGTCTTCGAAAACTCCGACCAGCCTCGCCACCGTATGATTTCATCTTCGTCGATGGATGCGAGTGGGAGAAGAGGAATCCCAGCAGCTACGTTTGTGGAAGATGTGCAGACTTATCTTACTCAGTTAGGGCTCGACGTCAACTCCACTCTTAACTTTTTACAAGAAAGGTATAGCTTTGATACTTAAATCTTCGAACCCCAGTTTATGAGATTATTGATGATTTGAAATGCTTATTTTCAATTTTATTGTGCTGGAAAATTTGTGCAGATTGCAACAGTATAAGATGGTTGAGATGAAGCTTCTGGCACAGCAGAGGGAGCTACAGGTTGGTCTCATTTAGTTCTTCTCCAATTGTCACTTGGTTACTTATGTTGATGTGCGTTTTTTATGGATTTTTTGTTAGGCAAAGATTCCTGATATAGAGAAGTGTTTGGCTGTCGTGGCAACATTGCAAGAGAAGAAGGGTTCTGATGAGGTCTGTTATTTTGTTGAGTTATAAGTTGTTTCTTTGAGGTGTAGCACATTGCGGATTTTTTTGCTTGCAGCAGGTCAACCTGCATATGATTTTTTGTCTTCTGAATTGTACTTTGTTTCCTTTGAGCTTGATTGAGGTTTCATTGATGAATATGTTTTGATTTCTAAAATCTTTGTGTTTTCCCATTCCCGAACCTTCCTGTAGGTTCCCATAAAGGCACATGAGTAAATAGAGTTGCATATATGATCGATGAATAGAATACAAGATGCTGAGATAATTTTATTGCCGTTTCATGCATTTTGGGGAATAATTGAGGGTGTGGTTTTGCATTGTGAAATTTAATGTCGGGCTGGTATCAAATAGTTACGGTTCTGAGTTGACGCATCATATATGCATTTCATGTGATGATTTACTGTCGTATCTCTTGAATCCAGCCAATTCTAGCTGATTTTGAAGTCTCTGAAGGGATCTATTCAAGGGCCTGCATCAAAGAGACTGACTCGGTGTGCCTATGGTTGGGAGCAAATGTCATGTTGGAGTACTCTTGTGAAGAAGTAAACCATTCAGCATTTTTTCATTGATATCTGGTCGAATGGGTGTTGACAACAACAGTATAAATACGTGTAGGCTATCTCACTACTGAAAAATAATCTGGAAAATGCAAAGGGCAGCCTTGAAGTTCTTATTACGGATCTTCAGTTTCTCAGGGATCAAGTTACCATCACGCAGGTATGTCAATTATAATATAGAGATTCTCTCGTACAGAATCCAAGCTAATCTAACTAGCCCTTGTGAAACGAGGGATTTTTTTCATTCTACTAGTTTTCATCATATATATTAGCACATAACATAACACGGTTCAAATTTATCAAAAGGTCACAATTGCAAGAGTATACAATTGGGATGTCCAGCAACGGAGACTACGACAGGCATCAGTTTCCAAAGTGTAGTGAAGGTGTTGTAAAACAGGATTGGCAAACAAGAGCGGGGTGCTGTTAAATCACTGCAATCATCCATCACTCATTCCTCCAAGGTGTCTTCTCTTTAATTTCCATTAGTCTTCTAAGCCTGAATAGCATTTGTACATCTTCATTGGCTTCAAAACTTGTGTAAGAAAGATGTACATATTCAATATAGTTCCAAAACACGACAATGTACCTAGTAAAACTCATTCAAGTCGAGCTGATAGATGTGATACTTGGCAAGACAAATCTTTTGCAGTGTTTCAAGATTTGCCAATCTGAAGCAATCCAAATAAAAAATCTAACAGTCGGAAATTGTAATTAGTTCAAAATAGCGGGCCTTTTTCTGAATATGTATAAGTAACGGGTGTAAACTCTGTAGTTATTGTAAACCGCTGGTTTCCTCGAAGCAGAGTGAGAAGGACAAACTAGGGTTTAAAGAACGTTGTTTTGACTATTTGACTCTCTCTCGATCGTCGAGCGATCAGGTGAGTCGACGAAGATCAACGAGGCTGAACTTAAGCACGATTTAGGGTTTGGAAATTAAGCTTTGTGTCTAGTTACAATTTTGATTTTTGACTCTGATAGAAATGGATTTTGATTCGGAGTCTAAACATTTGGCTGCTAAGGAGGAAAGTGAAACACCTATGCAGATGGACGCCACTGAAAATGAAGATAATTATGTATTGTCTCAACCTTCTTACTGTTTGGATAGTATTTCTTTTAGTAATTTGTTGTGATTGTTATGCCAATGTGGAATTGTAGTAGATTTAGAGGACTGCACTGTGTTGTGGTGAAACGGAATTATTGTTATGTGTGAGTTTCTTAAGGTTGTGATGTAGAGAAAAATGTCTACTTTTGTTTATGCCATTTTACTAGTGTTGGATAACTTCAAGTTTAACCACCGTGCTCTTTGTAGTCCAAACCTGAAGACAAGCAGCAGCTTACTGATTCGATGAAAAGTTTGAAAATTTTGGACTCAGTGACTGGACACTCCAATTTCAAGAAGAGACCCATAATCATAATTGTAGTTGGCATGGCAGGTATTTTTCAGAATTCACGGGCTCTTTCTCTTTTTAATTTCAGCTTGGTGAAGCCATCAATTTTTTTAAAAGGCCTGTAATCCCAGACAATGGCTTTTTAGACAAGAGGTTTGAATTGATGTGTAAGGCTTGAATTCTGTTGTATGATTTCGCTTGGTATGATTGTTATATTACAGTTTTAGTATTTCATTATTTTATAGCGTGATTTGTCGTGTTGACACATATAGTCGTAGTAGTTAATGTTATTCTTAGTTCTTCCTTCAGCACTGACTTTTAGTCAACATGCATGGCCGACAGGGGACAGCTCATTAGATATATCAAAGCAGAATTGCTATATATTATTTTTTTTGGCTGCATATTTTTAAGAGATGTACTCATTTCCCTGATTCCCTGTGCTTATTGGCCTGTGTAGGAAGTGGGAAGACAACATTCATGAATCGCCTTGTTTGTCATACCTTTGAGACCAAAAAACGTGGTTATGTGGTGAATCTTGATCCAGCAGTTCTTACACTTCCCTTTGGTGCTAATATTGATATTAGAGACACTGTGAAGTATAAAGAAGTGATGAAGCAGTTCAACCTTGGTCCTAATGGGGGAATAGTTACATCGCTCAACCTTTTTGCTACAAAATTTGATGAGGTTAAAAAATCACTGAACCTTAATGCATGTTTTGCTTTCTTTTTACCCCACACTCAAGTGTTGTGGTTGATATCTCAGGTTGTCGGTATGATTGAAAAGCGAGCGGATCAACTTGATTATGTTCTTGTCGATACCCCTGGCCAGATTGAAATATTTACCTGGTCGGCTTCTGGAGCTATAATCACAGAGGCATTTGCATCAACCTTTCCCACTATAGTTACATATGTAGTTGACACGCCTCGCTCAGCCAGCCCTAACACATTTATGAGCAATATGCTTTATGCATGTAGCATTCTTTATAAGACTCGTCTACCGTTGGTTCTTGCATTCAACAAGATTGATGTTGCTCAGCATCAGTTTGCTCTTGAGGTATGTGTTCATTTTTATATTTATCTTGCAGAAAGTTACCCATGCCATTGTAATCGTCTTAATTTCTTTTAATCCGGATCAACTTTTGCTGGTTGGTTTTTCTTTACACTACAATTTGTTTGATGCCATTGCATTCCATTTGTTAGTATTTGCCTCAAAACGCTTGAATTATTGATTTGAATCACTGCAGTGTATTTGTAGTTGTGCCTTGTGATAAGCTCTCTTAGCTCCTGCCTCGCAAGCACTCTTTTGACCCCTTAGTCTTTTCTTTGTTTTTTTGAAAATGTGCACAGGCCCAATTGTTAGCAATATTGAAATACCGTTGCTTTTAAAATTATAAATCATGTTTATCCCTGTTTTCATTGGTCCAGTGGATGGAAGACTTCGAGGTGTTTCAGAATGCCCTTGAGTCAGATAACTCATACTCAACAACCTTGACCCGCAGCCTCTCGCTTGTGCTGGATGAGTTCTATAAGAACCTGAAATCCGTTGGAGTATCTGCTGTTACCGGTGCTGGGATGGATACCTTTTTTAAGGCCATTGACGAGAGTGCTGATGAGTACATGGAGACCTACAAGTATTTCCTGAACTTCTTTAAAAATTACCATAACTAAGTAATTAACTTATAGTAGTTCCTCCGTTCCATCTGACCATGTTTCCTTCTTACAGGGCTGATCTCGAGAAGAGGAGAGCTGAGAAAGAAAGACTAGAAGAGGAACGCATGAAGGAGAGTATGGATAAGCTGAGAAAAGACATGGAGACGACCAAAGGACAAACTGTAGTTTTGAGCACAGGGTTGAAGGATAAGGCAACCTCCAGCACTGACATAATGGATGAAGAAGAGGAAGAAGAGATGGAGGATTCCGATATTGGTCAGTTTGACGAGGATGATGAAGATTATATTGATGATGACGACGAGGAAGAGGTTGCAAAATTTTCATTCTGATACACAATAGTGTATGTAGATGAGGTCCATAACATTGAAACTCGAGTCTGTGATACACAAACTTTAAACATGTCTGGACCGGTGTTTGCATAAAATTGTTTACTTTGCACAAATGTATCAATGATGAGATTCAAATTCAAGAAAATCATGCGGAAAATGACATCCGATATGAATATTGAAAACAATATAAATAAGCTGACTAGTCAGGCTGTGATACATCTTGGAAGAAAGTAGCAGATGGAGTTGAATCACTGCTTTTTCCTTCTCAAGAATATGCTTTTTATTACTATTTACAAAGCACACAACTAAGCTCCAATTACAGGTCTTGGGAGCAAGGTGAAGAACTGGTACCTTGAGACTTCTAGGCAGCACGAAAAGGCATTAATGTACAAAGTAGAGGTTGACCAACAGCGCAAACAAGCGACACGAACCATTCATTGACAAGGAAACATGGTGCTCTGAAAGGCTTGTGCAGAGTACCACAGCGGTAATGAGGAGCCATTTTTCACTGAGAACATCTCTTTCCATACTCGATTTTTTCTGTTGTAAACTAAAATCTGTTTGTGTGTTGCAAAGTAAACACACTCATCTGTCTGACTGACCGGGAATATCCCTGGAACCAAGACTCTGATGCATCTCAAACTTACTTGCTCGACCATTTTCCATTCTTGGGTATGGCAATCGCTCAGGACCCATATATTCATAGACGAATCAGATATCTGAATCACGGATAGATACTCATCTAACTGCAGCAAGTAGACTCGAGTTCCTGACTCATGGCTCATCACAGAAGGCAATGCTATCTTCTTCCAAACATCACAGGTCAAGTCCAGTGCAAGTATGAATGAGTAACACGCAGCCAGCCAATGTAACATCCCATTCACAAACACTACCTGAATTTTACTCATATGAGTAAAATTCACCTCCTGAAGCGAAGCAAACTTCCTCCACTTCCCAGACTCCGAGTCATAAACTTTACACATCAAAGTATTCTCCGGCCTACGACAGAACGAGCGATGATACCCCGCTAAAACAACACTATAACTACGCCTCACCGTATCACACGCCAGCCCAACCAACGTAGCTTCAGTATACGGATAAAACCGCGTCACAGACCTATCACTACAACTCGGCAACAACTTAAATTCCTTAGTTATCGGATTACAAACATAGTAAACACCCAAATCAGCATTGCTTACACAACACAACAACCCATTACAGGATGCCCTAACTCTAACCCTTTCGCCCAAAAATGCTAGCGAAAATTCCGAAACACCTCTTGAATAATCAACACAAATAAGCCTATGTTTAGACTCCGGGGAGGAATCAGAGAGCTCAACAAAGACAATACGGTTTCTAAAAGACATTTGATAGAACAGGTTGACTAGGTATTTGTCGGAAGATAATTTGTACCATAATTTGCATACAGATTTGGCTCTGAACAAGGACTTGATCGGAAGCCTAGCGAGTATTTGAATGATGATTTCATCGGGGAATTGAGACATTATGAAATGCCCTAATTTGCAGAAAACCCTAGATCAAATTAGGGATTAAAATTACCTCAAAGTTTAAAACTTTCGGAGGTTTGCGGAGCGAATGGGTCGCTGCTGATGGATCGAACATAAAGGAGTAGATTTACGATCGAGAGATCCGATCATGGAGGTCGATTGCTCTACAACTCCGCAGGAACGAGTGTGGTGCTTGGTCATCAATTTGACATTTATTAACTTGCGGGTTGAATGTGTATTTAATTAATTTTCAATTACACCCAAATAGTTTACCCAAAATGAATGAAGAAATCCTAGATTTTAATGAGGAAATTGCAATGCCAATAAAACAGTATACTAAAGAAGTTATTTTGCGTGATCAAGTTCGAACATCTGCTTAAGTACATCGTCCACACTACGCTTAGTTTAATTTCTTTTGTGTTCGAGGTCTCCATTCTCTGATCGATTGGAATTAAGTCATCTTTTATGTACCTTCCGAGTCTTTGTACTCTTTTAATCAAAAAAAAAGTTCGAACCTCTGCTTGAATAAGTTCTTGTTTTCATAAACCAACGGAACGTAGTGTCCGATGGTAACTTTGAACATACACACTCAAAAACTCAGAAACCATTGAATTAGAAACATCAAATTTCTTAACAAGTACTAATTCATCATTGTATTAGCAATTAGACATCTGGCCGATTTTCTACACAGATAGTTAAGGTGACAAAATTAAAGCCTCTGACGTGATCGTTAAGACTTAAGATCCACTTCCTAAAGGGTCTTGATTCCTGAAAGAAGAATGAATAAGATCACGGTAACATGCATAATTAAGAGATGTAATTGAATAAAAGTGCACTCCATACACGGGTTGAATACTGTCTTTAGTAGTTCATTCTATTTATCAGGTGTGATGGTTTTCAGTGCGCATTTTTCAAGAGCAATATGACACTTCATAGTTCGTTTGGAATGAAATTAATGATGGCTGGAAGTGGACTTACCAATCTTTACATCTGCCATCTGAGCATCCCTTCTCCTCCTAAATAGTTGGATGAGGCCCTTTTTCCTATAGACATGCATTTCACAAGTTAGTTGTCCAAATCAGGTTATACATACTTAACGGTGGATAATCTTTAATATTCAAATAGTAATACTCAATAAGTGCTGACGAAAATACTTAGTCTCTTACGTTTTAGCAAGTTTCAGTTCAAGATTAGTTCAAAACATATGAAGTGGATCACCGTATTCATGAAACTACCAAAGATTTGCCGTTCAACAAAGAAATATTAACATCCCGAATGTCTCCAAATATAATGAAAGATATGTAACTAAATAATATTTCATATTTTGAGTTTATGAAAAACAAATCATCACATCTAAAACTATTACAAGTCACTTAGAAAAGGGAGATGTCCAGTGGATGTACCTTAGAAGTAGAATCCATGACCCATCGTCCATCAATCCACTCCTGGTGCGGCCTCAAGTCAGCATGAGTAAACTCCAGATTCTCCTTTGTTGTATTAAAGTAGACAATATATCTGAGGCAAGGAAGAATTTTCGAAACCTCTCCTTTCCACCACCCATCATTATACCAACAATCACAACTTCATTCCATTTATAACGATCAATTCTCGCCAGATAAGGCTGGGATGGTCGAATATGTCTTGATTCCGCTTCTTCCCTCAGCGCCTCCTTTTCATCACTTGTTCTTAAAGTCACATATTCCACCAAATACCTATGATTTCTTAAATATCTAACAACAGTTGCAGCATAATAAGCACCCTCGTAGCCTTCCTCATCGCTACTGACCTCCACAAGCATCCCTATATCAAACTTCGGCATTAATGGCTTCTCCTTACCATCAAATTTCACAACAACCTTTCTAGGCGTCTTCTCTACCTTTTCTGAACACTTCGCAACTTTTGCACCAAGGTTTTCCTGCAATCCAACATGTCAGAAAAACTCAGACTAAACCTCAGTCAACTTAAACAATCCCATACAAACCTCCTACTTGCGCAATTTAGCTGGAAATATCATTACGCCATATCAGACCATAAAAAATCTGAAACATGTTCCAGAAATATAACATGGATTATTAGGATTTGTTGAAACAGCTTATTTGTTACACCATTTCAAAATCTACAAACCCTAAACCCTAGAAAAGGTCAACGAGTCAAAATCAACTACCTGGTCAACGGGAACCCACTCTCCATCAACCCATTCCCGAAACATCCTCACTCTCCACTGATCGACTTCACTCGCCTCCGCCACTCCATCAACTTTCAGCAAATACTTAGACTGCTCAAGAATCTCCAAAACGAAGCCTCTCCTCCACCCATAATCTTGAAAGACTTCAACTTTATCACCAACTTTAAACCACCACCTCGCCGGCGGAGGAATCGGTCGGACTCTGCAAAAATCCACCCGTTCCCGCAAATGGGTGTTCTCATAGGAAGTCAGGTTCGTGAACTCCACAAAGACCTTTCCTTTCGTGCCTTGTGTGGACTTCAACACGGTGGCTGAATGCCAAGTTACGATCTTGGAACCTTTGAAGTCGGATTCTACAGTCACCTCCACTGCGTCTCCTTTTTTGAACGGTGCGTCGTCGGACATTGTTGGTTGTGGACAAACACTGGTTGAGACGAGAGGTAGGTGGAATGGCGTGAGTAAGACTGTAGGAGTGACGAGAGCTCTGAATGGCAGCGTCGACAGCTGTCAACGATTATGTATGGTTTGGAGAAGAAGCTTCTTGAATACTAACAGGGCATCCTTTTCATTATAATTACGATAATGCCCTCAAACGTTCACGTTTTGTTAATTGTTTTTAACTGTTTTTCTTTGGAATACTTGGAACACAAGAAAAGGGAAACTATGCATTTAAGGTACTTAGTTGGATCTTGGATTTATGAAACACAGCAATTTATTTGCCAATGATGTTTTCATTAATTAATAATTAAAGTTAGGATTCGAAGAATTTAACTGTTTTTCTAAAAAAATAGCAATTCTATCTCTAATATTTCAGAGTTTTATTTTACTATTTATCATAAAAATTTAATTTTATACATATCATTTGAGTTTAATGTTTCATACTCCCTCCGTCCCACCGAATGCTTCCTATTTGGCATTTCCAATGTAAAATAAGAAACCAATATTTAAGGAATAAAAAATTCTAATGAAAATCTGATTAAGACTAAATTTTCCCACCAAAATTTTGAGACCAAAATTAATTTACCAAAAGTAAACTTTCCCACCAAAATTTTGAGACCAAAATTTTGAAATCAATATCTAGGGTTATTGGGGGTGATTTTTCAATTTTGGTAGTTGGTTTAATTCAATTATAATAATTAATTAGTTAGTATAACTAATTATGTTTAACTAGTAAATGTAATTAGAGTGTTATATTTTAATATTTATTTTTTGCTAAAAAAGGAAATATGAAGCATTCGGTGGGACACCTAAAATAGCAAAAAGAGAAGCATTCGGTGGGACGGAGGGAGTACTACTTAATGCCGCATTTGAGGACTGAGGTATCTCAAAATATTACCAAAAGTTGCAACATCAGTCTTACAGCAAATACATCAGGTTCATCTAAAGGAAACTCCTCTTCAGATGTTTCATAGCTGCATCACTTGCATGTAAGTACTTCATCGATACTTTTCGTGGCAATGTTTTTGTTTCAAAATGACTCCCATTGCGCCATTGACGAGTAGCTCTTCGCATATTAGCCTCCACATTTTGAAAACTAGCCTTACACGTATCAAGACTCTGTAATTGACGTTCATCCGTGATCTGAATTTTCATATTTGTCATCTGAGAAATGGTCGTAGTAGTATTTTTCATAGCTAAGTTTATAGATATGTATCCAAGATCGTTGATATCCGCATCTGCACTTGTGAAATCGGTGTTTAGGAGAGTTTGCATGCAGAAGGATTTTCAGTTTTGATACAAGTTTAGTTGATGAGAGCATTCTCGGAGGTGACGACATGAGAGGTTGCAAGTACACATGCTATTATAGTTATGAGACCAAATGTGTAGCCTGAAACAGAATGAGACTGCACTGCATGATTATATTTTTCAATATATTTCGATGATTTCGGTTTTTGTACCTAAGTTTGTACTAATTTATAGTATTATGCCAAATGAATTTTGTCTGAAACTTGACACTAATAAACATGTTCTTACAAAGAAAATGGATAAGGCTGCTTCAACTGATTTCGACAGGTTTGCAAAGGATGAAATCTTCCAAGGCAAGGGTTCCAAGCAGTTCAAAAGAGCTTTCATTTACAGCAATGAAAATAAACAACATTTTAATTCCATTCAAATAGTAGTAAAAATTGATTCTTACAGTCTTTGAATTTGAGTGCATAAGAGTCTCCTGAGAAAACAAGGAACAGTCCTTAATTCTGTTAAGGATGACAAAGAGTAAAGAGTCCAAAAGACAGCAGCAGTTGGAGCATTTAACAACATTGTAAGGCATGAACCTACACTTTTCCCTTCAGTATTTTTCGTTGCTTTATTTTCTGGTGCAAGAAGTCTTAAAAGTTGTGAAGGAAAATTTCACGCGCTGCAAGACAAGACCTAGATATGAATGGGTTTGTCGTAAGTGGCCATAGCTGCTTCCTTCAGTGCCTCACTCATTGTTGGATGGGCATGACATGTGCGGGCTATGTCCTCACTTGAAGCACCATAATGCACAGCCAGTACGGCCTCATGAATCAGTTCCCCAGCATTGGGGGACATAATATGGACTCCCAATATTTTGTCAGTCTCTTTATCAGCTATTATTTTGACAAGACCTTCAGCATCATCTATCGCTTTGGCCCTGCTGTTCGCCATGAAAGGGAACTTTCCAACACGGTATTCAACCCCAAGTGCCTTGACCTGCTCCTCTGTTTTTCCAACGGATGCTACCTCAGGGTGTGTGTAAACAACACCAGGAACCAAATCGTAATCCACATGGCCTTCTTTACCAGCTATGAACTCGACGCAAGCAACACCATCCTCTTCTGCTTTATGGGCCAACATTGGACCTGGAATGACATCACCAATTGCAAAAACACCTGGTACATTAGTTGCAAATTTGTGGTCAACTAAGATTCTCCCCGCTTTGTCCATTTCAACCCCAAGCTTGTCCAGCCCAAGTCCAGCTGTGAATGGAATTCTGCCAGCAGATACAAGAACCACATCAGTCTCAAGTATGGTTTGCTCTCCGCCAGCTGCTGGTTCAAGGGTCAACTTCACACCACTATCAGAAGTTTCCACCCCAACAACCTTAGTTTGTAATTTGAACTTCATCTTTTGCTTCTCAAGCACACGTTTGAATGACTTTCTAATTTCTCCATCCATAGTTGGTACAATATCAGGGCCAAATTCAACTACAGTAACCTCTGAACCTAGCCTGCCCCAAACTGATCCCATCTCAAGGCCAATATATCCTGCCCCAATGACCACAAGTCTGTTAGGGACTTCTGACAAGGATAAGGCTCCAGTAGAAGAAACAATCTTCTTCTCGTCAATTGTGATGCCAGGAAGGGACCTGACATCAGAACCGGTAGCAATGATTATGTTTTTCCCTTTGACAACAGTGTTTTCACCATCCAGAGTTTCCACTGAAACTTCTGAAGGAGAAATCAGCTGTCCGTAGCCTTTAACATAGGTGACCTTGTTTTTCTTAAAAGCCCCTCAATTCCCCGAGTAAGGCCAGATACAGCTTTATCTTTCTGACCCAGCATAGCAGGCAAATCAACTTCAACAGAGCCAACCTTCACTCCATGGCTAGCAAATGAATGTTTAGCTTCATGGTACATGTGGGATGAGTGAAGAAGTGCCTGAAAATAAAGTGATATCATATAGCTCGTAACTTGGACACAAAAAAGAGTATGAAATTAAGCTGAAAATATATAATTTACGAGTTACAAGATCATATCAAAACATATCTCGGCATAGCTAGTCAAATATTGAGACTTTCAGAAATAAACTAACAAAAGACGCTCAAATCCTTATTCTAATTGAGCCACTTAACTGTATACACACATTGCAACATCAGGACGGCAGCTAATATATCAAAGTGAACAAAAATTAGAAGCATCGAACTTAGAGATTCTATAACTGAAATGACTACATATGAAAAAATCTCATCTCGAAGCTTCAAGCAATGCCGCCAACCAGAACTCATAAAAGAAAACTGGCTACACTAATATCCAACATTCAAGCACAACACGAGAAATTCTCATTTGCAAAGCGTCAAGCACAGCTTCTACTGAATATATTTCTTATTCGGAAACATTCTAAAAAAAATACAATTCAATCTAAAAAAATCACATTTAATCGAGAAGAAAAAACCAAAGTCGAATGCTGTAATTGTTATCAGAATTGTACCTTAGAAGGAATACATCCGACATTGAGACAAGTCCCACCTAGTGTCCCGCGCTTCTCAATACAAGTAGTCTTGAGACCTAATTGCGCGGCTTTGATAGCGGCCACGTAACCACCGGGACCGCCGCCGATGATGACGACGTCGTTTTCATCACCAGATCCTGCAGCAGAGGCAAAAGAACGCGAAATCGAGAACCCGCCGGAGCAGCAGGTGGTCCTGGTGAAAAGGTAAGCCTTCCGCCTCGCCAAGCTCGCCATCGCCATTCTCGATCTGATTCCGATTATCAATCAAACCTTTCCAACTTCTCTCTCGAGTCTTGTCTTCGCTTACGACATAAATATATACAAATTAAACAAAAATTTAATAGGATAAATGAAATTTTAATAATAATAATAATATTAAAATGTTATTATTTTTTGCAAAATTGATAGCTAATTTTTCAATTTTATAAAAACATCATGTAAGACTAGGGATGTCCATCGGGCCCGAAAGCCCTAAAGCCCTAAAAAAGTCCTAAGGCCCGGCCCGGTCCAAGCCCGGCCCGGCCCGCACCCACGGCCGAAAAAAGCCCGAGCCCGAAAGCTCCGGCCGGGCTAGGGCTTGAATTCCGAAGCCCGAAAAGCCCGGCCCGGTCCAAGGCCCGAAAAAGCCCGATCAAAAAAAATAATTTTTAAATAAATATATTATTTTCAAATTTAAAGTATATGATATTTATATCATTTATATAACATCACAAGAACTTACAACAATATACAAACATTTTATATCTATTCTAAACGCATATAATATTGTTTAAGTTCGTTATATTACAAGTAAATTCAAAATATAGACTATTCGTTGAACACATTATTTAAAACTATTGTTATAAAAATATTTATAACTAAATTGGTTTAAAATATGTATTTCAAATTAATTAAAATTTAAAAACGAATTAAAATTGAAATTGGGTTCGGTCAAATCCGGTCAAAGCCCCGGTCAAAGCCCGGTCAAACCCTAAAGTCAAAGGGCCTAGAAAGGCCCGTGGGCTTTACGATTTTAATGAGGCCCGGCCCGAAATTTTTAAAAAAGCCCGAATATTTAGGGTCGGGCCGGGCTCGGGCCTTACGATTTAGGGCCAGGACCGGCCCGGCCCGGCCCGGCCCATTGGACATCCCTATGTAAGACATGATGCTAACCTTAAATTTAAGATAATTAGTCTACGAACGATGTTGGAAAACACACTCTATCTTGTATGCTGTAATCAATTGTTGTGAATATCAAAACGACGTTATTTTGATACTTATACGACTGAATTCCATTCATAATTATACAGTCTAATCTTACATTCATATAAATTATTTAACTTGCACAGAATATGAAGTTGAAGTGGGTGGCGGAGGGCAAAGGGGAGTGGGAGGCATTCTATCAGGATGATGATTCAGTTGCACCCACACAAATGCTGAAATACATGCCTGCTTGGACATATTTCAGCTCATCACAAAATGGATGGATAACACATATGTGTCCTTATGTGATGACTGATACACAACAAAATAACTGATCGCTAGTTAGTTATCTGTGTCTGAATACTGACTAATAATCAACGTTCGTGGAGATATCAAACCTCTTCGCGCGGTGAGATCACAAGGATGAAGATCAACCCTGATTTTACACAAAAAATGTAGTATAATCCTCCCTGTGACGTGTAATCAGCAACTCATCGAAGCCAGATTATTTGAACTGGCACAATGAAATTAGCCGGAGTAAAAGTCAGTGAGCCAATCAGAGGTAGATGTTGAACTTGGCAAAATCTCTGAAGTATTCGTGGTAGTTTTTCACTCACAACACTCAGGCTTGTTCTCCTGCTGCAGCTTTTGCCATAGGCATAGCACCAGCCTTGGGTTTTGGTAATGAGCAAGGACGTAGTCTACGTCACATCCAGCATTGTAAAAACGCTCGTCATTTGCATAATAGACTGCTTGACCACTAGCATTAAATTGCTGAATCCAAATGCCCATAGCAACATCCTCTAATTTAAATAGCTGAGACATTGTAAGAATATCATGTTCAATTTCATCTCATCAATATATAGAACCAGTCCGCTACTACAAGTATAAAAACCCCAATTTCACCTGCAGCTCGAGTTCATGGAATCCTTGCACAATAAATTTTGCTATATCCCTAGTGATGATATATCCCGGCCCATGAGCCCAAGGCGGGTAAGTTACATATGGCCACTCCTGCAGCAAAGTTAAAACTTAAATCTCTTTGAATACTGACAGCTGCGGTTATTCTTAAGATGAATGTGCTTGTTACCTTCTCACTTATATACCATTTGCTTTCTATGTCTCTCTGTGGTTCTGAATCGAAAGCTATAAGCCCGTAAACTAGGCCTTTTGTTTCTTTGCCTTTGAGACTGGAAAGGACCTCATCAATCCTAACAAAAGCATCATCATCTGTTTTCATAATATATTTAGCAGGGAGGACTTTAGTCTGCAAGTCATGAAAAGCATAATATGCGTAAATCCTAAGCACCATCAATGGGATAAGTAAATCGGCTTTCACTGAGAACAATATATGTAAGTTTCGAAAATCGACAGCAGTGATAGAAATTCCGATTTTAATTATATTGACATACTAAATTATAAACTCACCCCAAAAATGCAGATTGCGACAGTTTTCAAACTGATTAGACTGTAGTAATCAACAAAAGGCATAAACTGGATATCTCCATATGCTTGCGCTTCTCTCCATAGCTCAGCATTCACTTGATTGTTCTTGTGCTGTCATGACATGTACCACATAAGTTTCTTTAGGTTCCGCAATTATAAAATGGAAGCATTTGCATGTTTTGACTGATTCAAGAAACTTGATGTCATACTTACGAGCCCAATGAAAAATCGAACAGCCACATTTCCAGAGCGCACGACAGGATACTGCATCCAGGTTCTCCTCAGGGCCATTCTTCGCTCAAAATTATTGGCAGCAGAGAAAACTCCAGCCAGCATTAAAAGTCTTTTCTTTGGAACTGATGGAGCTGCAAGCTGCTTAGTATTTGAAATCAGATCAAAGTCTTCAGAAACCGGTAGGCCCTTTGCAAAGGCAGAGAGGATAGTCAAATTCCCTTCGATCACAACATCACTGGCCAACCAAGGTTCCAACTTCTGTACATTAAGAAGGTAGAATCAAAATGAACGGCAACTTGGAGTATAAAGAAAGTTGGTAAAATCACAACATTAATTTTGGACAATTCTTACTGCCTTACCTCTCTATAAGCAAATGATGTTTCATGCCTCCCATTGACAGTCATGTGAAATCCTTCAGCGCCGGCCCATAATGTCGCAGTAAATAAGTTCCCACCCGAAAAAGGAAAATTAGCACTCGCATGAGCACTTCCCTGGGAGGCATTGGTTGCATTGCCACCACTAAGATTACTTGCATTCAGACTCTCTTTCATTTCACTTCTTACAATTTGCTCATTACAAATGACAAGTCCATCCACTGAAATATAAGTGAGGACAGTAATGTCATTCATTTTCTTAAAGCTTGTATTATACATGTAAAATATACGACAATTATTTTCATCAATTGTTTTTTTTTTTTTTCATCAATTGTTGCAAATAAATTTATACATGAAACTGATCGTATTAATACCAAATTTCAAATGACGATTAAGTGAAGTACCTTTTTGTGCAGCTGCCCTATGATTCGGACATCTTTCATTTTTTCCCCATCCAAGTTCATCGGTCCAAGTATTTTGAACAATGACTAATTCCTCATTCAGTTCGTCGCCAGGCATACTAACATTAAAGTTGAAAACAATAGGCGGGCTTGAGTTGATTGAACTCACACTGCCTAGCAATCTGATCTGAAAGCTACCATGACGTGCATCTGGGATACCAATTAGGGTAATAGAAGAGTCTTCAACAAGACCACAAGGGAGATGAAGGGTGTGACTTCTGTTGCCATTCTGTAACAACGCATCATTCACATTCACCGAGAATGGACAGGCCGTCCCCTCCACAATATCAGCATTGCTAACGTTAGCAGCAACCTTAGAAGCCTTGTCATTTTTATGGAAGAAATCAAATCTTTCCACACAACAGCAGCCTCTTTGACCCCTTGAGCAGTCTCAGGCAAACCATCCGACCTTGACAACAATAAACGCATATGATTCCAAGCAAGTAAAGGCACACTTTCTTCCTTCGACAATACTTCCTGACCATTGTACAACTCATCAAGCCCTTCCAAATTAATAATCTGAGGCTTAACTTTCGGAGCCAGCGCACGTTTCACTTCTTCAGCCACTGGCATAACATATGAATTCTCATTTGAATCTCCACCATCAGGGTTAAAAAATCCGTAAGCTGACTGCTTTTGAGATGACTCCTGAGGTATATCTTCCGGCTTGTTATCACCATCATCTATATAACAGTAACGCACTAACAATATCACAGCTAAGAAAAGAATGAAGACACCTCCAGACCATTTCTTCATTTCGTTAAACACCGATTTCCTCACATTTTAGTCCTGCTGGTAAGTCACTGTTTACTTCACCTAAAGATTAAATTCTGTAACATCAAATAAAGTAGTGAATCTCATCGGTAGTCTGATTATAGAGCATGTATGGAAAAGGGCAGCATTTGATACTGAAAGAGTGAAACAAGCAAGAAGCAGCTTGTGAAAATTTCAGGATGAAACAGAATCGGAGGAGCTTACCGGCGTTATTTAGCATTTAAGCAGATCGGAGCGGAGGATGGTTGTTCGCAGCAGCAG
Source organism: Sedum album (assembly GCA_006409495.1). Lineage (NCBI taxonomy): Eukaryota > Viridiplantae > Streptophyta > Magnoliopsida > Saxifragales > Crassulaceae > Sedum > Sedum album. Next base: position 103,914 of record QZGG01000206.1, on the reverse strand, counting down.
CAGCAGCAGTCGTGGTCTTGTTGCTCGAGCGTTGACCGACATCAACGAAACAGACGAGACTAGATTTTGTCGGATTGGAGTGGAGCTCATACTGCGTCGTTTAAGGAAACTTTGAAAATATTTACCTATAAAATAGGGAGAAGAGCTTTCAAGTATTAATTCCAGCTGACATATTAATTGTCGATCTCATCTACTAATTCATATGACGCATATCTACGAATTATCCTAAAAGTAGAATGTTTTAACGACCTAATATTCATGTCATCCAACAACCACGCCTCCACATACACATTGATGTATCTACATGAATAATGAAGAGAGTTGAGGATCAATGGAGACCCATTCTTTATATTTATGAATTTTAAAACCGACTTATATACAATTGGATCATTTTGATCTAATGGTTCAAAATTTGCACTTTATAATTTTTATTGTTTATTACATAAATTTATTTATTGTTTTGAGCACTTTTTATCTGTTATTGCATATATGCACTTACGTGGCAAAGTGCAATTGGCTCAAAAAATTACATAGGCCACACCGGAGCTGGACTCATAATGAAGATGCTCAAGTTGTTGGTAGAGTGAAGCGAGACGATAAAGGGGCCAGATGATGAAAATTTAAAGCTCAAAAGTTCTATACATAGGGAGAGGGTGCCTCTGGTGGGTCTGGTACTGTTTGGTGAGTCCATGAGTCCAGATCTGGGCCTTTCATCTGATAAATCGAATAGATAGGTTTGTGACATCTGTCAGGTGTGTTACAATTTCGTTTGGTTGGCAGCGAATTGGTAGTTATTTGGCTGAGGGTAGTTTGGTCTTTGACTTGAGGCTCCTTTCTGTCACTTCCTAACAGACAGCAGAGGAGAGAGGGTTACGTTCGGAGAGAGGGTATACGCGGGAGGATTTTGCGATTTCAATTGAGACAGCAACGAGTGGAGAGAAGCGCGACAGACGGCAGTGAAGACGACAGTGAAGACGATGGATCGGAGTCGTAACGTCGCGTCGTCTAGCATCACGCGCATCGCCGTCACTCCGCTATCAATCGGCGGTGGTGGTCCAACTTCGCCGATCTGAACAGAACCTTCTGGAGCGGATGGATCGAACTGGAGAGAAGTGGTCTTCTCGACATCGCAAGACAGCGACGAGAGGTGAGAAACGTAGCTGTGGTGAGGTACTCTTGACCTAGTTGTGGTTTCGTGATTTCGTTTTCCTGTGTTATGGGTTTTGGGTTCCATCAGTAGCGGATCTAGTTGTGGTTCTGAAGCGAGGTGTTGTTTTTGATGAATTAGGGAATTGTATGGGTTTTGGGTTCCATCCAATATTTGTTTAAGTTTTTCTTCTAAAGCCTTGCTTATTTGCAGAAAGTTAGGAGCTTTAAGCTATGGTTGTTACTGAGGTTTTTGCTGTGAAGGATGCCCTGCATAAGTTGCAATTGGCGCCTTTGGATGGAATTAGGGAGGAGGAGAGGCTGATGCTAGCTGAGTCGTTGATGTGTAGAGGTGATTATGAAGATATTGTTACTGAAAGAAATATTTTGAAGCGTTGTGGGTATCCACTTTGTATTTGAAGAGTTGTAGCAACTTGTTGTAGCGACTTGTTGTAGCGACTTGTTGTAGCGACTTGTTGTAGCGACTTGTTGTAGCGACTTGTTGTAGCGACTTGTTGTAGCGACTTGTTGTTGCGACTTGTTGTTGCGACTTGTTGTTGTTACACTTTCGCCATTCCAACCTGTTGGTTCCCCTTCGCCCGGTGCTATTTCCGGGTGGTTATCAAACAACAGTCCTCTAGCTCATACAGCGATGGCAGCTGGACCATCACCTAGTGTCATGCAATCTCCTGGTGCAGGTTAGTTTTTGTACTAGACATTTAATTGGAGGCTATATGGCTGACTTAAAATATCTTTACTCACATTAGATTGCTGCCCATCTGTTTGCAGGTGCATTTCTGAAGCATCATAGAATGCCTATGGCAGTTGCAGGGATGGATTACCAATCACCTGAATCAGATCAATTGAATTTGAGTTAGAAATTTGATTATTGAGTGTTCTGATATGTGTTTGATTTGTTAATACATGCGGAAAATGGGTATGGGCACTGAAAACTGGAAAAGCATGCTGTGAATTTGCTGATAGCTGGACCTGTTTTGTGACTGCTGGGACTCATGTTAGCGAAAAATTGGGCATTTTGTAATATTTGTAACATTTAACTTATTGAACCTGTTGGTGCACTTTATTGTTGCAACTTGTTGTTGCACTTTCCGGTTGCAACTTGTTGTTGCACTTCTCGTTTGCAACTTGTTAGATCATGCTGATGCATTTTGATTTTGCATTTTTTATTTGCTTTTTATAGTTGCATTTTCAAGTTGCTTTTTATAATTTTCATCACAAAGTTTATTTATCAAAATTAAATTTCTCAAAATGTGATTTGAAGTAAAATACAATTTCTAATGGTTTTGCATCAGCACATTGCTCTGAACGTTCAATAGCCATTTATTTAGCCAACTTAAAAGCACGGAAACATATTAAATTTATACAAAAATAGCAATACAATGAACATGGAACACAATTGTACCTTTAATGCAACTCTAAAATGCAACTGCAAAATGCAAGAGCTACAGTTCTGAACATGTAACGTAGATGCAAAATGCAACATGTAACATTTTATTACTTGCATCCTGTAGTTTATTAGTTGCGCCTTGTAGTTGCATTTATTAGTTGCACCTTGTAGTTGCATTTATTAGTTGCACCTTGTATTTGTATTTATTAGTTTATTACTTGCACCTTGTAGTTTATTAGTTGCACCTTGTAGTTGCATTTATTAGTTGCACCTTGTATTTGCAGTTCTATGTTAGTTTTTGGTTATCTGGTCGCGGAGTGACAATGCAACTATGAATTCTAAACTTGTTGTTGCAACTTGTTATTGCAATTCCATGTTGCAACTTGTTATTGCACTTCCCTGTTGCAACTTGTAGTTGCAACTTATAGTTGCAATAGTAAGGTGCACATGTGGGGTGCAACAGTTAAAATGCAGTTGAGAGTGCGATTGTTTGGTTTACAAACGGGTTAGAATGGGTTGAGATTATGAAAATGGTGGGGAAATGAAAAGCTTAGATTATGAAAATGGTGGGATTGATTAAGGAGAGAGGGTTTTGTTTATGAAAATGGTGGGGAAATGAAAAAGCTTGAATTATGAAAATGGTGGGATTGATTAAGGAGAGAGGGTTTGGATTATGAAAATGGTGGGGAAATGAAAAAGCTTCAATTTATGAAAATGGTGGGATTGATTAAGGAGAGAGGGTTTGAATTTTGAAAATGGTGGATTTGTAAGGAGAGAGGGAAAATTAAGGAGAGAGGGAAATTAAGGAGAGAGGGAATTTTGAAAATTAAGGTGAGAGAATGGTTCAAAACATCACATTGCATTTAATGATGCCATCTAATCAAGCTAACTAGACTAACTAAACTAACTAAAATCCTAACTATTCCCATATTACCCTTTAGTTTGACTAATAGGGGACCATTCCTAACCATTGATTTAAAACCCATCTAATGGTCCATAGTTGGACTCATGGATCCACCAAATAGTAGTGGATCCACCAGATGGATTTCCTACATAGGGATAGAGATTTATGTTGAGATCTATACACTGGCCAGCCTAACAAGTTTACTATACATTTCATTGCACGTCTACAAATTTGTAATGTGCATCATTTGCACATAATAATCATATGTATAAGTAATTCAATCCATGTATAACTGCAGATCTCGAAGAGAGTAGTGATCAACTGCTGCCACTGCTGCTACCAAAAGTTGTACTCAAGGGAGCCGAAGCAGGAACTTGTTGAGGTGACCAGGCACATGATGGCTCTTTACCGCTTCCTTCCGCTGTAAAAGAATCGTCAGTTGGCCAGTACGGTTTTGCCATTTTTCTTTTCAGCATTCCCTGGATATGGAAAAAAATTGGCACTGTCAGATTCACGTGATCAATAGCTGATTGTCACAAGAGAAATCACATGGATTCAAGTAGTTTAGAGTGGTTACGATTAACTATGCATTTGTAATAAAATCAACAACATTTCAGTCTCTTGCACATCAAGAGGGAAAAATCAAACTTCGCAAAATTCATACCTTTGATTTATTTGGTCCATAGGTCTTAAGTGCCTGCTCTATACCAGTGTAAACTTCCATAGCCTGAGACGTTTCACGTAAACATTTTATGATTCGAATTTGATCTTTGATATCAGTTGACTTTGTCTGTAAGTAAATGATAACACGTGAATGTGGAGATTTTGGACGATCCTTCTTGCCATGGCTTAATTCCATCGTGGCTAATGAGTCCCACATTACATCCCATAGCACAGAACAAGGATCTCTAGCTGGGCTGAATTTCCGTTGAATTATGTTCGATGGTTGCTGAAATCCAAGTAAATATTCAGAAACGGGTGCCAATAAATAAATAAATCATCACAAGTAATGAGAGCTAGCTTAGAGCTAACGTAGAGCAATTTCAAATAAGCTCGTATACCTGCAACAGCAAGATTCTTCTGTGAGTAATTATAAGAATTTTCCCTTTCCTAAGTAAAAAGTGGTCTTCATAAGCATCAGTTAGGGCAAACTTCCCACGGACTTTAAATAGATCAACCTGTCCGAGGAATGAACCTGACTCTGCTAATTGTAGAATAACCTGTACGGGAGAATTAAAATTTACATGGAATATATTATATTAATTCTTTTAAAAACTGCATGACTTCTTCTGTAGAAAGGCATAAGCTGCACTGATTTTATTGCATGAGCTTCAATAAATCATAGCATGATTGCTAGTTCATTAAGCCAGTTTATCTAAATGGATCTAGTAATATGCATAGCTTTTACACCAAATCAATCTGAATCTTGCAGATGAACATGAAAATAAGCTTCATTGATGAATATTCGATTATAAAAACCAAAAACACCTTATTTGTAAATTTAATCAACCACCATAACCACGACGTCGGAGCCTCATCATGAATTATGATATGATATCAATTTGCATATAAATCAAAACTGAATGGCAAAACAAAGAGCTACAGACTGAAGGCAATATCTAACCTGTCCCTGTGCCTTGTACTCATCATACGGGCGAAGCAAATTGTCTCCACCAATAACCCGTGGCAACCTCCTTCGAAGAAGTTGTTCTTCGGAAGTAATAGCTGCTGCTATCTTCATTCTCATTGCATTAGCCCCTTCTGTGGTTTTTGACAACAGATCCAGCACGCCACTAACAGGCTGTGCAGCAGCACCTATTATGCCTTTACCAACTCCCTGAACGAATCCCTCAACACCCGACGACTTTGCACCTTCAAGTGGCTTCGTTAAGATCCCTGTTACCCCTCTGAACAACCCTTTGGCCAATGCCCCACCTCCTTCTCTAATAACATCACCAAGATCCTCTATGCCTTTGCTTTCCTATAGGCAGAGAGCATATAACTGTAAATACTACTTAATATACCAAAATGTATTGAAGGCATTGATGGAAAATGAGCGTCAATGTATCTTGATTGCATGTCAAAGATAATAAAACGTGTGAAAAATAAAAAACGATTTAGTATCCCTTATAAGTAAAGAGAAGTTCAAAGAAAACTGTGGGTACAATTTGCATATGCCAACTACTTCACTTGAGTTGAACTGAATGCATATCTAAGATTGCAAGGGGCCTAGGGTCATACGAAAAAAAGGCTTCTATAAATTGTTGTGAAAAGGCTAACTGTAGATGGTTACCTGTCTTTGCCGGCTTTGTATGAACTTTTTGTCCATCGATAATGCTGCCACACCTTTACTCATATGTCCAAGCGCACTACTTGCATTACCCAATATATCCACGCCCGAGAGTAGTTGAAGCGGCTGACTGAGAAGATCCTTTTGAATATTTGAGATAGCGTTGCTAGTCATAGCACTCTGCCTCATGCATAAGTTCTCAAGAAATCTTTGATTGATTCGGACCTGATGATAAATTAGAAAAATTATAAAGTTGATGTTGCACCTAAAGTTGTAAGAAAATAAAGGCATTTGTGAAAAGCCACACTTCCTGTTACTTGGACCGCACAAGCAGCAAAAAATTAATATTTCATGAAACAATTGCCAATAGACTCAGGGATTTCTGCCTCAGACACGTAAAACAGCAATTCAACAACGTCATGCTCTGAGATAAAACTATAGATAATGTCACTCACTTGCATATTTTCTGTGTTTCCCAATGCAGTCATCAATGATGACCAAAATCCAAGTACACCGCGGGGGCGTTGAGTTGGAGACATAGCCATCGAGACCTTGAGACGAATTTCCGAAATGTTGAGAACCCTGCCAATATGCACAAGATGACAAGTTTTATTTTCGAATCAGAACCAAACATACAATGATACAGTACAAAACAACCAAGGTTCTCTTACCCAATTTGAATGATTGGATCAACTGAAACAGAAGTCTTTTGTGTCCCACCGACCCGGCTCAGATTAACCTGCTGTATCATCTCATGCAGCCGCCAAATGACAGGTTCATGAATATTGATTAAAAATGCAGAGTTTTCTGGTCCCTGTGATAAAACATGATTAAGATTAGATACACATCATATAACTTGTGAGTAACTAAGGTTTAAAATTGCTTACATGCAAACCGATGTAGGGGTACACACTTAAATCCATTGATCCATTTGATTGCATCGTCATGGAAAATTTCAGGATAGTATCAACATCTTCATCTCCAACTTTCTGTGGCCTGAACAAAACTGGCATAGGACTTAGTGGCAGCTGATTGTCAACTTGGATTCCACGCATTCTTAATTTAAACCTGTTGCACATAGATAATAAGTATCACATATGATACACATACATAACTTTTATTATTTTTCCATCTTAAAAATGATTAATTTTTGTAGGACTCAAACGTACCTACTGATTCCAGAACCCAAGCCTGATGAATGCGAGACCAGAAGGTTCTGTACAGACAAATATAGTATTTCTTCTGGTGTATGATCAACAACGGACAAGCCAAGCTCAGCAACTTCTACAGTGATGTGAAATTCAATATTTGACGTCAATGGTGATTGCTGATGCAGAAGATCTGGATTCTGTGTTGGCAGTACTGAGAGGCTTCGTATCAGCTCCGAGGCAGGTTGATTTTCCGGCAACCAATCACTTATCTTTATGACATTTATTTTGTCTTCTTTACCAATAGTAACACGGAGTGCTTTTGCAGGCCCACCATCTATGTGTATCGGTTGATGGTCACAGACCTCATCAATATTATAAGTATTAGACTTTGATGGATGTGCCCCATCTGCCAAAATCTCAAGTAACTTCCGCCTACCGAGATCTTCCCATGCGAAACCAGCAGCCGTGTTGGGAAGAAGAGATTGCCATGACACAGAAGTCCCGTCAACTTGCCTAAAACTTACAGGTAAAAACAAAGATCGGTTCTCTATCCTGCAATATGGATTGAGTCACATTTAGAGCCATTTTTCATCTAATAAACTGAGAATAAAAAAGGCACATGCATAAATCTCTATAGGCCAAGTCAGTTTGTGCTACTATTAAGCTTTTGTAATAGTTTTGCAACTTCATTACTTGTGAAGTGTGTTCGTGAAAGCTTCAAATCTTTGCAATTAAAGTGCATATGATATGAGGTTGACAAGTCCAAACTCACCCTCCCCCGAATGCAGACGTAAATTTGCAATAAAATAATGACATAAAGTGAAGTGAGAGAAAAGATTTACCGATAAGGACTTGAAAATGATTTTGGGCGGAAAATCACTTCGAAACGGGAGCCTTTTGTACCACTCCTTACTTCTACCTTAAGATATAATCGCTCACAGCCAGAATCTTTTTCCATAAAAATACCCATCAAGCCTTCATAAGATACACTAAATGGTGAACTCCATTGGTAACCTTCAACTCGCAACTAAGGACATAGAAGCCACATCAGCAACTTAAAAGAAATTTTGCAATAATTGATGTGAGTTAAAGATATGCCAAATGACAACATTCAGACCTGCAGTAGTTCGGCTTTTGCGGATGACGACCAAGCAAATGATTTTGGGGAATCGGGGGAATGTATCCACTCTACAAATGACGTTTCACATTGCCGAAGACATAAACCAACACCTATCCTATTGATAAATAACGTATGTGGCTGAAAATATATAACCTGCAAATTTAGAAGGCATATGTGCAAAAAGGCATTTAATGTTCTTAGTCATAAAATTATTTTGTATATGTTTAATGATCACTAACATTGCATCGAACAACGATGGAAGTAGATCAGTAACAGAAAGCACAAACCTTGGTTCTGTCTGATGTCATGTTCAGCAGAGCGGAAAGCTTGTGATAGGATCCATCTGACCTAAAAGCCTTCACATCAACCCGTTCCTGAACCACGAGTTAGTTGTTAATGATAGTGTTACGTCACACATAGTGCGACTCCAATAGTATTGAAAATTACCTTAGTTTCTAGTTCAAGAAGGGATATTCCAGGACTAAAGTTCTCGGAGTATCGTACAGCAACTGCAATACCCACCCGTGGAGACAAATAAGAATCACTCCGAGATGGGAATAGCATCCCTCCACTGCGACTTGCATAGTCTCTGGGAGAGAGCATGCTGGGCATTGGACTTGTGTCTTCAATAGCTTCTAGTACTTGAATATTTTTCCTTGCACCAAGATGTTTCTTCTCTGAAGAGTTTGCAATTTTTGATGATTTTGTTCTTGAGAGAAAAATCGAATCTATATCTACATTGTCTAAAGGTTCAATTTCCACTAATCTATATGCAAGCAATAAAGATGAATCATTCACGATCCAATAAGGAACAAAGAATCTAATGGTCTTGGGTGCCGCTCCATTCGCTCCCATGTCACGCTCAATGCTGACACGAAGTCTCCTGCAAACAGAAAGTGAGACTATGAGTCTTTTATGCGCACATATATCGTCATTGTCAATTAATAATAAACCATTCAGCCAAAAAGAGACATACCGTTTACTTTGCTGATGGACCATCCAGAATGATGAGACGTGATCATTAGACAAGAGATCCAAAATGAGAACGGGGTCCTGAAAAATTAAACACATACATAAAAAAGATAAAAACACATAAACATGAGAGGTAAAGCACAAATGTGAAATAAACCTTTTCCAAAACCCAACCGCCATGAACAAACAAAGTCAGGTAAACAAATTTCTGGACATCTGCTGAATAAACGTGCACGCAATTACGGGAAGGGATTATCCCATGTTGTCTTTGAATGGCCTTGTCTTTGGCCTTTTCCCATATTGTAAATTCAGCAGGACAAGGCAGTCGGTTCTCCAACCTCAAAGGAGAGTTGAAAGATATTTTCCAATCATAAATTGGTTCATTGAGAGCAGAATGAAGAACTGAAGCATCAGACCCCGAGCTTAGCCAGAACTGTTCACTTTTGCTATTTTGACTACAGCAAACAAGCATATCCTTCTTCTCAAGATGGTCTAATTTGAAGATATAATCAGGACATATATTCCCTTTCCTCGTAGTATTTTGTCGTAGCAGTGGACTCTCCATGACAAACTGATCTTTCCCAAAGGCATCTGAGGAGCCTGTAGCAACTGTATGACCCCAAGGCAAAGCTGCTGAAGATCAGCAGTTGGACGAACTTTTAAACATTGTTCAGATCCCTTCAAGAGACTTTTCCAAGGCAAAACACAAGAAGATCCAGGATCCACAGTAATGAGAAAACGTTTAGCGGAACTATCAACTTCTTCGGGTAGTTTCTGTCTCTTACGTATCCAACGCCTTCTGCGTACAACATCAACAGCAGATTTTGAGCTGGATTTCTGAGTATTGGGAGGCCAGTTCAAGTTCTGGAATCCTGGACCATAGGTCCAACCATCGCTATCGACGAGCAATGACTTATCAACATTCCACGTTGATATCCATTGCCATCCAGTTGGGAGAGGAGGTTCAAAAAAATCCTGCAAAAGAAAACAGTGATGATCTGCCCAATCGTATACGCATGTTATACTAAAGTTAGAAGATGAACACCTAAGGCTCACCATCGAAGAGTATGAAAAATCTCTGTTACTCCAACGACCTGGATCATTATTTTGAATACTGGATTGTCCACTTCCCCAACCAGAAATAGGTTCACATCTTTGGTTTTCGAAAATTTCCTCCACGACGTCTTCTGTTTTTTTGTGTGTGAATAATCTTCCTGAGATTTATCAGAAAACATACTGCAAACCAGTATATCCAATTTGACGTCTGAATCATTTACAACTGTTGCCAGCCCTCTTAAAATTGCATGTTTCTTTCCATTTTTCATGACAACTTCTAATGCAATAAAATCATTTTGTAATGACTTCGGAACCACTGAAAGTGGAAATAATGAATCAAAACATTCCCAAGGACCATTTGCGTCCAGAGCCATCAAAAATCCTACTTCATTTTCGATAAAAGATTCACTTTGATCTCTTTGGAAGTTTCCACCAAATTTCTTTTCAAAGTAATTTGTGCATACCGACAGGGATGCAAGGCAGGCTGAATTCTGATTTTTTGTAGGCTGGCCCTGTAAAATATTAAAATGCCTAGTTAAATAAAGCCAACTAGAATCACTACAGCCTGTCAGCCTGTCTTTTAAAGGATATATAACCTTTCTTCTCAGCTGATAAGACACGACATTTTGCATATCATTCACTTGATGCAACATCCTAGCTGATGCAACTTTCTTAAGCGAACTTACTCCATGCCCGATCGAAAATGAGTATGCACCAACAACTTCACCTGTTCCAGAAATGAGCTAACTGAATCACATGTTGAATGGAACTTGAACTTGGAGAAAGATTTTCTGAACCTAAAATTTTGTTCTCAAGAAACTGGTACTGAAAGGGAGCAGACCACGTTTCATGATGCTATGTTTAGCCATTTACCTTTTCCAGCCTTAGCAGCTAAATTTGTCACCTCCACTTCAAGCTGAGCAGTTCCCTAAAACAAATGCACAAGTCATATGAGAGCCTTAAGTGCAGTCATAACAAATTAACTTCCATGCAGACATGAATAAGCAACCCGCACTGGTAATGCCACTAGATAAAATTGTTATCCAAATCACAATCTCACTTCAACATTCACTCTTCATTGTTGTATCTGATTTGTGAAATTTCTTCATAATTACTCCCACAGTTATAACAGATTCTACACTAGCAGGTCTTACTAATAACAAATATCGTGATTAATTGAACTCAAGATAACCAGCAGAAAGTGTCAACCAAACTTCACACTGAAATTGACATATTGTTACCTTTCTAGGTATTTCAAATATAAAAAGCTCATTCCACTTAGCAATTCCACCATCCACATCACCAGATCTTCCAACTGAAGCCTTCACACATTTCGTCCTTGCACTCTGAGGAAAAAGCTTCTGCTGATCTGAGGTCCGACTATCAACAACCAAACGCAAAGCACAGAAGAAGTTATGACTGTTTCCATCATTGATAATAGGTAAATCCTGCAAAGTGACAACAGTAAACAAATGTGGAAAGAGTCATGTAATGGAATTCCAATACTCTATATGCAGATAGTGAAATACAATATATACAAACCTTTGCCTCGATTATCTGAACTGCAACATAATGGCGTGCTTCTCTAAATTGATCTACAGTATTTACCCTATCTGAAAATCTTGGAGGTATCACCCATATTGATGAACAGGTATCATGATGTATTACTTCAACAGAGTCTGTGTTCTGCTCAACTTTCTTCACATATATCTCACATCCGAGCTTATTCTCGATAATAACTGTTTGAAAGTCATCTTCATCAAGAGCTGATAATGCTGAATTATCTTCTGGCCTATCATTTGTAGCCACTCGATGCTGAAATACAAGGAATAAAAAATGATCGAGGAACTGAAAACACCGTGATACTGTTTTCTTGAATTTTTGGTGCACTTTAATTTACTATACTTGTACGGATTCATCATTAAATTTGCATCGTTAGATGTTCAAAACCACCAACCTCTTTAAGCTTGATTGCTCGCTCTTCGAGTTCCATTTGTCTTCTCCAGGAGACCACTGTCCCTGCGAAGGCTTCCAGGTTTGCCGCGGTAATGTTTAGATTTAATATGCTGGTAGCAGCAACACGTACTCTCTTTTCAGTTCCAGCCAACGGATTTCCACCAGTGTCATTGGTTTCAAACCTGCAGTCCCCAAAATGCGTATATGTTTAGTCGTTCGATTTTTGATAACGGTTTGCGAGACAAGATATCTAACACTAGGACTATCATTTATATGAGTTACTGAAACATACTTGAAGATTCCATCAAAAGGCTCAATAAGAGGTTCCCATGCTTCTAATTGAGCATTGAAGGTTGATGCTGCAATAGAGGAAACTAAAACTGCATTCATTGCCTCCATACGACCATGGGTTGCAACTTTAACATTGGTGATAGTTGCATTCACCACTGGCGTCATCTGCTCAACATGAGAATAAATCAATTAATTTCTGTTACTGATAATGTTTAAACAAATCTGTTACATGGCCGCTCTGCTTTTTGTGATCCATGCTTTTACTTTTATTGTTGTATAAAGCGAAAAACTGATACTTCCCGTTTCCCACTCTCATAGGCTATTTCTAGTGAGAAGGTTAATCCATGTATTATTTAATCAGTTCCGAAGGTTACGTCTCCCATTATTAAGTATAGTATCAAGCCTTACCATTCCACACATGCTGTCTAAGACAGTAAGTGAGAAGCATCTGAGTTTCAAATCCGCTGTTATGTTTTCCCGCGCCTTTGGTTTTATGGAATCGCCAATAGTATACGCCAATCGACTGGATGGTTTCTTCATGTCAGATCGAGCAAGAAAGGTGCAAGCCTGCAAAGTTATATATGGAGACGCAGTCAGCTCACATGTTGTGTGGAGCAAACCATGAAGCTTAGGGGACCCAAAAGTGAAGTTGAAACAATTCTGAGTTTGGTTTTACCTGATTTTCAACCTTCCAGATGCTCCAGCAATGCGAAGACTTGGAGTTTTGAGATTTTGATATAGGTGATTCCAGTATAGTAGCAGGATTTACAAGATCTAGCCTGGGGCAGCAAAAAGTTCTGCAGGTGGTGGTTCCTCTTTTCTAGATACAACACATCCAAGTGAAGCATAACCCGGGGGAGCAATTGGATACCAGAAAAAAACCTCATCTAAACCCCTCCCAGCGATGCGAGAAACTTTAGTGAATCGGACAGGCTTTGAGGAAATCTCAGAGCTGTTTGCCTTAAAGATAATGCCGAGTGCGGGGGGTTCAATGCTAAAGATAAACAAAATAAGCATATATTAAATTTGTATGTATTAACTTCAACCAAAAAAATATGATTATAAAATAGAAGTCTGACCCTTCAGTGATGCAGTCACCCAAAACCGCATAACCCGGACGTGCAATGGGTCTCCAAATAGAGACTGGTCGGCGGACATCAGTACCTCTGTCCCACCATATTCTCTCAAAGTTAGGGGTTGATATGTAACAATTAGATGCTTTTGAGATGGACCTCAAAACGTCCCATCCAGATGAATTTGGATTCTGATCACTATCTTGCTTAACTGAGTCCCTGTTAGGGGGGGGTCTCAGAGGCAGATTTCTTGTGCATACTTGAATACCATAAAAGCATATAACTAAGATCACAGCAATTTTGTTTAGGTAGATATTCCACCGATGAATGAGCATGAAAGGATCCAAGAACATTATCACAACGCCATATGCTAAAACCGGATGGGAACTTCAAATTTGGAGTCACGTTCAACATACACTCTAAATAGTCAGACGATGCGACGAGATCAGAGCGCAGGCAGTAGACAGTATGATTGGGAGGCGGCTCCCTTCCAAGATAGACAATACATCCCAACGCAACATAACCAACGGGTGGATTAGGCAACCAAATGGAACACTCGCAGTCCTGATTCATGTGGCTTTCATCACCCTCAATAAGTTGGATATCAGAGAAACAACCCAAAAGTGTAAACCCAAGAGGTTTTCGGACTCTCCCATACATATTCCCAACTGCTAAGACAGCTTGGGAAGGAGGAATCGGCCTGTAGTAGAATGATAACTATAAGGATTAACAACCAAAGGAACTACCACAACACTGAAGATATGAATAGGTTCATGGACGGATACAGTTAGGACTGTCAGGGGCAATATACCCTGCACTTTCACAAATTATAGTATATAGTTTGTACTTTATAGTAAAAAACAAGTGTTAGATAGCCTGGTGTTAGATAGTCGAGGTTGTGTTCGATTCCCACCTCACAAGTCACAATTATCTCTAACCTTTTTTTGCTTTTCCTTCATAGCTTTATAATTTTTTTGATTTCAAGTCCTGGTTTTATACAACTCCATAACTTACTATTCACAGTTTATTTGTTATTTGTTATTTTTAAAAATAATTTTAATATTATATTATACATCCTACATTTAAATTTCGCCCCCACAATCATCCATGTCTGAATCCACCACTGATAGGTTTTAAAAGGAAAACTCATTTCTTGGCAAGTGTATGGGTGATTAGGATTTTAAACCCAAACAGCCACTCGCCACCAAATCATCTGACTCACAAAACAATCAACTCTCAAGGATAATTTGACACGTTTATTCAACAGCACAAACACAAACAAAGGCATAACACTCTTTGGTCAGATTACTTCTTTTCATAAAATAATAGACAAAAAAACAAGTTGCAGTCGAGGAAAAAAACCGAGAATGTCAGGTAAATCCTAAATACTCACACTAACCCAAAACCAAACGCAAACACTGCCAGTCAGAAACCCTAGCACAGCTAAACTTCTACCGATGATTCATCCGAAAGACGATCTCACAGTTTTGGTAATAGCAACTACAGTGACTTGCACCATATTTTACAGTTAGACAGAGAGAAAAATAACTTGGTTATAAAGTGGTAGTATATATTAAACTAAGTGTCGAAATAGTGTACCTTGATGTGACACAGTCCCCCAATATAACATAATTTGAAGGAGCTTTTGGCCTCCAAAAGGTTAGATTATGGAGGGGTCCTTCTGCAAATAAATAATGTGAGATAAAGCGATATATTTTTGCGCGGAAACAATCTAAATTTATTAGGGAAAAACTATGTAAATTTAACAGAAGCATCTCATGATTTGTGCACATGTTAAGCTAAAAGCATGAAAATTGACCTTTAGGTGACACCCATATCTTATCGAAATTGGTGCATAGGGCCAATGGACTAGCATTTCCAAACTGCAGAGCCACAGCTGCCTGATTTTGCAAGCTAAGAATAAGAGATATCACGCTTAATGAAAGGTTTATGAATATATCAGTTGACATCAAGGAGATGCTTGTTTTATCTTTAACAGATGTATATCCTCCAGAAAAATCCACTGGATCAAGAACAGTTACACCCGAGCCTGACTCCACTGTCACATCCTTTAAAAGAGCTCTTATCCATGTATCACTCTCTTTTGAAGCATACCTGCCAATCTCTTGTAAATTAAAACATTTCCACGATTTTTTCACCAACGGTACAACTATTATTCTTATTTAGATTGAAACTACTGTTAGTCTTACATGAAGCTCATATCCATTTTTGCACGGAGGAGCTTCTCTCCAGCCATAAAATCATCCAAGGAAGACTTTGTCCCATCATAGAAAGTAAATTCAGGAGAAACAACCTGTAATCCAAGCAAGAGATAGAGGGGTATGAACAACATAGATCAGAGGAAAGATTGCATCAACATTCAGGGAATTTTGATGGAGAGTCATTCTTTTCTTATTAACGTTGAATTATAAAAGTAACAAACATAACAGAATTGAATTTGTAATTATGTACATAACAAGCGCAGAAAGGTATGAACTTCTTACAATTATACAGATCATTCTCATATACACTACATAACGATATGCAACCCAACTCCAATAGTAAACTATCTCAAACATTTGTATTAATATGTTGGCCAGATTATGAGTGGATAGTCAATGTTTAAGAAATAAAAATAACAACAAAAGAAGAGGATAATTAGACGAGAAACTAGTAACGATAAACAGCATCGAAACCTACCTGTGCTTCAAAAGTGAAACTTAATAATTTACTTGGAAGATCCGAGGAAGTAGCAGTAGTATCTGATGATTCATCCATGTATTCGACACTCATCTTATCAGTGACAGAGTTGCTATCAAGCAGCATTATATCCACACCATCCTCTGACAAAACTGAATAGCTACTACCATTGCTCAAATATGTGTGCTTCCTCAACAGAGATCCATTCTGGGAAAAAGAAATTATTTTGACTAGATATAGTTATGTAGAAGACTAGTATGTAGTAAAACTGCACACAAAGACACTCCTGTGATCTGATTCTCAATAAATATTAATCAACTACAACTTACAAACCGGAAACCAGTGCTACTTTATAACAAAATCATATCTAGTATATGAGGAATCTCTTTATGAATTTGATGACCATACATCAGTGGTGTACTTAATTATAAAAGTGTAGAAAGGCTGTTCGCTTCATATTTAAAAAAATGGCATGTGTCAACAGGCATTTATGTGTATCATTACTTTAAAGCTTTCTATGTTGGCATAAAGCAATCAAGTAGAAGACAAATGTGCCCTGACATGTACCAAACTCTAAGAAAATGTTGGAAATGTGAAGGCATGCAAACATTGTTTGGACAAGACTGAGTGACTAAAAACACATGAACAACGAGAATTTCAAATACCTCAATTTTGACATTTATGAACTGCAACTTTTTACCACGTCCAATGACAACAATAGGCTGCAAAGCTTGTGAGCGGTTTCCTTTTATATCACCTTCATCACTCAGGCATATCGTTTTTCCACACCCATCATATACAAATATGTCAACATCAGGAGCATCAACCACCAATTGCTTATATGGGGAAAAGTAAATGACATCTTCAGTCTGCTTATAAACTGGCTCCAACAGATAGGTGCAATTTTGTGTGCTGATTGGATCTTTCTTAGGATCTGCAGTTTCCTCCCTTCCAGTTATCGACCCTAAAGCCGGTACAAAGAATTCACCCACTGCTAGCAGAAAGTCAGGGACAACTAAAATTCGAGGCTGCTGGATCCTTATCACAAAAGACTGAGATGATGTCCGCCATCGGTAGTCCATTAAAAACATAGTTGATATTGGTGCATCCATGTGAACAGAAACCTCAGATGTAGTTCTCATTATTGCACCTTTACTCAGCGAAGGCGGAAAACTTCCGGATATCACTTGTTTGGAAGGATCAGCAGCTGATCCAAGCATCAAACGCATCTCTGGTTTTGTGTAGGGACGACTATCAACAATGGAAAACTTAGGGATAGTGACATAAAGGTCAGTTTCGGACAAGGAAGTCATACGGTATGAAACCCACAGACCTTCCATCTGTTGACAAATGAAAACCAATTATGACGGCAAAAATATGTAATAAATAAATTGGCATGAAGAACAAGCAAAGCACGGGTTAACGATGGTGCGGCATACTGATGTAAGGATGTGGCAGTTATCAATGGGTTAGTACTACACTATGAAATAGAGGCGTGGGTGACACTCACAGATACGTGTGCTAAAGGTGACTCTTGGTCAATGCCATTACACAGTTCCAGCAATGCATACTTCACTTCAACTCCCACAATCGTTACGTTACGAGACAGAACAATTGAACTGCTTAAATTGACTTTATCAGCAAGCAGCCTCATAGTTTCCTTCGAATCAGAGTTGCTTCCTCTAAAACTCGGAGGGAGATTTGGGACTTCACACAAATTTGTGCTTGAACACTCAATGATGATGTTGTATTCTTTGTCGGACATTACAGCATGCAACTGACCAATCTGGAAAAAATGTCTCTTACATTATATATTTATCAATAATTAATATAATACTAAAGCAGGGATTAAAGGGGTGAGAGACGCAATAGTAATTACAATATTGTAGTGTGTATTTGATATTTTAGATAGAGCATAGAGCTGCTTGAGAAGGCAGAGTTTGTTCAGTCAAAAGTACGGGAAGTAAAAATAATTCTACAAACAAACCATCACTAGTCAATACAATAAATGAAAAACATAGAGAACTGATGAAATATACAGGACATCTTATACTTCATCTATTACCTTTATTTCAAGTGAAAATGTCGGAACCTTTTTGAAAACATCTCTCAGACTTCGTCGAACAAAAACATCAAGTCCATCACCACCTCGAATCATAGGCTTACCAACAAAGCTTCCATCTCCCACGGACATATTGATCCCCAATATCTTTAGGTTAAATGAATGGTAAGTTACACAGATGACATATGATACATTGAAGTGCAAATTTCTTTTTTTAATGAAGGATTACCTCAGCATGAAGGACATCAATATGAACAGCTGACAGATCTTCCTTGTGGTTTCCATGCCAGCTAAACTTATTTCTAACCGTCAATTGACCAAGGTCTAGCTGAATGAAACTGCATGAGGAAAATGGTAGAGAAAGATATGAAAGTGGGCATTGCTGTAGAAACTTAAACATCACAAACTGATATACCCATTTTATTGATTTGATTAGAAGTTGAATACTAAAGACAACTTAATTATATCCATCCATCTCAAGAATTGTATCCTTTTTCTGGTCAGCTAATCAGTTTATTTAAGAGAAAAATCACCGATAAGAGGGTAAACAAATAAAGAATATACGGCTAATAAACACACTTTTTACTAATGGAATCCCTTGGGACGATGATAATTGGAGTGTCCAGAAAAGGTCCAGCTTTAGTGCTGACGATCCTTCAATCTCAGATTTCTGAATCAGCCATTCCAATCCTCCAACTTTATCAACTAATTTTATTGCTTCTTCAGTGTGTGGAGTGGCAAGTTCCATAAAGTACGCAGTAATCTGAAATGGTAATTGAACAGATTATGCAGTTCACCATCGATCAGACACAGGTGAATGGTATAGCAAATGTATATAAATGTACATTAGATGCATCTCACATAGCTTGTCTACAAGCTAACACTATTGTGAAAGATAGCTGACACTGTGCAACTACTAGAGCAAACTTCTATGTTAAAATATCTAAGTGAACTAACCTCTTGGACAAACCGATAAAGAAATACTATCCGCACTGCTGAGAGGTGACCACGCAAACTGTAATCATACCCTTCATAGTCATCATCCTCAGCACCATAGGAGTTGAATGTGAACTGAAAAGGATCAATAATCATTACAAACAATTTAATACGTAATGCAATTAATAAAAACAAACATTTAATGATTTAAATGAAACAAATATTGCAGGAAAATTGATCAACCTTAATAAGAGAGTCTACACCAGGATTTCGAATGTCACAAAGCCAACTCCAACAGGGATCCATGCCAACGGACAAATCACGCAGTTTAAAATTTCCTAAAGTGCCTTCAATTGATAGAGAACTAGGATAAACCTATAAAATATGAATGTGTCAATGAAAGGATATGGGTTTCAAAAAATATTATTAGAAACTGGGGCAGCATTAAAGAAGCAGCAGCGCATCATTTATTTGAAATCAATCATATAAAGAATAAGTATTATCAGATGTGATAATGAAAACAACCTACTGCATGAACAACATCATCCGATAAAAAATGAAGATTTGAATTCTTGACACAATACAGTTTGCCATCGAGGTAGTATTGTGCTGCCTCATTTTTTTCCAATAGCAGATAGTTGTGCGAAAACATATGCAAATTATATACTAATAAGGTGAGGTGCGTGGATGCATTAATATGGGTAGCAAAGAAGCACTATAGTGCCAAAGATTGCAAAAGAACGCAATCCGGCAGAACACCAATGTTATATCATAGTGATCATATATCGACAGCATAAGGAGAACAGCAATGGCACAACTACAAACCTTTAGATCCAATAGAAACCTTTCTTGAACAAGCATTGCAAGCTGAGTGCCATCCTCTTTGTTCAAGAACACTGATACGCTATCAACATCCATGTATAGATTAAACACAACACGATGTTTTCCATGACCAAGCAACCCTTTGATATAAGAATGTCCACTATCTTCTTTCCCATCTTTATTCGATGTGGAACCTCCATCATCCGGTGTAACTTCAGCATCATTTGATCCACAATTAACTGAGCTCAGCTCTAAACCAAAACCAATCAATGCTACAAGGGTAGGCCGGTTGCAAAAGAATTCAAGCTTGGACATGCGAACACTCATCTGAGTTTCAACCAAGACAATCATAAACATCACATTCAAGAAATTGATGCACCAACAATAGTTCAAGAAGTTAGACAAGGGGGAGAAAATATCATAATGTTTGGTACCTGTGTATCAATGCCATCATAATCAGGTGAGCTCGGGCTCCTTGTCGAAAATGAGAAGGAAACAAAATCAAGATGATTTTCATTTCCTTGTGCTTCGTAAAAAATATCACCAGATGAGCCTTTCGCTTTCCCTGATTCATTGTCATAAATTAAAGCTTCGGCAGCCTCCAGTATGGAGAATTCACTATCATAATCTTTTCGGAGAGGATGCTGATCATCGGTATAAGGTGAACAAACTACTTGATCCGGTAAACAAGTAAAATCTGGCAATGCATCTGTAAACGCTTCATCGTCCTCTGCATGCAGAGGAGATCCAACTTTTTCATGAAGATCATGGCTTATCGAAGACTCGTTTGTGTAATCACTTTTCAGTTTAGAGTAAGCTAAGTAATGTGGAAGATCCGATAAACGACCCTGAAGCTCATCTATGATCTTTAAGGAATGCAACTTTGTCTTGATGGTCAAATCCCCTTCAAGGCGAGTTAAATGCACCTGTAATATGAAAAGTAACAATGAGTTAAATGCACCTTGATACATCCTACTCTTCTAGTAAGTGAGACATGGTAAAGAGAGGACTAGTCAAACTTTTAAAGAACTACATCCCTAGACGAGTAACAGAATTATCAGCAAAAATAATATCTAGATAATGTCCGTCACCGAAATCCATCTCAACGAGTACCTCATTACTTCAAGTTGACCTATGCTAACATGATACTTCAGCCATAAGAGTATAATGTAATGTGAAGTTGATATAAAACTCAGTGCTAACTGTATAACTCCTAATTAGCATATTAAAGGCTTCAATTTATCAAAACAAAAAACCCTAAATAGACTACCTCTTCCATCCTACAGACTACAGTATCCATCTTCTAAAAATATAACCATTTTTTGTGCAGACAAAAGGACATGTATCCAATTCTCTCATTTGCCATCCGTGAACACAGACCTCTTTATTAATATATAACTCATTTCAAAAATGTTGACTAATCTAACTAAAACTATAGCATTTTCGATATGTTATTAGCTTTTCTGGAATGTATACATAGATATGATGAGACGTCGATCATAAGGAAGTGCTCTGAGGTTTGGTCAAAGTTAAACATACCTTCCCACCCCCAGCAAGAATTGTTAGAATCAGAGTCTCTTCATCTCTTTTGGCAGCATCACTATTATCATCACCGGCCTGAAATATTGGCACGATACATATATCAATTTCCAAAACGAATGTGATATACAAGCAATTTGCTGAGTGGAACCATTATGGGAACTATCAACAAAGGCTTGAAATGAGCGTCTACCTTCCCATACACAGAGAGTTTTGTTTCTACCAATGCCCCATTAACTACCAGATCAGCAATTTTTTTAGCAGATGCTTCAAGCTCAATGAAATTCTGAGTATCCTGCTCAGATCCTTTAAGTATATTCATGGATGCCGGAGCCTGGTTGAATAAAAAATATCATTCAAAATAGATGATCATAAATAAAAATTGAAGGAAAGACTTTGGTCAGTGTTATACTGAGGCCTTATATGTTGCTTGTACAAGTCCTTTCATCCAGTTCGCCTTCTCATCCAGATCCTGAAACTCTATAACCCAGGTGCTAGAGGACTCCAGCGCCTGCAAAATAAAATAACAAATGAAAATACAGAAATGCAGTGGGTTAAAATTTTGCTCGAAACTGCCATGTCAAAATTAAGATACAAACAGAAACATTTGTATACACTTGCAGCGATCTTGGTAGACTACTGCAGCTTTTATCGAAAACCATTAGTTACCTTCTGAATCTCCATCCCCCGAAAACTTACAGCAAGGCACAACATTGAATTCCCCACACTTGAAGGTGGAACTTCATGAATTTGCCGACCAGCCATGCTACGATGCAACTTTGAAATTAGTATGACAGCATTGGTAAAAGTCATTTGGCAGCAGTACATCAAGACAGCCCAAATAAAAAACTTAATAATTATAAAAGAGTGATTCCTGAGCTATAAAAAGAAAGGCAGAGCATAAAATTTAAATACAGCAGCAGCGGGAACCTTGAGCGGCGCTGGTATGTAGATGCTTTTTCTGACTCCAATACATAGAGATACATTCCTGATAAAACAAGATAGCAGGGTTGCCAAGTGGCCAAGGAGTTGCCAATGCCCTATAATCCGGAAATAAGTTGAGTGTTAAGAGTATCAACCAAACAACCATAGCCACATCTGCTTTGTATTTATATTTTAAACAGAATGTGTTACCAATTGGCGGCTGCTATTCTACAACCAAATTTACCTTCCAAACCAGGATTCTAGCACCAGCAGCTAGATCTGCAGAATGCCATGGAGCCAATTCTGGATCAAAATTATCGGCAGAGGGTTGTACACTCTCTATGGTCCCATATAGTATGTTCATCAATTCCATAAGCCTGGAATACCTTGCGGGTGAAAAGTGAATGCCAAGATTTGGCACTTGAACAGAAACCCGAGTTGATGGATAACTTGGATGAGGTGCTTTAATCTTCACAACAGAGAACATGGGCCATGCTAGAGTTATCGGTGATTTTGAATTTCATTCATAACGAACAAAAAATGTACATACCTGGTCCACGATTACAGCAATGCCACATCGATCAACCAGTGGATAAAAACTATCATCAGATTCAAGGGGGGATGCCTCGGAATTATCGGTATGAGTTGGCATGACAAACGTGCAATTCTGGTAACCAGAACTGCAATCAGCAAACAATGCTGCTATGTCCCTTCCAGATATATAAAAACGAGAGTACAGATCATGACCAGGATCACTTGTGTGGCACTCCTGAAATATGAAAGCTCATGATATTTATGTTACAAAAAACAGACGTACCAAGTGGAGTGTTCAATTTTGGTTACTGGCTCTGTTCCAGTCTTTCAACTTGAACTATAGAAATGTGGAGTATTCTACCTTGGTAACCAGAGTGAAATGCCCAAAATCCAACAGAAAATGGCTATCAAACTTGGATAAAGAGCCTGCCTTTATTGGAATTCTGACTTTTGGTGCATCAAAATCAATATCAAGAGCAAAGCTGAAACTCAAACATGATTGACAAGGAATGAGCTAAAGAGTAGTATGTAATTACTCAGAGAATATATGCCTAAACGTTTTCCTGGTTCAGTCCAGTCTACAGCTCAGAGCCACAAAATAATAATATTACTATTCAAAGCAATTTGGGGCCGATTTGGGGAGTTTATTTTCCGAATTAAATTGATATCAACATCATATACAATTAAATTTGGCTGATTTGGGGAGGTTGACTCATGTAAGATTCTAGCTGTCTCCCGATACATATCCAATTCAGTTTATCGCTCCATTTCAGTTGGAAAGGAAACACACTGAATCATTTAATTTGCATTAAAGAACTGTGTCAGCGCTAAGTCTCAATTTAGATACTCAAGTCAGATCAAACTGCATGGAAAGCCAAAATAGAGGATTGCTGTCCCGACTTGAATGAAATCGAACCAGCAGACAAGTTTGATGATCATCACAATAATAACCACAGCTAAATTACCTGCTCTGTTCTTCCAATACCATTTGGAATTGTTCTTGTGCTCTCCGAGTCGCCTTTTCTAACTTCATCTGCAACAAGCAAAAAACAGAAATGACCAATTGCAGTTTTTAATGTGTAAGCAACATATTTACATTCAATGATGCAAATAGCATTACCTGTAACGCAGTTGCAGTTTCCATTGCAATGGCAGGACTAATGGCATTGCTTCGCTTTACAAACTCCATAAATCGATCATAGCTTTCCATCCAGAGCTGTAATTTACAAACATCAGCGGATGATCAGGAATATGAGCAGCTAGCAGAATTAGCATGATTATTTCACGTGTTAACTTTAATTTAAAAAATTAGCGTCTAGTACAAGGAGATATCTTAAAATGGCATTTTGTCAAGCCGAACCCTATGAAAATTAACAACTAACAAGACTTGCAAAAATGCCATATATAAGCATATCTTCCGACGCATCAGTTAACTACAATAACTAGGTTATGTTACACTGCGAGATAAGCCGTACTCTTCAAATATAAGAAAACGTCAAGGCACCATGAAAAACATGTTCATCGTAGTGAATTGCATTAGAGTTGACACGCTCAATATGAGCACCTTATCCCTAATATGAAAATTTAGTAAGTAAATAATGTACAAACACAAATATAAATAGCAAACGAAGGAAGCCTCTTATATATGGTAAAACTATGAAACGAACTTGAGCATCAAACTGAAGTACATTGTCATCATGAATATGTTTACCACTTGCTGTCCAGGTGCAAAATTTAAAACACATATGTTAGTTGTTGAAATACACTGAACTTAGAACCAATACAAGGTTATACCGCAACAAAGAAATGCACACCACCTCAAAACTGAAGGTATCAAGTCGCAACCCAATCATGAAAGCCATTGGAAAAAATAGTTCACACAAAGCTTTTACTAGCTTGGGGGTTCATATTATCAGAAACAGAATGAAAGGACCTAGTAAAAGAACAAACAAATAAGGTCAGGGAATTACAGTGACATGACATGGAGATATTGAAGCAGACAGCTTCCAATCCACGTTCTCAGCAACAGGAGAATACACGAAGCTAGCAGCTAGTGCATTCTCTTTCTGCTTACTGCTGACACTCTGCAAAAATGAAAAACAATATGAACCAGATATATTTAGGCCGGTGACTTGAATTAGGCTGATTGTCATTGTAAATATTGAATAAATGAATGGGGTGTTATTCCAAACAGAAAAGGCAGGACTTCAATTTCAGTTTCTGATGATATGAATAACTTTCTCAAATGGAAAATGCTGTGCCATTCAGAACAACATATAGAAACCATAAATCCCTTTGGAAAATGTCTTTACTTCAAATCATCCCTACTGGAGCTATAACATCAATGCAGTTGGTATCTCTCGCCTTCAGAAATGAAAAAGATCAGTTAAAGCACTCGGTTACCTCTGCGAGTGAGCCTTCAGGAGATGACAATCCATAAAATCTCAAGGACAGGTCACAATCTGTACTCCGACATCTAAATTTGGTAACGATATGAAGCTGTTCGAATCTACCACACAGAATTTCTGTCTGGTTATTGCTAATGATCCTAGCAGCAGCCTGTTCAATGGATATGGCAACCAAGTATTGAATCCCATTTTGCATGTCTTTTCCAGACTGAAAGCTTATATCTTCGTCAGGCTGATAACTCAGCAATTTATTTATTGCCAGCCATTCTTCTTTTGTAAGCCCTCCCTGTGTCAACTGCAAACTCTCAGATGAATCTCCAGCAGGTACATCATCTTCTACATTATACCTGAAATACAGTTCATCAATACATTAAGATGTATTTCAGCGATTGTTGAAAGAATTGGCCCGGCGATCCCCTCTAACAAAAATCAAGAATTAAGAGAGAACTGATGTGCCCATAATTAGCCAAGTTAACAAAAAATTAAATAGTCCACAAACCTTGCAAATGAAAACCAGCTTTTATTCCTGTTCCTTCGTTGTTCAGCGGCTTCCTTCAACTTCACGGTCTCAACTTTGGCATGTGCAAGTAATCTGGAAGCCATTTTGCACTAATCGAGTTAGAAACATGGAGCGCACATAAAGTGTTGAAAAGAGCATATAGCGAGTGAAAAAAAAATTGATCCCACTGGTGATATTATGGCACGACATTTGGTAAGGAGCAAGGCCCCATTAGATGCTCATAGTAGGAACTTTTCAAAAAATACAGAAAAACGATTTTTGTAATGAAAGATGCATGTATAGCCAAATATTCAGAGTAGAAGCAGCACAGAATCTAATATGTAATGTTCTCATGGACTCATTCGTATACAACAAATGAAATTATTTGTAAACACCTTCAACTAGTTGAATAAAATGAAACCTCAACAAAATCAATCAAAAAACAATAAATTAACAGATGCACTCCTCGATATAAAAAAACAGATGCACTCCTCTGAAAATCAGTGGAACAGTATCTTATTCCTAGCATCAACTGCTTATCCATGCCTAAAGCCAGGGTAAAATAAAACAACCTAGAGTGGCATTTCTTGAACATCGAGGAAACAGCTGATCCTTTAATGAAAGAGCCGAAACAATGAGATCTGACATACCTCCAAAGAAGAATGACTTTAGAATCAAGGTCTTTCTCTATTTCTCTCATCTCAACTGTGCTAACATTTGCAACCTGTTGTAGCAGGTTAGCATACAACTGAATGTATCGACGCCGAAGCTCACACATGTGCTTTATTTGGTTCCATGAGAATCGATAGCTGCAGCATGACAAAATATTCATTGTTCAAGGCATGCTAATCGTTGAAAACACAAGAAAGCACATTTTCCATAACTGAACATACGAATGACGAGTGGTGTTTTCGAACCAGGCTTCATTTAACATTCATAAACAACACAAAAAAATTATATCCTGCAACAGATAAACAGTACCGTATCTTCTTCAGATCCAAGCTGGCTTGAGCACCATATTGCCACCATAAATGAGGGCCCACTGAAACGTCAACTTTTGGTCTTAGATGGGAGATCTCAACATAGATCTTATATCTCGAGAAACATTCGTAAAGCTTTATCCAGTCATGATACTGCAACTGTAAGAAAACAAAAACGCAGACGTTTAGTAGTGAACCTCAAACTTGATAGGGATACTGTTTCTATACTTAAACACCACATTAGATGACAAAGGACACGAATAAACAAATTAGACATGAAATGATTCATGTAAATGTAGATTATCAAAGTCCAGCTCTCTGTCAGAAGCGACTATCTCTAGAATAAAGACCAGCTCTCAGTCAAAGCCCTAGTTTCTGTCAGAAACAAAGACATGGAGGCGTTGACAGTCAAATTCATGTTGCTTAGTCACATATGAAATGGTTAATGTCAAGAATGCTATCGAAAGATTGTGACCAACTGAGGTGCATTAGTGCAACCAAAGAATTAATGAAGTGACAAAGAGATTTTGGACAAATGATATTATGGTTCAGCGATAACTCTATTTGTTCTGAACTAAAATTAACTAATAATTCTTGGTTTTGTAGTTAAATAAAACCAACAGTACATTAAGAGTACAGGAAAGCATTCCAACAGTAAGTAACAAAGATATATCTTAAAGATTGTCGATCAAACCTCAGAAACTGTAAGCGAAACATCTGCCAAGACAAGAGAAGCCTTTTCATGAGGAACCTCAGAGTCGTTTCTTTCTTGCTTACCCAACCGGTGATACTTAAGAGCTCCATTAATAGGAGATACCACATAGTTCCGGTTCATGGACCAAAGATGGCTACTTGATTGATCAGCCACAGGTTCACTGATTCCATCTTCAAATATCTAAGAAAAATAAATTAGGTTAGGAAACACTATAAACTCCTTCCAAAAGAATCAGTCGTCGTACAAGCCATCACTCTGAGCGAATAGAACTGACCTCAACCCATTCCTTTGGACTAAGATCTTCCCAACTCTTGTCTATTGTCCACGGATTACTCTCGGAATTGTGATAGAAAGCTAGCCTCTCCAGTTGTAACGACTGGCAAAAGACAACCTAGTTAGAACCTTGATACAGAGAAAGTGAGCAAACTGAAATGTATCACCATACTAAATTTAAAGAAAGAATAGCTGACGAGATATTCCAGAAGTTTAACTTAGTTGTCACATTTATTAGGGGACCATGAGTTTAAAAAGATAAATCCCAGTCCTCCGTTAAGTTATGTAGATCAGGAAAAAACTTGTGATTTTACGAAAAACAAAACCGCTGGGCTTTCAGTCAATTGCCACACCAAAAAACTACCATTTAAACTGAACAGAAATAGAAATGACCAACCTTCCTCAGCTTATCTAGGGCACCACTGGTATCAAATGTTTCATTGCCAAGTTCATCCATCGTTACAGCTGCAAGCTTTGCTAAAGTTACTCCCAAAGAAAATGGAAGCCCAGGATTACTGCAAGACTTCTCAATGTCATGAATGTAATAATGGAAGGGTTAACAACATAAGTTTGGAAGTCTAGGAAGATATATTGTGTGCTGTTTAAGAAATAGTGCAAAAATACCAAATCCACAGAAGATGGGCATGAATAGGTGAGTGACCATAGAGACAACAACCACGTGTGAATACAGGCATGCAGCATGAATAGCATAAACTCCTACCTGAGAGAATCTTCATATCTTATGTGAACGTTAGTAATTGAAATCTTCAGATTCCCAATGATTGTAGAAATTAGTGAACCAAGCCATGAATTTCCAGTCTGTGGCTGCAATCAAAACGATCAAAGGAACAATCAGGTTATAAAGATTAATAAGTAAAGGTTTCTATGATATTAGAAATGGACTGCAACATCTAAGTTTACAGCAGGTTGTCCCGCATTATCCGTTTTTATCTTGCAAGATGTCTTAAACTAGTCCAGACTTCAAATTCCAAACTAGTACGAAATTCCCAAAATAAAAATCAAATGGTAAACAAAATCAGCAAAAATGAAACAGCAAGCTACCAAGTGTGAAACTCACTTCCATTCTACTTCTATGATAACATAACATAAAAACAAATTGTAAACATGAAAGCCACTCAAAATTTAGGGCCACGCAGTTGAAAAATTAAAGAATGGTCGGTAAATATCAGCAGTACACAACCTTAACCAAGTACTTAAGCTAATCCATGGAAACAACTTCACAATAATTGGTTGCAACCAGATGCCAACAAACATAAAAACCCAGCAGCAGAGGGTTAGACCGAAACACATATTCCTTTATAAATAACTGCATGCATATACAAAGGGATATGGCGAGGGGGGCATATAATGTTATCCATTATAATAAGTCAGAGATTGTATTCTGCTTCACGGAAATCGACACCGAACCAATTGAATCGATATAGAAAATACATGATTACCTTACTAACCATCTTTATATAAAAAAGATACGGCCAAAATGTTAATATGTTAATGAAGGACACTAGATAAAAAAGGATCTCATTTTACTAAGTAACTATGGATACAGATCAGTACATTTCCAGCCTTCGATTTTGATATTGCTTCGAGTGTAGCCGTTTCTACTTCCTGCGAAAAATTGTAAAATAAAATTCTGGTAAGAATATACCAGCTATTCAAGTTCAACCACAGACTGCACAATGTAAAAAATCTGAAACCAACACAACTGACTCTAATGATTAGAATAATGTTTCCCCGAATTCCAGGAAAAACGATGAATCCTATATAGTAATACGTTATCTCTTTAAGGTCATAGAGCCCCTTTTCACCCGAGACTAAGCCATCATCCAAAAATCTCCATAATCAACTTAGTACAGGGGACAGCAGTTTTTGTTATCAAAATATGCATGCATTCGTACCTCAATCTGGAGAAGTTTGGCTTCTAATAACGAATCCTTGTTTTCATCCTGTAGATACCGAAGGACCATAAAACAATGCATTACGGCAGCAAGTAAAATGCGCATAAATATAACAGAAATCAGATGTTACCTTAAAATTCCTGACATCGGGTGCTGGATTTGCAAGGACAAACACACGATCAATAAGAACAATCACAGGTTCTTTGCCAAGACTTTTCCAAGGCACCTATAATAAAACGCATAATAAAATAGAACAGTAAACAAACGTGTAAAGTGCATCGCATATGAAGTATGGAATAAGCATAAGATTTGAAGGTACATGAACAACAGAGTAGAAATTATGAGAAGAATGCAGATATGAGAAAAATATAGATGTCAAAAAATATAAACACGATGCTACAATTCTTGGACTACAATCACCTGGTGTCTTATTACTATCCAACATTTTCATAAGCAAATTATTGCAAATACATAATCAAAGTATAACCATCTGATACTCTGATGTCCCTACCATATTTAAAGATGCCATGACCTAAGCAGGCAAGACATTTTTCAAACGAAATACAAAAAAGTGTAGTGTAACCCTTTGCGCAACATAATTAACACAACTAGAAAGTAAGAACTACAACTTTCCATAAATTTGTTTACTGAATTCATTAACTCAACAATGTTGGACGAAACAACCACGCATCTCACTCTGCCCATTGAAACTTGTACATGATACTCAAGTACTCGAAATAAGATGTCTGCCCTTTTCACTAGTTTAAAAGTGCAAAACTGATTAAAAGTTGGATATGAGACTTCAATAACCACCTTTAGCGTTATGGTACCAACAAAACCTGCTTTCACTGTGACAGGCAATTTTAATGAATTCAAAGCTTCTGCTTTGAGCTTGAGATCTTTGAGAACGACATCACCTGTATCATTGGACACAAGGAGAAAAATTAAATGTGCCAAATGCATAACTGTGGAGTTTGTATCACAAAATCATGTCAGTAGTTGGCTTGGATAAACAAGAAACTATATCAAATATGATGCAAGGAGTGTCAATTTTGAACTAATGATTCACGAATTTTACAATACATTTTTCAACAATGTTGTCAATCAGGGTATTAAAGATGGAAGAAGAACAAAGCAAATTAAAATATGACACTTTGTAAAATCAATCATTTTACTATACACTTATGTTAAATGCAACTCTAGTAAAACCTAAAAGCAGCTCAAATAGTAAATACAAACTTAGAGACATAAATGAGATATTCCAGACCTAAAAATTACAATAACATTAATTAGTCACACAGCTGTCACCAGAAATGGCCTTCTGTAAAGAGAATCCCTTTTGATAACAAGAGAACAACAAGAGTAAGACAAATCAATATATGTAGTTAGACAGCTTACCTTTCCACACACTTATTCTCAAAGCCTCAGCCGAAAGTCCGTGAACATACTCACCCAAGTATCTTCGAAGCAGATGCAAAACCTACAAATTCATCAAAACCAAAATCAGTATCCAACTTCAGCAGTCGAAATGGCTAACCTAACAAAAATGAAATCAAATCAAACGGACTCACATGCGCTTCGAACATGGCGAGAGCTCAAACGGAATCCAGAAAGACGGGAGAGAGGTTAAAGTCAGGCCCTAAGAGAACGAATTGAAATCGACGATCGGCGTCCTGCAAGAGCCATTCGTTTGAAGAAAGCGAGATAGGGTAGGAGGAGTGCGTTGAGAATCCCGAGAAAGAGAGATCGCGGAAGTGAAAGAGAGCGAGTTAGCGGAACCTGGCGTACACGGCGAATCGAGCAGTTATTGGGAAACCAAGAGAAGAAAAATACTAAGCAAAATGAAAGCCTGTACAAATCTTAATCTCGTTCTTGTCTCTCCCTCTTCTCTATTCTTTTACACCTTAAATAATTAAATTTAATTAATTAATTTCGATTCTTTAATGCTTCGTTTGGTTGTAGGGAAAAATGAGTGGAAAAGAAAACTTTGATGGAAAAATTATAGAACAATATTTTGATGTGTTTGGTTGAATTATAAAAAATGAAAAAATAAAAAATGAAACAATATAAATTTTTCTTCTCAATTTTCACTTTCCTTTAAATTTTTTCTTAAATTTTCTTTCCATTATTTTTTCCCGCATCCAAATGGAGGATAAGTTTTTTTTATTTTTATAAAGCAGTTAGGATTTATTTTTTTGTTAGTTAATATTCATGAAACTATATTTCAATAAATAAATAAATATGAATGGAAATATCTTAATGGACAAGCAAGTAGTCTGATTAGAAGGATGACCTGCAGGTGGGAAATAAAGAAAGGCTGGTAGCGGTCCTAGTCAACCATTGACCTTCATAAATCAAGTTTCCATCTTTGTAATAAGTTTCTGAATTGCACAAAAATGCCCTCTAAATAAGATATTTCAGTTTAGTTGCTGGTGCTATAAATGTGAAAAAATAACGCAATTTTATATTAGGTGTTCCCAATGTTTGACTTAATTTGTAATTGTTAGAGTACCAATTGAATGTAAAATAGATAAATATGAGCTTTTAAACTGTCTGCTTCCTAATCGGCGATTAAGACAGTGCAAACTTAGTATGAAAATGTTCATGGTAAGAAATTATGAAGCTTGGCAACAACAAAGTTTTTTCTATATTTTTCTATACGAGGTATGACAAATGTGAAAACTGATGGAAAGACAAAGAGGAAAAAACAGAACAAACTAGAAGAATGGACATTGGACAGTAGAGAAAAGGGACTCGGGTGCAAGTGCAAGAATCCAATGAGAAAGCTATAGGCTGGTGATAATATTGGCATTTATATATTTTCGAATGTAAACTAGTCCGCAGGGTAGTCGGCTGACAAAGGTGTAGATTTGCCATCTCAGGGCTAACAGGCAGCAAACCACTCTGAGTTATAGACGTATTGGTAGTTCCATTTGGTTTAATAAGATGAGGGCAGTACAGATATTCTTTTGAGCTACCAATCTTTTTTAGTTGGCCACTGAATGAATTATAGTCGGCTGCTGGACAAGAATAGTGTCCCATCTCCCAACCCTGAAATAATTGCAACAAACCACACTAATACACAAAAAGGCATTTTATCCATCTGTCAGCAAATCAAAATGAAAAAAATGGATATAGACAAAAGTACTGAACAAAAAAATAATTAGTTACACAGTACTGGACTTCCTGGCCATCTAAAAACTGGTGCTGGCCATCCCATTCACTATCTAAAAAAAGTGGAACAATCTATCTCAATAGCAAAGCAAAAGTTTATTAAAAACTTAAATGTACCCATTTTAAAGGGATTGATTGTCATCTCATCTGGTTCCAGATGGTTAAAAGGTGTCGGACAGCATTTTGTTATTATTGAGAATTCTCAATGACTCTCTTCTTTTTTCGTTCCCGGATTTAGTTGAGGGGCCACTGGTGGATGCAGGTACAGTTACCATCTCTGCAACTTGAAGCATCAGCATTGGGAATCAAATTGGAAGTAGCAAGTCCAGTGCATTAGAGTGTGGTAACAATTTGGAATAAAGGTTTTGTGGGAACTGGGAACACACCACACGGAAGTTTTAAGTTTCAACAACCCTTACAAAAGTTACAGTTGGGAATACAGGGGTCTTGGAATGATATAAATAAGCAATTAACCAAGAGTTTGTTTCAAGTTTTTAGTAGCAAAACAATCAAGCTGATGACACACTTAGATATGGAATAAATTCGCTCCGCAATTCACATTCAATGCCAAAGAACACTAGCAGTGGTGCTCCACCATTCCTATTGTTATCAATAGTGAATATATTACATCACTACAAATGTGCAATTCAATAACGAAAAGAGACATTCGTGCACAAACTAATATTCAGAGTTTTCGCAGGATGCAACGATTGGGTGTGACTATCAAAAATGTTAGGCACAAAGACATTCAACTATCACATGCCACAACAACTAACAACTGAACAAGAATGAGTATTTCACAACTTAAACATACATATATACTCATCAATCAAACACTCAATTGTCTATAACATTAAACCCACCCTCAAACAAAATATAACGAAACATATGGTTAATGAGTTAACAGATACAAAATAAGACAATCTCACGTATCTAACCCACAACCGACCCCTAAAACAAAAGTCCTATTTCAGCAAAGAAGCTTCTTAGACGAAAATAAAAACACATAACGAGGACATAACATAAATCAAAGAATGATTCTCACTTGAACTGACGGCTAGATTATAAAACGTCCCATCTTCACGCTTGAGCAACACCTCACTCTTCCTCTTTGCATAAAATCACGTGGATAAGCCTTACCGATCTTAAATAGAGTAAATAAACACACTTCAAATACACATATATAAACAACTTGAACTCAAGATAAAATAAAAGTCTACAAACCTCAATTGCAGCAGGGAGACTTAGATAGTTGCAGGAATCATAAATCTCGACAGAAGTCGGATTTTCACAAGCTTTACTAGTACTAATCCTTCTCCATTCAGCTGCTTTTTTCTTGGAATTAACGTAATTGGGATAAAACACAACACACTTCTTAATATTCAAACTCTCTTTCATGTCTCAATCCCAACCTATGAGAATTAAGAATCACTCCATAACCAAATCAGATCATTTCTTAACCCTAAAAACCTGAATTTCACATCATATTGCTTCCCCTGCCTCAATGAAAATTGATAAAATAAATCCCAATTTGAAACCCTAAAGACACACAAACTTAATTCAAATCCAAACTGTCGATGCAAAACACCAAAATGATCGTGAACGGGACGACGAAGAATGATGACGGAAGTGGAGCACCTAAACGGCGTCGTTAGGGGAGTTAAAACGAAGTCCTGAGAGTTTAAACATATTACAAAAGCGGGGTGTTAGTTTATTAATTACAATGGAGGCAGGTGAACAATGTGGAAGCCGATCGCGGCTTCGGTTGAGTTGTTGAGTCATGAAGCAGCTGAAGCAGAAATGGAGACGAATTGATTGAGTTTGGTTGTTAATAAGAGTAAGATGATGTGTTTCGACTGTCTTCAGCGGAGAATCAACGCCGATCTCTCCGACGAGGTTACTTTCTGCTACGGACTCTCCGACGCGCATCTGCCGTTCGGCTGCAGTGCCGTCGTTCAGGTTCAGGTTTATTTTCTTTATATTCTTTTTGCCGTAGAGTTGAGTTTCTTGTTATATTTTTAAATAATTAATTTTTGTGAGGATGATTTGGGGAATATGTTGTGCATATATGAAGGTGCCAAGTTCGGAATCTGGAGATAAAAGCAATCGGTTTATGGTGGTGTATTTACCTAGAGAAGGATACCCTAGATTGACTCAGTTTGTGTAAGACTTCTTTGAAGAAAAAAGGTTTGATTTTTCAAAATGGTAGTAGAATGTGTTGAAGTCATTCATTTTAAAGAGTGGTTTTGGTACAAATTATTCTTTGTATAGGATCGGTAGTTTGCGTGCACTGATTTTGATCAGAAAATCTCAGAAATAGGGCGAGTATGATAGTCCTAACATAAACATCATCAAGAACTTATGAGGAGTAAAACGACAGATTTGTGTATTACTTGCTGCAAAGACTCACATTAGAGAAATATAGGATTCGTTTTGTTTTTGAAGAGATTTGAACAGATGACACTTGTAGTGTATATGATACTGTTAGGTTTTTAAATTTTAATTTGAGATTTTGATGTAATGGCTGTATTACAGCGATGAATGCCTTCCCCAAGATCATCTTGGCAGCGAGGGTTGTGTGAATAATGGATCAAGTCAAGAGGGCAGAGGTCCTCTCGAGATTGATGGAAGAGTGGTGCCAGAAACCTTTTCTAAAGAAGATTCAGAGCTGGGATTACTGGGTTATGACTGGGATTATTCTGGTAGGTTCTCATATACGAGGATAATAAGTTCACTCGCTCCCCACGCTCAGTGCGACATTTGCATACCTTCTAAATTCAAGGAGATTGTGACCAATTTCTTATCTAGGTCTTTGGAGGATCAGATATTGGAGTCTCTTGTCAACTTAGTTACAGGAAAAACAAAAAGAGTAGAGAGTATAAATTTCCTATCTTTAATAGGGATACCATCATTCGATGAAAGTTCTTTTCCCGGTTGCCTAAGACATCCAAACATAGTGCCCTGCCTTGGGATGCTAAAAACACCTGGATATGTTAATGTTGTCCTTCCGAAGGCACCATATACCCTAAAAAGTATTCTTCACTTTAGCCCTGATGCCTTAAAGTCTGACTGGCACATTAGATTCTTAGTATACCAACTACTTTCTGCACTGGCATACATGCATGGATTAGGGGTAGCACATGGCAATCTATGCCCATCCAGTGTTATGCTGACTAAGTCATGCTGGGTTTGGTTGCAGATATTTGATAAGTTGCAGTCTGGTACGCAATTTACCGACAAAGGTTATGTATGCCCTGACATGCAGGAGCTGACTTGCTGTTCTGACAGTTGCACTTCTCATGGTCTTTATTCTGATTTGAAGCTTCGCAAAGTTGTAGATTGGAAATCTTCTTTTAATTTATGGTGGAAAGGGGAGATGAGCAATTTTGAGTATCTTCTCATCTTAAACAAATTAGCAGGAAGAAGGTGGGGTGACCACACTTTTCATCCAGTGATGCCCTGGGTTATAGATTTTAGTACAAAACCAGTTGACAATTCTGATGCTGGGTGGCGAGATTTGAGCAAATCAAAATGGAGGTTAGCAAAGGGAGATGAACAGTTGGACTTCACATATTTAACTTCAGAGATTCCTCACCATGTCTCAGACGAGTGCCTATCCGAGTTAGCTGTTTGCAGTTACAAAGCCAGGAGGTTACCTCTCCATGTTCTTCGTCATGCTGTTCGTTCTGTTTACGAACCGAATGAATATCCATCTACAATGCAAAGACTTTATCAATGGACCCCTGATGAGTGCATTCCTGAGTTCTATTGTGATCCTGATGTTTTTTTGTCGCTTCATTCTGGTATGACTGACTTGGCTGTGCCCCAGTGGGCTAATAGTCCGAAAGAATTTGTTAAACTGCACAGAGAGGCCTTAGAAAGCAAACGAGTCTCGTCCCAAATACATCATTGGATCGACATCATATTTGGTTATAAAATGTCAGGTCAGGCTGCTGTTTCTGCTAAAAATGTTATGCTGCATTCAGCAGACTCGACATTTCCCCTATCAGAGGGACGTCGCCAACTTTTTACTTTGCCACATCCAGTTCGTCGTGGTGCAACTTCTGCGTTTCAATAATACGGATCTTGTGTCTTCTATGAATCATAATCGGGTGGCTGATATTAGAAGTCATACATCCACGGATGACTCTAATTACTTGGGAGAACTGGAAGAAGCATTGTCATTCTCTGAACATGCTTCACATTTGAGTCCCATTTACTCATACCAATCAGAAAACAGTGAGTTCGATGTAGCTTCAGAGGAGGTGAGGAACTATAAAAGTTCTGTGCCTGACACATCGTACGTGTTGCCATCAGATGTTAAATTTAGTCACCTTCTTGATAATTTTGAATCTGACGATGAGAGTTCAAGCGGCTATCAAGATTATATAATCTGGAAATGTAAAACTTCCCGGTCAAGAACCTATTCTAAAAAGACCGCAGAAGACATATTTTCTATTGGTTGTATTCTAGCTGAAGTTTATCTGAGAAGGCCACTTTTTGATCACACTTCGTCAACGGCGTATTTAGAGCGAGGAGTGGTACCTTCGGTGCTCTATAAACTGCCTCAACATATTAGGATACTTGTTAAGGCATGCATTTCAAAGGATTGGAGGAGGTACAATCTCCCATTTCATTTGAAAATTGTTATTATGTAGGCAGTTGTCGTGCGCCTAGTTTTGTTTTCACTATATCAAATATCAGCAAAAGGGGTCTTAGCGATCTGCTATATTTCTCTTTTCATGCACTTTATTTCAGACCATTCAACTGAAAATTACTTCTTGAATCAATTAGGAGGCCATCGGCTAAATGTCTTCTGGAATCTCCTTATTTTACAAACACAGTAAGGTCGTCCTATTTGTTTCTTGCCCCTCTTCAACTCTTGGCCACGGACGGATATTGCCTCCAGTATGCTGCAAATTTTGTGGAGAAGGGGGGTTTAAAAACAATGGGATCCTTTGCATCAGAAATATGTGCTCCGTATTGCTTAGCTCTTGTAGTGGATTCTTTATCAGATACAGACGCGGATTGTGCAGTTACTGTTCTAGAAGAATTTTTAAAAGTTTTGGAACCAAAAGCAGTGACGACACTAATGCTGCCCACTATTAAAAAGATTTTACAGGCTAGTACAATTTTTGTTCACCACTTAAATGAAACATTATCTCGTTTTTTAACCAGTACACATTTTTTGTTTAGTCTAAAATAGCTGATTCTTCCTTGTACATCTCGTTCAGGCAACTAGTTACTCACGTTTGAAAGTTTCATTGCTCCAAGAATCTTTTGTCAGAGGTATTTGGGCTAAGATTGGGAAACAAGCTTACCTTGCTGCGTTACATCCTGTGGTCATATCAAACCTTTATCTTTCTCGTCATAAGAGTTCAGAAGCTGCTGCTTCAGTCCTTCTCGTCGGATCTAGTGAAGAGCTTGGGGTCCCAATAACAGTCAATCAGGTTGACTGAACATTTTGTATTGATGCTTTATTCTTTATGTCGAAAATTTTGAACACTTTATTTGCTTTGTAAGAAATTTATATGCACTATGTTGAGTGCTTGCTTTTGGTTGTTTTTGGTCATTATCTTTCTGTTCCTCACTGAAGTGTACATTTTAATGCAGACAATTGTGCCTCTAATTCAATGGCTTGGCAGGGGACTCTGTTCAGATGGGATAGATGCGCTGGTTAGAATTGGTAAATTTAAATACGGGAATTTGCTAGGTCTGTTGCCAACACATTATGTTATTTACGTATTACTTCCTCTATTACCCAGGTGGCTTTTTCGGTGAAAACTTTATTGTTAAGCAGATTCTTCCATTGCTTAAATGTGTCATTACCTCCTGCATCAATACATCAGATAAGCAGGTCACTGAGCCTGTACACAGCTGGAGTTCCTTAGCACTTCTTGACAGCTTGACCTGTCTAGATGGTCTCATGGTTTTTCTACCAAAGGAGCTGATTGTGAAAGAACTGATTGAAGTATTGAACTTATCACAACAATCTGTTTAATTTATCCCTGGACGTTCTGACCGTTTCATTTTGTTTAACCCTGCAGGATGGAAATTGTCCATGTCAGCGTTCTTACGCTGTCAGTTACAGATGTTGCTTTGCTCCAGGTGGAAAAGTCTTTCATTTTCTAGCAATTATCTTTCGAAGTCATATGAGACAGTATACTTATTCGACGGATTTACATAATGAATAATGTCTTTATTGATTTATTTTTCGAAGTCATATGAGACAATATACCTATTCGGCGGATTTACATAATGAATAATGTCTTTATTGATATGCCTCACTGTTGAATGCTTACTGTTTGAACATTAGAATTATTTGTGCTAGAGATATAATTCAGACATCTCAGCTAACCATTGTTAGATAATTTTCCAGGTTGCAGGTATCACGCTAATCAACCTTTGTGATCGGATAGGACCAGATCTGACTGCACTGCATGTACTGCCCAAGTTAAAGGAGCTGTTTGATGAACTTGCTTTTTCTCAGGAAGCAGCTGATTGTTCGTCTTTTAAGGGAAGAAAAATAAATGTTATCAAACCCTTAGGCGAGATTCAATTTGAAAGAAGAATTGATCTTATGTAAGTGCCGGCAAATAAGATATTTATGTCAACCAGCCTGTGTTACTTTTACCTTTAACCTTTCTTGCATCAATCTTTTTATCATTTGGTACCTTTATCTGTGTCAGACTGCTACTGTACCCTTCCTTTGCTGATCTTCTTGGCATTGAGAAGCTACGCCAATGCTGCTCCACATGGTTGATTTTTGAGCAATACCTTTTAAAGACTCATTGCTGGAAGGTATAGTTGCTTTCAATATTGCTCGGTATAGTGTAAGGTATGGTAGCATCAGGTAGGAAACTCAACTCACATTTCCTTAATACTTGCACATTTAGTGGGAATATACAGCTGGTGCAGCTCGCGGAGATGTAGAAATTGGACAATGTAGAAGAACTATATTTAGCAAGCCATCAAATGATTACAGTCCGGCTAAACTATTGCTTAATGGCGTTGGGTGGTCAGTTCCCCAATCACAAGCAACAAAAGGTGTTAAAACATTGTTGTCCCCTAAGAGAGTTCATGAATCACAACACACTTCAGGGGGGAGGCATGACTCTATCAGAAGTAATGAACAGCGTGAACCATGGTATTGGTTTCCATCTGTCTCTTTCAGCCGTGATGGGCTTGAACTCCTCGGCCGGGTAGGTAATATCAAAGACGAACATCCATGGAAGATAAGAGCATCGGTTTTGCACTCTGTACGTGCTCACCAAGGAGCCCTAAGATCACTGGCTGTTTGTCAAGATGAGTGTGCCATTTTTACAGCGGGTGTTGGCCCAGGATTTAAGGGAACAGTTCAGAAGTGGGATTTAACTGGAGTTGATTGTGTTTCTGGTTATTATGGCCACGAGGAGGTTTGTTCCTGTATCCTTTCATATGTTATTGGATGTGCTTATCTAATCCTGGATGTGTTTTTGTACACTTCGCTTCTCTATTATGCGAGTAGTCAACTCAAGGAGATCTTTAGAGCCTTGTCTAGGTATGCTTTGTTAGTTGAATCCGCTGATAGACACACATGATTACGATTTCAATTTTACAGGTTGTAAATGATATCCGTGTCTTGCCATCTACTGGGAGAGTTGCTTCATGCGATGGAACTATTCACGTCTGGAACAGTATAACTGGAAAATTAATTACTGTATTCGCAGAGCCATCAGTAGAATCTTCACATTTCTCTAGCCATTTGGCAGCAGAAGTGAAAGGAAACAATGAGGCTGCTAATTTAATGATTTCAAATTCAATGTCAAGTGGTATATTAGCCAGTGCATTTGATGGGAGCTTGTACACTTCCATGCATTTGATGGATCGCTCCAATAAGATTGTAGCTGGAACAGGAAATGGCTCTCTTAGGTAAAATCTGTAATTTGTATTATACTTCTTATCAAGATTAACTAACTTCAGATCCTTGATGTTTAAAATTACTGCAGGTTCATTGACGTTGTCCGTGGTGAGAAACTTCACCAATGGAGGACAGAAAGCCTTAGATCTGGGTTTCCGTCACTTGTCTCCTCCATATGCTCTTCTGAATCAGATGGAATTCAAGCAGCTGAATCTGGGACCTCTTCTTGGATAGCAGCTGGATTTAGTTCTGGAAATTGCCAAATAATTGATGCTAGGAGCGGAAGTGTCATTGCTACTTGGCGAGCGCATGATGGATTTATAACTAAGGTACGGATTAAATTTATGAATATTCTAGCTTACACAGTTTCTTCTTAATTTCACCTACTTTATTTTAATATAGTTGGCTGCTGCGCAAGATCATCTGCTTGTTTCAAGCTCTCTTGATAAAACCTTACGAATTTGGGACTTGAGAAGGTAAAACCAATTGTTGGGCTATTCAACGAAATATCTCTTTATTCTATTCATCTATTTGTGTGTCGCAAATGTGTGTTACTATCTCTTTATTTCTTTTCAGAGATTGGTCCTCGAATCACTCTGTCTTCAAAGGTCATACAGATGGCATTATTGGTTTCTCCATATGGGGTCAGGATGTAATATCAATATCTAGAAACAAGATTGGACTCTCATCTCTATCCAGAACTGTGGAAGAAGTAAGTGTATTAAGACAAGTCTTTGCTTGATCCGCTGATTGATTAATAAAAAAACTGACATAACTTGACCAGGATGGAGGCCAGCATCGGATTGTACCTCAAAGCCTCTTCTCTGCAGATCGTGGAAGTAAGTTCTTGTCCAATCTATCAAGTGTAAATATTCTACCATTTTCAAGGTTATTTGTCATTGGGACTGAAGACGGATTCATGCGAATATGCTGTTGATTTTATTCTTGGTATGTCCTTGTTTTTTATCATCTGTTATAATGTGTGGGGAGAGCATGTCAATATATCATATGGATTAGATACTACCACAGTTTACTCATCAATTTACTTTGAAATATATTTTGACACTTGAAGGTGTTTCATAAAATATTAACACCATTCTATTATTTTTCTCTTAATTTCTCGTCAGCATGTCACTCAAAGTTTCATTAGTTCATATATTCGTAAAATTTGATTAATTTAATAGTTGAGATATTAGTTGATTTTAATTAATTTGATTGGTTAGATTCAAATAGCTTTTCAACTGTGATTATACATTTTGTTAAAGAAAAAATCAAGATAGACCAAATATATTTGTTAGACAGTACGTAATCTCACCCGATGATTTGATTAATTGATAATTGATTTTTATTAAATTGAAAATTAATTTTGTAAAAATAAATATGAGTGTTGGATTTGACGTTTATTTTAAGTTAAAATCTCGTTTATTGTACAACTATCAAGATTATATCATTTCTCGATATTGCAAGAGATCCTACGTTTATCAGATAACAAACATTTATAATAATTTTAATTGAACGCGCGGGCCTCAATTTACATTCTGGTTGTACATAAATTTAGGAAATCCATCTGGTGGATCCACCACTATTTGGTGGATCCATGAGTCCAACTATGGACCATTAGATGGGTTTTAAATCAATGGTTAGGAATGGTCCCCTATTAGTCAAACTAAAGGGTAATATGGGAATAGTTAGGATTTTAGTTAGTTTAGTTAGTCTAGTTAGCTTGATTAGATGGCATCATTAAATGCAATGTGATGTTTTGAACCATTCTCTCACCTTCATTTAATGCAATGTCTTCCTTAATCAACCCTTCTCTCATTTTAATAATGTCATTATTTCATTCCCTCCACCATTTTCACCATTTTCACACCTCAAGCTTTTAAAATTTAAACCTCCTTAATCAACTCCGACCCCCTCTCTCATTTTCATAATGTCATTTTCCCTCCACCATTTTCATACCTCAAGCTTTTAGAAGTTCAAGTTTTTTCATTCTCAATTCATCTCAACCCATTTCAACCCATCTCAACTCTCAACCGTTTACTTGTAAATCCATCTCAACTCTCCACCGTTTACTTGTAAACCCATCTCAATCCATCTCAACTCATAGTAACCGAACAATCACCCTCACCCGTTTTTAGAATTCAATGGATAATGACGAAAGTGTTTCTAAGCTTTTTCATTTCCCCACCATTTTCATAATCCAAACTCTCTCTCCTTAATCAATACCACCATTTTCATAATCTAAGCTTTTCATTTCCCCACCATTTTCATAATCTCAACCCATTCTAACCCGTTTGTAAACCAAATAATCCCACTCTCAACTGCATTTTAACTGTTGCACCCCACATGTGCACCTTACTATTGCAACTACAAGTTGCAACTACAAGTTGCAACAGGGAAGTGCAATAACAAGTTGCAACTGGGAAGTGCAATAACAAGTTGCAACATGGAAGTGCAATAACAAGTTGCAACAACAAGTTTAGAATTCATAGTTGCATTGCCACTCCGCGACCAGATAACCAAAAACTAACATAGAACTGCAAATACAAGGTGCAACTAATAAATGCAACTAATCATAGTTGTACGGTAACAAAAGATTTCCATTATTTAGTTATCGCATTTAATTGCTGCATTTCACACGTGCATTTCACACTTGCATTTTGATCTTTGCATTTTGCAGTTGCATTTTAGAGTTGCATTAAAGCTACAATTGTGTTCCATGTTCATTGTGTTGCTTTTACCCGGCTTCACAGTAATGTTTTCAGTATGATCTAACAAATGCAATTACAAATTACGAATTGATTTCCTTGTACCAGGCTTTGTAGTAATCAAATTACAAATTATGATCTAACAAATGCAATCAAAATGCATTAATAAAAAAACAAATTACAAATTAATTTCACGCTACACCAGATCCTGATCCTAAAACATATGACAAGTGTACAAGACACATTACATGCATGAATGAATGAGCCATATTGATCGATCATGCTGATGCACTTCCAAAGGTGGCAACCACAGCAAGAAGAACACCTGCGTAAACAAACAAACATTAAAAATCTCAGCTTTACGAACAAACAACATAATACACATTAGGTAAAATGCAACTATAAAATGCAACTATAAAAATGCAACTATAAAATGCAACTATAAAAATGCAAACATAAAATGCAACTATAAAATGCAACTATAAAACAAACAATCAGCATATATGTTGTGAAAGCAAATGCACAAAAGAAAGAAGTTACTCTGTGACGTATTCTGCGAGTGGAAATTGCCACCTCCAACTTTGGCTGCAACAATGCCCAATTCACAGATCTACAACAAACAGATCTGCAGTTAAAGCCCAATTCAACATCAACTGCAACAATGCCGAAAATTGGCAGATTCAAAACTCCAAAACATCAGCATATATTAAAAATTGAAAATACACAAACAGATCTACAAGTTCAAAATCAACCTCATCAGTAATTTCTCAAAATCCACCATCAAAATCAAACTGATTAGGACTCATTACATAACCTACTTGATAAGAAAATGGGTACATCTCGTCTCTGGGCTTCCTTGAATGCTTCCTCACCCCAAGGATACCAATCAACCTAAAAAAAGCAAATCCCCAATTCAAACAATTCACAAACAAGATCATATCTTTATAGACCACACAATCAAACGTTGTAAATTGCACATACAGGATTATGAGCGTGTTGAAGTAAATAAGGGCTATGCTCAGACGCCAGACGATTACTAAACTTATGATGAGAAGACGCCTCCGTATCAGAATTTAGGGTTCTTTTATCCGCCATCGCCAGACACTTCAAAAAGTGACGATTCAAGCATTTCAGAACTGCGACTTGCTTCTCGCATTTCAGACGTAGCTCCTCCATCTTCTCCGCGACCGGCGCCGAAGCCTCCGCCGTCCGAATCAACTCCAGATTCAGATCCCGATCTCCATCCAGACCCACGACGATCCCCACTGCGTCTCGAGATGGTGAGTTGATTTCATGAATTAGGTGAGAGAGTGAGAGGGTGAGAGGGTGAGAGGGAGTGTGAGAGGGTGAGAGAGTAGCGACTGACAGAGAGGAGCGGATGAGAGAGTGAGAAGTGACAGAAAGGAGACAAAGACATAACTACC
This sequence comes from Sedum album, assembly GCA_006409495.1. Classification (NCBI taxonomy): domain Eukaryota; kingdom Viridiplantae; phylum Streptophyta; class Magnoliopsida; order Saxifragales; family Crassulaceae; genus Sedum; species Sedum album. Next base: position 59,033 of record QZGG01000206.1, on the reverse strand, counting down.
CTCGCCACATTAAACCCCAATTCATTCCTAACCAAACTAATTTTTAACCCCTATGACAGGTGTCACAATACCATTCATTTGATCTATCAGATGTGAGGTCCAGATCTGGACTCACAGACTCACCAAACAGTACCAGACCCACCAGAGGCGCCCTCCATAAATTTATACACTAGTTTTCATACACGGAACTTAATCCTTTTACCTAAAATTTCGAAAAATCATATAAATTAACATATTATTCGCACATAACATGCTATATTTCACATTCAATATCATTCAATCCGCATTTTGCACTTGATCTATTCTTTACAGAAAATTATCCTTCCATATGACAAAAGACATCAATTTAATGTAAGATAGAAGGATGCATTTAGAACTGTTGATTAGGTTATCTAACAATTGAAATTAGAGTTATTTTTTTATTAAAGTTGGTGGTTAGATTTGTAAAAAAATAGAGCGGTTGAATATGAAAAAATTTCTTACTTTTAATCTCATCCTTTGCATTATTTTGAATCAACGGATGAGATAATGTCTTAACGCTCTTATAAATTTTGAGTGTCTTTCTTGATCTATCCCGATACAATATTGTTTTGTAATCAGAGAGGCAGTATACATTGAATGCTAATTTTTACATATTAATAAATTAAATTCAACAAATTTATTGTCTTGAGGTGCGCACAATTTAATTGCAAAATGATAATAATGAATACAATTTTTTATAAATATCCAACTATACAAATAACCATAAAAACAAAACAGAGGAAAGTGAAATATAAAAGTAACAATGTCTTTGCTCAAATTGGCACACTTCTTTCTCATCTTTGTATCTTACCTTTGCATCAAGACTACATCAACTACAGTTTTTGAATATAAAGTTATACGTGCAGCTTGTAAACGTATAAACTCTGATGCATCTGAAAGTAAATACGAGGAAATTGTGACACAAATTCTTAAAACTTATCAACCAACTACTACTAGTGAAGTTTTACAAGCCATTATTAATGGAACAAAAATACATTTAGATGATACTATTCGTGAATTGTCTAAAATAAAAAATGCATCGCCTTCGCCCCCGCGTAATATGAAAAAAGCATTGGAAAATTGTAGACAAAAATATTATTTCATGTATGACAAATACGAGGACAATTTATGTAAAATAATTAATACGAAGGATGAAAAAATTTACAGGATAGGGTATATACTAAAATTAAATGATTTAAACGATGTTGATGTGCAAACTTGCAAAAGTACAATTGGAACAACGTATGAAACTTTGTTTGAAATGTTTTCAACTACAATGTTGTATAACCAAATTCTACGGAATATTGCTACATCAGTAATTTGTGGACAGGTTTTTAATAAATTTTAGATATTTAAAGGTTATTTTTATTTAAAATTTTGTGTCCAGAATAATGCTCTAGATTCAGAGACTTATTTTAAACGTTTTAATGTATCTTATTATGATAAATATTTCAACTTTTATTAATCTTGCACAATGAAGCTTCAAATATTTTCATATTTTTGGAAGAAATGCAAATTTTATATGACTTCAAATTTATGTCAATACTCTTAATATCTCCCTATTAAGAATTAGGGAACATGTTTTGACGGTTATCCCTAAAAGCCCTAACGGTTTCCAGATCTCAACCGTCCACTACATCTCCTTCAACCGTCCACTACATCTCCTTCAACCGTCCTCTGTTTCGAATACACGATCCGACCATATTTTTTCGATTCCCCGGCGCGGTTCAATCAAGAGACATTCCTAATGGAGACTCCATCTTCCGTCAGAATGGTCACTAGATCTCAAGTCAAGACCAGCGTCCCCACTTCCAATTCCAGTAAGTCTCTATCTGATTCAGTTTCATTACTTTCCATCTTCAGATGTTGAAAAGATGGTAAGTATGAATATGACCCAACTGGCCTATTTTGTCAAAGCCCATTGTAGTACGAAGCCCTAATTCGAAGGTGGTCGGAGAGGGTGAGAGATGTACGGAGTCCAGATGATAAGGGGATTGCAAACCGCAGCAACCTCCAGTCTCCGTCTTACGAAATTCTCGCTTCACGCCCCGAAAAGGGTATGCTTATATTTCCCAAAGATCGAATTTTTATTGTTTGATTGTTGTTTTGTTTGATTGTTGTTTTGTTTGATATTGTTGTTTGTTTGTGAAAGTTGTCTAATTTTGATTCTGAGTGTAGACTCCTGTACAGGGTTGAATTAAAAGATGCTTTTTCATTTATTTTTTTATTAAAAAAGATGCTTTTTCATTGATTTGGAAGATTTTATGCACTTCGGATTGAAGCAGCAGTAAAACATTGAATATGTTTGTCACTCTTTATATATAATAAAGTTAATAGTTGATCAAATAGGGTAAATAAAATTTTGAACTTGGTGCTAAATTTGAAGGAAAGCTATGGGGAGGTCTTAGAATTTTGGTACTCTGTACCTGCTGCATTTTTTGAAGAGTGGACTGACCCCAAGTCGTCTTTTTGAGAAATCTTGAAACGAGTAACAACGATGTTGAATGTTTATGATGTGATGCATCTGCTGTTTGTTTCTTGATGTGATTGGAGGTGAAAATGTGCAGTGTTTACATGTTCTTTTAGTTTTAGATTTAGTTGTGCTGAGATTTTTTTATTAATATTTGTTTGGTTGGATACTCTCGGTTTAGGTTGAGGTAGGTTTTAACAATGGCGAAGTGTTCAATTTGTCAGCTGAGTTTCTTCGCATTTATAGTCCAGCTGCTGACAGCAAGATTCGATCAGTTGGAGGGGAAAAGGTATAACTCCATCTGTATGGCTTACTCAAGTTTAATTCTTTTGTTTTTCAAGATAAATCATTAAATGTCGTAAATGCACATTGCAATTGCCGGTCTTCTGAAATTGATATTTTCCATCACAGGTTATTTTTGGGCGTCGTCATGTAGGAATCATGTCGGCCGAACCTGTAGGGAACTACGGGGTAAGGTGCTTTTATAAGCCTTCCCATCATCTAGGGATTTCTCCCTCCACAGCAATTTTTGAAGTATTTCATTCTTTATTTCATGAATACTAGGTTAATCTTCGATGACTTGCATAAAACTGGAATCTACACATGGGACTATTTCTACAACCTTGGCAGCAACAAATTCAGTCTGATGCGAAACTACATCAGAACCTTAAAAAAGCATGGACTCAGCCGAGACCCCCTTACAAGGAAATAACACTTCTCGAACTCAAAACATGGCTGCATGCTCAGTTCAACCAATAAAGCATATCAACTTTTATTTCTCTCAGGAAGTTATATAGACACAAAACAGTTATACAGTGCTTGACGAGCTGATGCAAGCCACCACACCAGTCAAGCCTGCCAGAGCCGATGAAAAATGCTACTAAAACTTCTATGCTTTGTAACATATGCCATTTACCAACACTTCATTGTTCAAAAAAGCAATTCATTTTACTGCTGTTTCTTCATATTGAAATTTTTAGCTTTGAGTTCTTTTAGAAAATATCGACTTGGATTTTCTAATTCAAGCTATCATTTCAATATTCAAATGATTTTAAATGTACATTTTTTATATAGCTAAAAGCGTTATGCCGTTTGACTATTTTAATCTCCCTATTAAGAATGCGGGAGCAGCTTTTGACGGTTTCTCCCAAACCGTCACCTCCCAACCGTCACCTCTCAATCCCACAGGTTCATCTCTCAAATCCAATCGAGTCGCAGGGCGCATCCAATTTTCCTTCTCAATTCCGATCGAGTACTGAAGAGGTTTATGGCTTAAACAAGTCTCACAACCCAACAGTCAAACCAGCAGTAGAAACTCTGCGAATGCGCGCAGCTGACGAAACACCGAAGCATCTCATATTCGAAATTTCGACCCGAAAATGCTGAATTCGGATCGGAGGCGGCAGGCTCTAAATCTTATAGATGCGCCAATACAAAATTGAGCTTGATAATGGACTAGACGGAATGATAAGGTTGACAGTTAGATTGTTTCTAGGGTTGAATTTGGTTAAAGTTGGGTTTTTTTCGATTATTAGCACAATGATTGAATGCATGCCCTAAAATGAGAACAAATTGGGGGCTATTAATTAGAGGCTGTTTGAAGTAGTTGAAATAATTGTGAAAGGTTGAAACTTTTGAGCTGATGTTGTTTAGGTTAGGTTGGAGACGATGTTTCTTTGAATCAGGTGAAGTGGAATGTTGGAACTGCAGTTAGAGTGCATACGGCGGTGGAAATGGATTTGGAAGTGTTGGGAGGTAATTCTTTGGATGCACCTAAGCTGTTTGATGAAACGTCTATGAGAAGTCGAGAGGCTGAAAGTTTGAGTAGGCGTTTACTTTTTGAGTATTCAAGGAATAATCAGTTTCGTGAAGCTCTTAGTGTGTTTGTGGGGACGCAGAGATCGGGTTTATGGCTTGATGAATCAGGGTAACAATTACAATATATTTCAACTACTCATAATGTCATTAAAAACTGTATATTCTCAAACGCTTACGCACAGTCTGGACTGTGCAGCGAGTACTAGTCTATATTATTAATAAAACACAAGATACACTCTTAGTGGTTATTTTTTGATGCCATATTCCACTTTTTTATTTTATCATTCTTTAAATACATAATAATATAATCTAATAAGTATAAGCTTCTTTCATTATAGTTTGTATTATAAATCATAGCCATATCCCAAAGTTATCCATCTTTAATTAAAAATGGTACGACATATGGAATAATTCCAATATACCTTTATAATACATTAACATTGTTATAACATGTAGCAAACCCCTAATTAAAATAATAATTAATTACAATTTAAACCTCTAATTGTTTGGCTAAAATGAATTCAAAATCCAATATTATATTGAACCAAAATAAAAACCTAATCCCAAATTATACACCGAAAGTGTTAAGACTGAAAAAAAGTGTTGAATGGCAAGAGTAGCAATTTGTCCACTTCTCGTCGTCTCTATTCGTCTAGAGCCTGCAAAGAGGACCATCTAGTTGCTCTACTCTGTAACTCAATAACTGTGTGAGCTTTCTTCTTCTTTCGATCATTAACCGATACAAAAGTAATATGTGATTCCACTTCAATAAATCGTTGATATGTATAATGTTGTATAAATTATAGAGCTTATAATATTTAAGATAATTTTTTGGATTTAGAAATATTTTTACTAAGATGTACAAATTTTTAAATATTCAAAATTATTTATCACCGAAACCGAAAACAGTTTATAAATGGGAAACCTTTTACATAATAAAATAATTTCATAAAATATTAACATGAACAATAGCTAGTAAAATTTCGTTATACTTCTCTGAAGTTTCAATCATCTCCCTCAAAGTCGGATGTGATCCAATATTATTTTTCCAAGTTTTCATTTCTTTTTTATTTGATTCTGCCATACTCAACAGATCCTTCAGAGTATTGTCTGTACTTTTTTGTCTACTGGTGAACAAACGAAGTGTTAACACGATACTATCATACATGTAACTATACCGACGCACACAACTTTCGAATACGCTCTTTAGGGCATCTGCAGCGGTGCAATGCTCCATGAGAAATTTCTCATGGAGCAATTCTATCCCAGAATTGTGCACCCATGAATTGCTTGTGGAGAAAATTCTCCATGAGAAATTTCTCCAAACATGCTTTGTTTTTTAGCATAATTGCTCCAAGAATTGCTCAAGGAGCAATCCTTGAAGCAATTTCAATCTTCCCAAGCAATTGCTCCATGAGAAATTTCTCATGGAACATTGCACCGGTGCAGATGCCCTTATGATATTCAAATGTGATTTGTCACGGAGTTTCCCACACTCCATCATGATTTCCAATAATGGCATTTTGGTTTGAACAAGAATGTGTTGTGCAAATTCAAATTTATTTGTTGCTTCACGTGAATTATCATCTTTGTCTGACATTCATCTGGAAAGGAAGTGTGTCGGCAAATTAAACTGATCAATAGATTTTCAGAATATGTGATTTTTGAATTGATGCGAAAGTAAAGTACAAAAATGAGGATTTTGATGGAAATGTATGCATGCAAATTTGAGCAAAGACATTTTCACTTCTGATTTGTCACTTCCCCTTGTTTGTTTTGACAGTTAATTATGCAATTATATATATAAGATTTGGAAATTTACATTCAGGTGTGCACTCAAAAAATATATTACATTTTTCATAATTATTTAATGTATCAAATTTAAAACGTAGTGGATATTGTTCATGTATATTGTGGGGTTTAATAACAAAAAAGATCATTTTCAAAGATCAATTTTGAGAAAAGTAAAACCGCCAACAGTATGAACAAATCATTCAGCGAAAAAGGAAATTTGTCTCTTCTGATTTTCAAATTTCAAGTTTAATCTTTGAAAATTAAATATATCAAGTGTGCATTTTTATAATGACAAATGTTGAAAAAGGAAAATAAATATTTTTTAAGACATTAATATACGATTTTGATATTTTGTAATTGTATAAAGCCAACCATATTTTTTAGAAAAATCAATCTTAAAATAATTGACAAGTACCACAATCAATCTTAATAACATAGGAGTGGAACAACATATAACTCAGTTGATCTACTACAGCAAGAAAGCAATTGCCTGAATAGTACATTACATGTGAAGTCGTGTTCAGCGGATGATGAACTGTAATGTTGAGAACCTTATATATACTTGTGGCATGTAGATTCAGCACTGTCTTTTCTTGCTTCGTTTCAATTCTGCGACTTCCTCATGTGTGAGGTGGTCGACCATGGGTTCATATACATCCCACTCCCTCCTCTTCCTAATGGATTTCAAAATATGCAGATAATTATCTATGCAATCTTCCTTTTGAGAACATATGACTGGGAATATAATTCTAAAAAAGTTTTCTCCCCTTGAAAAAATGGTTTGTCTTTTTTGAAATGCAGAACAAATTTGTAAAGTCATAACCGAAAAATGATAAAGGATCCCCGGACTTTTGAATTCCAATGAATATAGTGTGTTGTCATGTTAGAAATAGGAGAACAGAAATTTGGTTTTGTTACCTCACAACACTGGATTTGTAACTGAAGTATTTCATCAAGTCCACTGAAGTGCCACCAACCTTGCTGCACGAAGGAAAAAAGATGAGAGCAACAGATAAGTTGTCTTTAAATAGAACAGCCAAAGTGGGCAACAAACCTTGTCAAACAATTTAATTGTCAAATTTACAGAGCCTATCTGAATGATGACAGTGCAGCAGACAAACCTGGCTGGAAAAAGATCGGAGCCCCTACGACCCTTCTTGATAACTCTAATTTCTTTCGCTGAAGCTACATTCTGAACTGCAATCTACATTACAAAATAACTTAATTAGCAAGTAATGAGAGTCGAGTAATGAAAACTGTTGCATGTTTTCTGGAATAGAAACTCAACCTCATAAAGTTGTTCCCTGATGGCAACAGCTATAGCAGGCTGCAAAGAAAAAACATTTACTGGGAGTTAACCACAAGAGTTTCACGCAGGGGAAAAGAACACTGACTTAAAAGTTGGGCCAATGCCAAGGCTGAAAAATTCACGGAACCCAATAGAGAGTTATCCTAAAAATATCAGATGTATTAGACAAACCCACTAAGAAGACGGAGTGACATTTTGAAGTAATTCTTAAGAATATCACGATGAATGGACCACTTAACATAAAAATGCAAAGATACCATATCAGTCTATTGTTGCAGATCATGGGGGGTACTGATACACCTTTGATATTTCAATAGATTGATTCGGTGCATTTTGGAGCACTGGTGAGACTTATCAGTCTTCAGTAGAGAAGTATTTGGAACCAGAACAAGATAGCCACTCTAATGCTCTATGTAAACAAAGAAGAACTGAACCACATAGAGGCTATTTCCTTAAAAACTAGGGGCGAAGAGAAAAAAAGATCATACTAACTTGTTCACATAAAAAATAACACTCAGTTATACTATAGGTGTTAAGTAGATGGCAGGGAAATTTTTGCTTACCCCAACTTCAGGGTCTTTGATGTTCATATCCTTGCATACAGTTTTAGCGAACTCTTCAGGATCACTTTCAAAGTTGCTCAAGTCCTAAACGTGGGCAATGCAACATTACATAAAAAGCAGCGATTGCCATAAAAAAATAATCAGCAAATTTGCGATAAAAACATACCCACAAAAACTGGTCCCTGATTAGAGTTTGATTAACCCGAAGATCTAACTGGCACAACAAAACAATGGGGTATGATTATAAACATAGTTAGCTTGGATGAAACATAGGATGTGCTAATAAGCTTACCTTAATTAAAACCATCTTGTCTCCAGGATACATGTCTTGACCTTGCAGAGCTCTGAATTCATTTAGTTGAGACTAGCAAAAGACAAAGACAAGAATCAGACACTACAAAACCGAAGAAAAAGTGATTGCGAAAAAAAAGTAACTAACTTGAATGGATTGAGAAATGTGCGTAACAAATGCCGGAGGTAGCTTCAAGTCTCTAGCAGTTCGTCTCGCAAACACAATGACATCTTGATCAGGATCTAAGCATATAATAAATAAACAACAAATAAATCAAACAAAATTTAGAATCATTAAAAGAGATGAAAAGGAAAGAAAATCATACCATTAGGATTCCAAGTGAAGACGTCGCGAAGCCTAACGCCATCGATTTCGATATCGAGACGGATTGGGACTAAATTTTCTGCAGTCGGACTGCAGGAGCATTCATTAACAGCAACCCTAACAATAAGTAAAACTGGTTCGCTTAATACTTACTTACATCCTGAATTTGATCGGAGCTTTAGACGAAAACGCCGCCGCCGTCGGTAGAGGTTTCATCACTTCTTCCCGGTTGCGGAAATTCGATTCACTTCACGGACGCTTCATCTCGCGGTTGCGGCTATTGGGCCAGCCCAGATAACGACTTGGGCTCCAAACCTTCAGTTTTTATATTCATTTTTGGTATTCAATTTAGTTATACATTTTGTTTGATTTAAAATTTAAAAAAATAAGTTGTTTAATAGTTACGCTTTGTACTAAATATTAGCGAAAAATCAAGAAGCATTTGATTATTACTAATCTAATGGATGAAATTTACATTTAAAAATAATCGTCAAATTGAACTGACCTATTTAATTATAAATAAATTTAATCACAATATTCAGATTAATCAGATCAACGATTAAAATTTAATTCTTTTGACTCACAAAAACATAAACATAGAAAAAATATAATATTGGGGATAAATTGAAACATATAAGCTCACTATATTTTTTGATACTGAGGTGGACTCTGAAGCAGTGAAGCTTCATGTTTTAAACATGTATATAAAATTTAGATAATATTAATTCAAATTGTGAAAAGTGTTAATTTCAACACATAACATAAAAAGAATTACTATATGCGTGCTAAATGTTTTTACTGAATTACAGACAGTTTGATCAGTGTTATCTCATTAATACAAAAAATAGATATTTGCAAAACCCTTTTGTTCAAAGCGGACTATAAATTACAAAGTATGAACTAAAACTGAATACAAAAAACCTTGAGTTACTTGAGTAAACAAGTATGGTTTTTGTTCACTTTTTATGAAGATATTAATCTATCACGTTTACCCGTATTTTTTTGGATCGATACATATCGTATAATACACATTTTCAAAAAAAAACATTTCCCACATTCGAGAGAAAGTAAAACATAAAACCATTATTTGTTGATAATGAGGTGCATTGTAAAGCTTCATTATTTAAATATGTTTATAAAATTTTAGTTACTTCAATTTGTATAAATTATTTCAAAACATAATTTAAACACTATAATAGAAAACTCTAGTAATGTATATCTCAAAAATAATGAATCCTATAAATTGCATAATTACCAAGCACAAAAGAAAATATAGAAAACATTTGAGAAAGATGATGTCTTCTCATTATGTCTCAACCTACAACTTTGTACTCTTTACTCTTATAGTTCATATCTCTACTACATCTCAAAATATAGTTTTGCAAAATCCTCTTATCACGAAAATTTGTGATAACAATGACTTTCCATCTTTCTGTAAACAAATTTTATATTCCAGATTCGGAAGTCGAAGTCCAAATATCGATGAACTCACAAATTTTTCTATGGATCTGGCAATTGACGATGCTGTTGCAACAAAGAAGGCAATTCAATCAAAGATAAATGTTACCAAAAATCCATACCATTTACGAAGTCTCGAGGAATGCATGGTAAAATTTGGAAATGTAGCGGCGAATATACGTGACGCAAGGTATCGATGGTTTGAGAACAAATTTACTAAAACGAAGAAACTAATAAGTGACAGTATTGATGAAATAAAGAAATGCAAATATGAAATAGTAGAATTTTCTATTGAGAAAAACATCGATTATTTGAATAAGTTGTTGTTGGTTGTTCGGTCAATTGTTGAATTTCAAATAAAAAATAGAATTTAACTCATCAAACTCTAAAATAAAAATAGTGAAATTAATTTTAATCGATCAAAAGACATAAAAAAGTCGAACTAATGAACTATAACTCTTTGCATATGTAATTTATTTAGCTGATAAATTAAGAACTAATTATAGAAGAGGTAGTTTAGTGTTTCAAAACATTGGCAGCAATGGGGCTCCTCACAAAGTGGATCCTGTCTGACCAAGTGATCTCTCCAAACACATAATTCTGACCATGGTTCAATTTCTTGGGCTTCAAGGTGATTTTGAAGCTTTTTTCGTCACCAATCCGGCCGAAATAGAGTAATCTAGGATGAACCTTGACTGAAATGCCGGGTGGTGAGATCACATGAGCTCTGTAGACTCCAGGTAAATCTACATTTTGAGTTTTCGAGTAAGAGTGATTGGACCGGTCAGGTTGACAACTGAGATTGATGGGTAGTTGATGTCTAAGCTAGCTGATTCGGGGCATTTGTATGGTGTTTCGTTGAAGGATTCTATTTGGGTGGAGTTCTGGCCTAAGGCGCAAAGGAAGTTTAGGTAGTCGGTAACGCTGGCATCATAAACTAGCCCTGGGTACAATGCGCGGCTGGGATCAATGTGTCCTGATCCGTAGTTGAACGGTGTGGCTGCAGTTTGTAACCCGCTGCTGATTGGATTACCTGTGTTATCAGTCAGTTTCGCTGCAAGTAAAGAAAGATAAAGGTGTCAGTAACTAAATACAAATTCGGCCGAGCTGGATTTGATCAAAGTTGGTTATATATATGTATTATACCGGTTGTCATCAGAGATGACATGAGGGCGGCTTGGCTCCAATCGGGGTGGATGGCCTTGAGAAGGGCAAATACACCTGCTACATGAGGACAGGACATAGATGTTCCAGACATTGTGTTAAATGCGGTCCTCCGCGTATCGTAGCTCCTCTGTAGGGCTGATCCCTTCAGAGTACGCAGCTATGACGTCTACTCCCGGGGCAGTGATGTCAGGCTGCAAGAATCGACAAGTATCAAGTAACTGATTGAGTAATAATAAATGAATGTATTAAGTACCTTGAGAATGGTCGGAGCGATTATGTTAGGGCCTTTTGATGAGAATGTCGCCATGGAAGGTGCGGGCTTGATGCCCAAAACAGTTGCTGCAGGTGTGATGTACCCAGTCGGATTCCTAATTAATCAAAACGGTAAGAGTGTAAAGATAGAGTGAACTTTAACTACAAAAAAAATTAACATGAAAAGTGAGAGAATTACTTGGTAGAGTTGATGTATTTGAACACAGCTTGGCCGTCAAGATAATTTACATTCACTGATGGCAACATATTCGGGTCAGCAGTTGTCGAGTTACCACTAAGCTCGTCATTGCAGAGTATAAACCCGACTCCTCCTGCAAGCATAGCTTCCCGGGCCTTCTCCATTCGGCTATTATTGCCCCTAAGGCAGACTAATATGTTGCCCATTACTTTCTTTGGATCCAAGGTACCGGGCTGGCACAACAATCTGCAAAAAAAAGTATACATTTCAGCAAATAAGTTCCAAATTCTGTGCGTTTGAACTTGAATCAGTATCCTTACGCGTCGCTAGCGGATGCATTTGCTGCCTTCGCATCTGCAGCACTTATGAGCGGATACATCTTGTGATCTTTAAACTGAGTCGACATACTAGACCCCTGATATAAAAAAGGGAGTGTCATTTATATTAAACTTGTAACTCAAGCAACAAGTGAACTAGGGAAATGTTACCTTGAGTTGCAAACCATTTCCAAGTTGCAGAAGCTTCAAAACTTCTATCCAAGGTGCTGGCAGCAATGGTGAAAATCCATGGAGCAGCGTTCGAAACAGTTCCTGCCGTTGGGCCAGAATTTCCTGCGGAAGCCACAACCGCAACCCCATGCTTAACAGCGTGGAATGTGCCTATGGCTAATCCATCTTGGGAAAAGTCACTAGGCTCTGATCCAAGCGACATGGATAAGACGTCAACTCCATCATGTATAGCATGATCAAAGGCCTGAAGAATGTCGCCATCAAAACATCCTCCATCTTCGTCTAACGGAGTCCAGCAAACCTTGTAGGCAGCCACTCGAGCGCGCGGTGCACTTCCCTTAGCAGTTCCATTTCCAACTCCAAACACGTTAGCCCCAGCAACAAAGTTTCCTCCTGCAGTGGAGAGTGTATGGGATCCATGTCCTTCAAAGTCTCGTGGGGTTGGGACGTCTGTTACATTGATCTTCTTCGTCTTCGCATAAGCTAGGAGTGCGTCGTTGAAGTACCTTGCCCCAATGAGCTTCCTGCAAAAATATATCAATGCACTCATTATCAACAAGAGCATAGACAATATTCAACTTCACTTGGTCAGGACTAACTTACTTATTGCAAGTAACCGGAAGCTCAGTGTCATTCTGGCAAATTCCTCGCCATTTCGCCGGAATTGGTCCATAACTTTGGTCGCTAAAGCTCTTCGACTCCGGCCAAACACCTAAATAAATATATAAAATGAGGTTATCATACTATAAATTTACCAGATAATTTTCACAAATAGCAAAATAGACCACATACCAGTGTCAAGGTTTGCTATAATGACACCTTCACCAAAATTAGCTCGTTGCCATAGGTGACCGGGTATATCAAGGCCGCCGAGCGTATGTTCTTCCAGGGACAAGAATGCCATAGAGTGAGTCGTGTGCAGCTTCTTCGGTTTGTTTGGAAACAAACTTACAACATCCGGATGTTCTGACATGCACAAAACACAAAACATTGTACAATACCCTAAAACTAAAACATATACAAAAGAAAAACATGACACCAGTGGTTTGATAATTGTACTTGCTATCCTCTGAGCTTCTGACTCGTCGAGAATGGCAGCAAAACCGTTGATATACTTGTTATAGGAGTGGATCATAGCCTCTTTGGCCGCTTCACGGCTGTGCGCATATTCGAAGAAAGTTACACACGAAATCCGTCACAATTAATTATATAAAAGCTCTGTAGTTATTATCAATTTACATACCTTCCGAGAAAGGACTCGAGAAAGAGGTGATGCTTTTCAGTAGCAGTGATTTGATCCTCCTCGGTGACCTCCGGACGGAATGCGTCACCGGTCATAACCGGAAGGTGATCATGCGAGCCCATGTACACAATATAAGACTACAAAAACACAAATCACAAGTTATTAAAAACCCAAAACACAACAAACATCATACAACCAATGTCTAATAGAAAGAAATGAATGTAGTGCACCTTTTTCGCAGCAGAGGCGGTAGATGTGAGAACTGTGAAGATGCAGAGGAGAGCAAGAGCCATCCTCATTGTGTGTCGACAAGCCATGCCCATGCACGTAATCTCTTGATGTATTTGATTTGTTTGGTTTCACAAGGGTGATGTTATATATAGAGGTTATGAAGAGATTTAGATGATTTGAGTACTCGATTTTTAGATTCGTTTAGCATTTAGATAATGACTTTTTTAAATCAAAATTAATTTTTTAATATGATTATCAGAGTGTTCATCATTCAAATTCAAAAAAATATCTTATCAACAAAAACCATAAAATCAAATATATGCAAGTACATTTTTTAGTATGAAAAACATTCTTAAATCATAATTAAAATATTATTAATGTCTGTAGATTTGTAGACATTCCGTAGGGTTCTCAATTCTCATCTTGATCTTGACAATTGTTCGATATGGAACAATTCAATAACTTAGAAACATTGCAATAGTAAAGAAAAGAACATCCCTTAAACAAAAATAAAAAAAGGAATGTGAACTGAGGCTGATAGGTCAGCTACTAGACTGTTATTATTCAATATCAGGATATGTTGGTAAGAATTTAACTCAATAATCACCTTGGCTGAAATGAGAAAAAGAGTGGGTAACGGGTATGAGATGAAATTAGGTGAAACATCAGCTTCAGTTCTAATCTTTGCAGAACTTGTTTCATCCAATACCAACCTTTTTAGATTATACAATGACCAGGACTTTTTCAAGATTACGTTTTCTTACAAGGTACCGCACAATGTAGTTGTATCTCATCTCAATGAGATACATAGAGTATGCTGAACAGTAGAATACGGTGTGGGATTTATGTGGAAGGGCAAAGCTTGAACTTGTAGGTTTGCATTCTCCTAAGCGAAAGGACGCATCTGGATTATTTCCATGAGCTCTTTTTTGGTTGTAGCCAGGGAAAATGTTCTTGTTGAAAGGTGAGACGTCGTGTAGGATAAGTCCAATTTTCTCTGCCTTTTTTACAAGGTCCCATTTGTTGTAAGGATCGCCTTCTTTATGGGTAACGTGGATCTCACCGATCCCTGATTTCATAGTTCTGACGCATTCTTCAAGTATTCCTTAACAAGCTTCTTGTTTAGTCTGCCACATTAGAATCAATATATAACATTTCAGTATACCTTGTTCCAACAGCTATAGCGATCATCTAGAATTATGGAAGAATAATTGCATGAAGTAACAAGTGTAGCAACAAATAGCAACAGACAAAAATAGAAAGCATTAGTATATAAACAGATTCATAGAAAATCAACTTAACCCGATAATTACGATAGCACATTGAAAATTCAACCAAACATCCAACGCAATTTTAACTTGCTCAAAAAAATCTAATATGAGTACAACAATGCATTTTAGTTTCTCTTTTGTAAAGAACAGCTTTGCAAATTTATCTGATCTATTAACCCATGTATATATTTGAAAATAAGATTTATCAAAAGAAAATTTAGCAGAAGATCCAATAGAAAAGGCTATTAAGCTCACTAAGTAAACAAACATCAACAGTAAAGGCTTGGATGTTGGATGTTCACAAGATTTTCATTATAGAAGCAAGACTTCCAGATAAGGAGAAGCGAAAAGAATATACAGACTATTGCTAAACGTTTATGAAATTAGTACCATAAATGTTTTTTGAGTATTTTATTTTTTCTGTATCTAAACAAAGAGCAATTGTCTTCTATCTCACATGAAAAATCAAACAGATCAACGAATCATTTCCAAATGAGCAACCACTTCATCAATCAAATAAGCCCAAACTATATGCAACAATTAAAATTATCTGTCTCCCTGCCGTGCGATTTTATTTCAAATTAGCATAGCTGACTTAGGAAATAACAGGAGAAGAATGAAACGGAAACACTTACATGATCTGGCAGTAGCTGGCCTCGCGATATTGAAAGCCAACATGTGGAAAGTTATACACAATGCGATCAAACCTCTGAGTTTTGAGGAAGAAATGTTGACTCATATTTGTAGCATCAATTCCCAGCAACACCAATCCTCCCATGACCTCCAAATCCTTCACATTTTGCACTCCATTTTTGTACTTATTCTCCAAGCATTCTGCACATTAAATAAAAAATTATATAAAAATGAAACTCAACAGTGCAGTGAAACCCTAACTCCCAAAAGTCAGCTAAGCAACGAAAGACAAGATTTTGAAACATGGGTTTATCGAAAGAGAGTTTATATGATTATACAAACCGAGTTTGTCGATGGAAGTGGCGACAATGTTACGAGCTGATCTGAAGGACTTGGCGAGAGAGAGTGAGAAGGAGAAGTCGCCGTCTCCGACTAATAGGATTCGATGCGACGAGGAATAAGGCCCAACCCACTTCTCCGATTCTGACTCGAAATCGCTGTCGTCGTCGGTCGACGTGTCGTCTTCTTCATCGTTGACCTTTTTGATTTCTTTCTCAGCTTCCGCCATTGAAGCTGGTGGCACAACTGTTCAACATTTTGCCAAAGTAGTTTGACTTTAAACGGTGTCGTTTGCAAAAATAGATTTTTTGATTATTATGACATTCGACTCAAAACCACCGATCCACACAAAAACAAGCTGTGCTCATGTCCACTCTAATAATAAGTATTACTTCGTCTAAGTCTCAAAGATCTAGCAAATAGAACTATTCTGGCAATTCCTGAAAAGAATATAAAAGTAAATAAGTATGCCAGAATGTTGCAACTCAAAAGTATACCTTTTGCACTTTCAGAAGTGAAACCATTAGCTTCATTCAACCCTACTACACCATTTTAAGAAATACTACTCGTAACAAGCAAAGACCTTTTCCTGAAAAGATCAAGTTTCTCTACTGGTTGCTATAAATTCCAGTAAATCACCACATAACACGTCTGAATGTGAGATTAATTCTAGTTTCTGATGCCTTTGCACGTTTGGGTACTGAGTGCAACCAATCCCTCTGTGTGTACCCTCTCATGACAAGAAGTGATCCATGCTTCAAGTTGAACGAGTGCTGATCAGCAATGTTGCTTTTCCTTATGCGCTTGCTCGACGGTTCATCACTATTTGTTATGCCTGCCACATCCATAACAACAGAAGCTAGAAGCATAAACTTAAGCAGCAACTAACCAAAATTATTTACTCCCTTGAAACCAAATAATAAATAAAGGAATAGCTAAGCTTTGTACCTTGAGATGGAGCCTTTAGTTTCTTCCTTCTGAGCAGGAACTCACGTTCGCATCCAAAAGAAAGAGATGCAATCTCAGGCGTCAATCCATAAAGCTTCTCGTCATCAGCATGCCAGCTGACATAATCTCCACCCCATTATATCTATTCAACAACAAGCTATTGAATCTACTCTCCGGAAGCGCTTTATGCACCTACATCACAATTATCACATAATTCGCAAAATGAAATGTGAATCCACAACATAAGGGACTAAACTTACAGCATCTAGAAGTTGCGTGAGGCGTGGAAATTCTTCCCATGAGTACACACAAGGCGTGTATCCGCTATAGGTCAAATTGGGGATTCCTGGAGTGGCAACATAGCACGTATCACGAGGCTACAAGAAGACTCAAAATCTCAATCAGAGAATAATACGAACGGATTAACATAAACAATGATTGAATGTACCTGCAAACAGGAGCGTCCGAAGACGCGAATGGTAGGTCGAGTCCATGGGATTTCCTTATCGAGATACTCGAACCAGTTCCATGAATCGTCGAAGGGAAGAAAGCGCGGGATGTGGACGACCTCGCTTCCGTCGCCGAGGTCTATGTTATGCTTCTTCTCGACGGAGGTCGGAAAGAGAAGAAGTCGCTGCCGCCGATTTGAATCTGAAACTCGAACTCATCGGATTCCGGCAGCAAAATTATAACTTCCGGATTTGAACTCCGATTGAATTAAATTACGGGGGTATTTTGGTAAAATATATTCCGTATGGGATTTCTCTTAAATTTATGTATCGAGTTTTTTTCTCTTAAGAACAAATTTAGGTCAAATATGGATCGAGCCCATAATGTTGGGCCACACTTAAACCTCGTTTCCACATCCATCTCCATTCCATCTACCGACAACATCAAATCATACCACGTGTCAAATTCTCATTCGTTAACAGAATTACGTAAGAGCAAGGTCCTTCACTTCAACTCATTATCTATAACTCTCTTCTCTTGCTGCATTAAATTCTCTCTTCCTAATTGATTCAATTCTGTTTCGGATCTCACGAGGCTGTCTGCAATGGGAGGAGAGGTAAGCAATTTATGTTCTGTTCACTCATTATGCTTTTTTTATGCTTAAAGAATTTAATGAATGAAGTTTGATTTGATGATGTTGTGTGAGCAGTCGCAGGTGACGGTGATGGTGTTGAAAGTGGATCTTGGATGTGCTAAATGCTGCCGGAAGATCAAGAAAGTCCTCTGTTCTCTTCCTCGTAAGTGCAGTGCATTCCTCTGTTTTTAATGGAACCGCGATTTAGTACGATGTTTTTGATTGAAAGATTTTTGCTTTGTTAGAAATTCGAAATCAGCTGTTTGATGACAAGTCAAACACTGTCACTGTGTCGGTGCTCTGCTGCACACCGGAGAAGGTAGCTGAAAAAATTCGGAGGAAGGCCGGAGGAACAGTGAAAGCTATTGATTTCAAGCCATCTCAACCACCACCAGCTGAAAAGCCTAAACAGCCGATACAGCCTGCTGAAAAACCCAAACCACAACAAACGCCGCCTCCTGCCGCGGCGAAGCCTCAACCTCAACCTCAAGCGGCCCCGCCGCCAGCTGAAAAACCCAAATTAGCGGCTCCGCCACCAGCTGAAAAACCCAAGGCAGATGAAAAACCAAGTCAGACGAGAAGCCCAAATCTGCACCAGCAGCAGCTCCGCCACCGTCCGACAAAGTAAGTGGTCCGCCGCCACCACAGAAGCAGAGCGACGATAAGCCCAAGAAAGCAGAAAATGCACCACCACCTCAACCACAACACAACAGCCAATACCAATGAGCCAGCCGCCACAAGGGCCGCCAATGATGAAACCGAACCAGCCAGCAGCATTTGAAAATCCCGGTGGCCGGTTATCCATCAATCTTCCCACCGCCAGTGATGTACTATAATGACATCGGACCCTATTATCATAATCAGCAGCCGATATATCAATATGACGGTTACCAAGGGAGGCCGGTCGGAGACTATTACGGCGGAGGTAGACCCGCTTACCGGTCTACTGATTATTATGCTGAAGATAACAATCCATCAACTTGCTCGGTTATGTGATGAGGTCACATTTTAAATATTGAACTTAAGTTTGATAATATGTGACATGTAATGTTGGTAAATCAATATGTCCAATAATAAGTGTTCGCACCAATACTCAAACATTATAAAATAAAGATTTGAATTCTCTTAATTAAAATGTGTTTTGCAGTATCTATTTTTGACTAAAATACTCTAAAATTCAATGTTTTTAAGGTAAGGTAACAGATACAATGCAGAAACCGCTGGATTTTTGGAAAATGGAATCATTCGAAGAAAGTGCGTGTTAGCGATGCATTTTAGCATTTTTCAGAATTTTGGTATAAAATTTGAGTCACAATACCTTATTTCGAAGAGAATGGTGGATCCATCTGGACACACCAGCCCATCAGTCACATTTTGGTAAATTTGGACTCGAAATAATGTTTCAATCCTTTTCACATGTGGTTAGAAACACTTAGACATGAATTGTTGGAATAAAAACAACAACCTGAATATTCAAGAAACACCAAATTGTGATTAGAAACAGTTTCACGTAAAGTATTAGAGCGCAAAATTTGAAGATAGAGCCACATAAAATGACATGGACACAATGTATGATTTAGAAATAAATACAGTGATTGTGACTTAAGTAAGATATGAATACAGTTGTAGAGAAAAGGTTGGTATTAGTGGAGATGGTGAGACTAATTTAGTGGACGATAAGGTTGTTGAATGAAACCTTTGATGTCATCACCTTTCAATGTTTTTCCTTTTTCTTTGTGGGTCATTATTGTTTTATAATTATCTGAAATTTGTATTATTCAGGAGTTTCAATTCAATGAATTACACCTTTTCTTCTTGATAAATGAATATAAAACTCCATTTCAAGAAAGTTCAAAGCTCATGATCCGAATTCATCTCTACGCAGCCGGATTGTCTAGTTGAGTCGCGTTTCAAACTTGGCTGCCTTCAGTTCCATACTGTCAATAAATCATATTGAATCTGAATTGTTATAAATGATGTGGGTTGGATCAAGTGGTTGACAATTATTACTTCTTCTTTTATCAACTGAGCTAACTCGTTATAATATTATTGTATGTTTTTATAGAGTTTAATTGAAATTGACCGAATTGGGTTCAATTTCAATTCATGGTAATTGCTAGAAGGTTCATTTTAGGAACTCGGGGAGTTTGGGAGTACGTGAGATCCAAGTGTAATGCCATTGTATAATTGTATTTAGACAAGTGTGTGCATGAAAGTCATAAACGGATGATTGCGGTGTCAATTAAAGGGTTTTATCATGTACGTAATGGACATCGTGAGATTCCATACATGTGCGTGATGTTGATATGTCACTTAACATGGGTTGTCTTTTACACTCATTATCATTACTACTAGCTGCTTTGCCAGTTGCAACAATCCCAATGTGTGAAATCGGATTTAAAAGAAGGTGGCGGGGCTGCTAGGCTATATATGGAGTAGGCATTTCAATGAAAATCAGTTAATAATACTCCAGCTGCTATTGAATGCTTCGACTCAAAATGGAACGACCTTATCTCATTCACCTGACTTTAGAAATCAGAGACTGAATGATTAACCATTCATTCTCCTTATGAGTTTTAGATATAAATAGATGACAAAATGGTGTCATGCCATTATTTTTATTATGAAGTATATAAAAATATTTACAATCTTTATCGAAGTATGGTCTGAATTGTCAAAGTTGACAAGGTATGATATTGAAAAATTGACAAAATTTAAACTGAAATTATTCGTCAGATAACGAAAATATGATATACTAGGGTACTGAGTTAATACGAGTTCTAGCAAAACGACTTGTCTATATATACATAATTTAATAAATCGAATGTCCAAAAATTTAGTTGAAATGAAAATATAGGTTGTATTATAAGAGCGTTGCAACATACATCGGAACCGAGCATACCGACACTCAAAAAGATATAAATACTTTCAGTTTTGAAAAATAACAAAACGAGTAATTTGGACGAGATAATCAAATAGTGTGGGAACTTCTATACATTAGCAACGAATACAAGAAATTTTGTACAGTAGCAACAAATACGGGGAGTATTTTTGTCTTTTGAGACATAAGTATATACCGAGACCCGATATATTAGGATTTCTCTTATTATAATTGATCTTAACTCGAATATTCACATCTCTTTTTGTTGAGTTTTGGGCATTCGACTTGTCTTGGGTTTTGGGCCACGTGATATGCAGTACAAAAATATCTGAATGTCTGGACTGGATGCCTAGGAATGCAGTGGCCTGCCAAACCCTGGGCCGTGATGAAATTTATGGATCTGCGTATTTTTATATGTTTGTGTGCACTTGGCTGCATAATTAAAAGTTTGTTGAAGACAACAATAATCATGAGATAAAAGCTCCATCATCTCTCTAGAATTGGATTTTCTAGAGAAGTTCTTTTATCTGTTGCTTTGCGTCTGCATGGTGTTTTGTCAGTCTTTTGATTGCTCCTTTTGCTACCTTTCTTCACCAAATGCCAAATCTCTCCTTTCCAAAATTGTCAATCATTACTTTGTTTTCTGTTGCAGAGGTTTTGCTAGTTCCAGAAGTAACCTTTCACATTCTATTTGCAGCTTTATTTTGAAAGACATGACTTTAAATACAACGTTGGACTCGAGTGATGTTCGTATGCGTTCTGTCTCTAGTACTCTTGATATGGAAGTCGATCAATTGGCAGAAGTGTTGCAGGCGGAATACCTTGCTGATTTCCCTGATGATGTTTGGAACGAGTTAGATGTTGCATGCAAGGATTCAGTCTTGCTTAGACTGTGTAATGATCGAAGTTTCAGTAAGGAGGCCATGTCGAAGTTCATTCGTAGGGCGTGGCAGATTAGGGGGGCTTTGTCTGTGGCTGAAATTGCTAGCAATCTGATGAAAGTGTCTTTCGAGCATTCGGATGATCTGCAGAGAGTCATGCAGGGAGGTCCTTGGCTGTTCCAAGGATGGATGATGATTATTGAGCCTTGCATGGGTGATTTGGTTCCCACTGACTTAAAGGAAGCTAAGTTCTCGCTTTGGGCTCAACTGCATAATCTACCCACTGGGATGATGGAGAAGCGATACTTGGAGATGGTGATTGATTTTGCAAGGATTTTAGAAGTGCATGCAAACCCAGGGTCTACTTCTTATGGTGTTGATAGAAGGAGATATGTTCGAGTTAAATTAGAGTTTAGTGTTAAGGATCCACTGTTAACACGGTTTTATATCAGGAGACGAATGCGTGATCCTTTGGAGGTGGTGATTAAATATGAAAGGCTGCCAAAAATGTGTAATAAATGTGGTCTGGTTACACATTTGCAGTCGGATTGTGTTGCGTCAGAGGAGGAGATCCGTAAGTCTAGATTTTCATTTGTTTTGGGTGGAAGTGTTAATGGTCATGCTGCATTTACTGTTCCTACTGGTCCAGTTCAAAACTCTGTTGCCTTTAATGTGCAACCTGAGAATGTTCCACATTCTGGGTTGTTGGTCCCCCAAGCTGAAATGGGTTTCCAGATGACGGTGGCTGCTGATGTTGAGTTTAATTCAGCTGTGACACGTGGGTAATTTAATTATGTTCCACTTTTGGAAAATCATAATGTGCCTGTTGCTGCTTTTCCGGGTGTTGTGGATATTGGAGGTGGACAGGTGGAGCGCATGCACCAACTGCCTGTCACTTCAGCTCTTTTGAATTTGGGTGGGTTTAGGGTTGAGGACCAAACTTTTGTGGACCAGGATGAGGGTTTGGGCTTTGGTTTTCAACCTGTTGGGCCTACTCTTCTTTCTGATGCGGTGCAACGTGAGAAGGGGCAGGCTGAGTTCTGGGCTTCGAATGTTACATTTAAAAAACGGAAAATGTCTTGGGCTTCATCTGTGGCTGAACATAATTGTTCTTCTCGAGTTTTTGGAAGGGGCAAAACGTTGATTCGACCTAACTCAGATTGCGATGGTGGTTTGCCTGTTGCTGCTCTTACATCAGATTGGGATTTACAATTGGCGTTGCTTTCCCATCATGCTGATTCACATACACCAGATCCTAACCAGATTCCTATTCATCATTTTCAGACTCAACAACAGCCAAATGTTGGTTTTCCTCTGCCTGGGGTTCAAATTGATGAGTCAAGAGCTTTACTTAATCTGGCTGTTGGGGATGGGGGATCTACGAATGAGTCAACTTCTTCTTCCTCTTCATCAGTTAGGTTTACTAGGTTGGGTAAGCCGGGTCGCTTCTTTTTGGGGCAAGCTAGTCAAGTTGGAGATGGTGAGAGTTCTGCTTGTGATGTTCAAACTAATTTATCGGCGGAGGCTGAGGATCAGCCCCGCCGTTCTCAATGAATCTGTTATGTTGGAACTGTCGGGGGTTGGGGAACCCTCGGACAGTTCGAAGCTTGGCGGACGTTATCACGTCTTGCAATCCCCAGGTGGTTGGTATTTTAGAAACTAGGGTCAATCATATTAAAGCGGAGCAGATTCGGTGTAAGCTAGGATTTGGAGGGTGCTTTTCTGTTAATAGCCGTGGTAAGTCGGGCGGTATGATCTTGTTGTGGCGTCAAGGTATTAATTTGTCTATTATTCACTTTTTTGTTTTTTCATATTCCAGTGTGAGACGGGGGATCATATCAAGTTTGAGACAACTCTTTTTTATGGGCATCCGATTACACATAAAAGACAACAAAGTTGGAGTATTGTATAGAATTAGTCGTTTGGTGTCTTCTCCGTGGGTTGTTATGGGGGATTTTAACGAGGTGTTGAATCATAAGGAGGTTAATAAGGTGTCTAGTCGTCGGTTTGGTCAAATTTCTCTGTTTCAGAAGGCTATTAATAAGTGTCATTTGATCGATGCTGGTTTTTCAGGATATAAATTCACTTATTCGAATAAAAGGAGGAACAATTCAGAATTTCGGCTAGGCTGGATAGGTTTCTGGTTGATGACAAGTTCAAAGAGGTTTTTTGGAAGATAAGGGTAAGTCATTTATTTTCTTATATGTCAGATCACTGCCCTATTTTGTGAGTCTGAATCAGCAGAGATTGAAAATGCCAAAAAACTTTAAATTTGAAGCAGTTGGCTTCGTAGGCATGATTTTTCTAGAGTTATGAGTAATGTTTGGAATAGTGATGAGGTAAATTTGAAGTCAGTTTTCTGAGAAACTTAATGTTGTTAGTAGTGCTTTGCAGCATTGGAACAATAAAGAGTTTGGTCATGTGAAGCAACATATTAATTCTCTGAAAGGCCAAATTAGTTATTGTCGTTCTCAGATGCGCACTGCTGATATTGATATGCAGGAAAGAGTTTTAACTGAAGAGTTAGATGAGTGGTTACATAGAGAAGAGTTATTGTGGAAACAGCGATCTAGAGTTTGCTGGCTTATGGATGGAGACAGGAATACTAAGTTTTTCCATGCCAAAGCTTCTGCAAGACATAAAAGGAACATTATTTCAAAGTTGCAGAATGCGAATGGTGAGTTTGTTCATGAACAGGCAGACATTGAGAATGTTGCCATTGAGTATTTCAGGAATATTTTTTCATCATCTTTGAATTTTAATGTTATTGATTGGAATACTGCGATGGATGTCGTTCCTTGTTTATTAACTGATGACCACAATAATCTCTTAAACGCAGAGTTTACGGAGGAGGAGGTTAAGTGTGCTCTGTTTGCTATGAATCCTTGGAAAGCTCCAGGTATTGATGGTTTTTCTCCAATGTTTTTCCAGAAATGTTGGAGGATTGTTAAAAATGATTTGGTCACTGCTGCATTAAAATTTTTGAATGATGGAATTTGGGATGAGAATAATAATGAAACAGTCATTGCTTTAATTCCTAAGAAGGATGATGCGTGTGCTATGCAGGACTTTCGACCAATCAGTTTATCAGGAGTGCTTTCCAAAGTTGTGTCGAAGGCTTTGGCAAACAGGCTTCAAGGTATTCTTCCTGAGTTAATTTCTGAAGAACAATCTGCTTTTATTAAGGGCCGCTCAATCTGTGATAATTTTATTATTGCCCATGAGTTGACGCATTTCATTAGAACAAAGCCTAATTCCAAGTCCCACTTTGCGTCTTTGAAGTTGGATATGTCTAAAGCTTATGATAGGATGGAATGGTCTTTTTTAGAAAATGTGATGTTAAAAATGGGTTTTCCGATGACTTGGGTTCAGAAAGTAATGCTTTTACAAAATCTGTGTCGTATAGAGTTCGAATTAATGGAAATCTGTCCAATAAGTTCGTTCCAAATCGAGGATTGAGGCAGGGTGACCCTCTTTCTCCTTATTTGTTCATTATTGGTGCAGAGTGGTTGGGTCATCAATTGAAGGATCTTTGTCGTTCTAATTTGGTTAGGGGAATTAGAGTTTGTAGAACAGCGCCAACTTTCACTCACTTATTTTTTGCTGATGACAGTTTTCTGTTTTTCAGGGTGGAGGACAATTCTGCTACTCATATTCAAAATGCCTTGTTAAGGTATGAGGTTATTTCGGGTCAACAGGTTAATTATGCAAAGTCAGATATTGTGTTTAGTAAAAATTGTCCTTCACATTTGATTAATAGTACTAAACAGATTCTGAATGTTGGCGTTTGTGATTCGTTGTTGAAATATTTGGGATTCCCACTGACGTTGCAAAGATGCAGATCTGCTAGTTTTTTTCATGTTGGTGATAAAATTTGGAAAAAAGTCAATAGTTGGACAAATAATAAGTTATCTATTGGGGGTCGTGAGGTTCTGATTAAATCTGTTTTATTGTCCATTCCTCAGTATGTGATGTCCTGCTATTTGTTACCTGACAAGGTTATTGATAAAATGATGTCTGGAATCATCAAATTTTGGTGGGGTGGGGATCAGAAAGTAAAATCTGCTCATTGGATTAAGAAGGATATTTTGTTTATGAATAAGGAGGAGGGTGGACTTAATTTGCGGAATTTGAAATTGACAAACTGTGCTTTGCTTGTTAAGCAAATTTCGCGTATTTTGGCTAATCGTGAGACTGCTGTTTTCAGGTTGCTTAAGGCGAAACATTTTAAGGATGGGAATGTTATGTCGGCTACGCTTGGATATAGACCGTCTCCTGTGTGGCGTGGGATTCATAAAGTGTTGACTCTGTCCAAGTCTGGATTTTCATGGGTAAGTAATGCTGATAATATTGCTTGGAAAGATTCGGTTGATGGGGTGGCAACCGTTAGTTCAGCTTATAGTTTTATGAGAAATACTCTTGATGCTTCTGATTCTAGGCCTTCTGCTTCTAATCTGAATAGAGTCAAATTGTTTTGGA
Organism: Sedum album; assembly: GCA_006409495.1. Classification (NCBI taxonomy): domain Eukaryota; kingdom Viridiplantae; phylum Streptophyta; class Magnoliopsida; order Saxifragales; family Crassulaceae; genus Sedum; species Sedum album. Next base: position 32,867 of record QZGG01000206.1, on the reverse strand, counting down.
AATCTTTTTGGAAAATTAATTTGCCTGCGAAGATAAAAATTTTTGGGTGGAGATTATTTCACAATGGCATACCGGTTGGAAGGAACCTTTTTAGACGTAATATTGTTGATGATCCTTCCTGTAAAATTTGTGGTTTCGGTGATGAGAGCTTCAAGCATTTATTTTTTGAGTGTTGGTGGACAAGGGCAGTTTGGGAGCTGTTGAACTTTAATGAAATTCTTTTGTCTCAGTGTTTTCATTGCCCAGCAGATTGGTTGTTTGCTTGGTTTCAGCAACTACCTATTGATTTGTTTGCTGAAGTTCTTGTCTCACTTTGGATGATTTGGTTTCACAGGAATCAAGTTTGGCATCACAATAAGTTCTCAAGTCCAGCTACAATCGTCTGCAAGATTAGAAGTATGTTGAAGTCTTATTTGAAAGGGAATGTTGTTTCGCTGTTTTCGGTTTGTCATCAGTTAAGTTCACTCCACTGGGTTCCGCCACCAATTGGAAAGTTTAAGATTAATGTTGATGCGGCATTCTCCAAGGAAACAAATAAATGTGGTGTGGCGTGTGTTGTTAGGGATCATGAGGGTGTGCTTGTTTGTGTTCAAATGCAGTCTATGTTATGTGTGCCGAATGTACTTTCAGCGGAAGGACATGCTGTTCTTTTGGGCTTAAATACTGCTGCTGCGTTACAACTTAAGGATGTTTTACTTGAATCAGATTGTGTTAAGGTCATTGAATGTTTGAAATTTGGTAGACATGTTTTTGATGATAATCACGGTTGGTATTCAAGGAGTCTTGATTCGTTACAGCGTAATATGGAATGGAATTTGCTTGCAATTCGACGGGAGGCGAATGCTCTAGCAGACTGGCTTTCAAAACAATCTTTATCACGTAATCTGTCTTGGAGCAACCTGGATTGTTGTCCTAGATTGTTAGGATCTTTTCTCCAGGTCTTAATGTCTTCTTAATATTGTTCTGTTCCTATCAAAAAAAAAAAAAAAAAAAAAAAAGTTTGTTGAAGACATGGTCGATTTTCTGCTAAATATTCCTCTCATGGGTAATATGAAAAGCCAAGATGTGATGCATTTGACATTAAACAACAAGATAAAACTATTTTATTTGATTGTCCAAAAACAATGAAACTGCAATTTTAAAACATGTGTACACAAACCAGGTGATGATGGCCAGCACGATTTTACGCTTTTAGTATTTTAGATATTCAACCATGTAAACTTGTTGTATAAGTAGCTTCATAAACATTCTTGTACAATACAAAGATCACGTCGAAAAATGGGTAATTGTTTTCGTTCTCCCTTGACATTCTGCTCGCCATGCCTAGGAAGCGATGCACCGATTGTTCCGGTATGTGATGAGATCAGGGATGCCATTACACCCCGTCTTTCCAAGGAGAAATGTAGTTCAGTTCGGAGACCTGATCAGCATACATTGCCAATGCAGCTTGACCATTTGTTAGAACAAGGAGCTGGTGTGTACTATCTCCCACCTTCTCCGGTAGAGCCCTGCAGCCCTCCGGTTGCACGTAGGTCAGAAAAAGGGAAAAGCGTTAAGATATTGGTAAGCAAACAACAACTTGAGTTGTTGATACAAAGCGCGAAGAAGGGACAGTTAAATGATAGAGTTGCGCAGTTCATGACGGAGCTTCAATCAACTGAGGAGAATAACGTGTTTCAAAAATGGAAGCCGGATTTGCCTACGATTCGGGAGTAGTTGAAATCTTTAGGGCTGTTCATAATAAAGTCATGACCCTGTGTCTATACAATTGAAATGGGCATTCATTGGCATCAAATTTTGTCATGATGTCGGGAATGCCTTCAACATCGAATACATGTATAACATAAGAGGTTGACTTTACTATGAAAACTCGGATATTGAGACTTAAAATTTCGCATCTTTAAATGTGTTTTCTCATAAAGTATACAACAATTTTCTACCATTTTAATATTGTACTCCCTCCGTCCCACCGAATGCTTCTCTTTTTGCCATTTTAGGTGTCCCACCGAATGCTTCTTATTTCCTTTTTTGGCAAAAAATAAATATTAAAATATAACACTCTAATTACACTTACTAGTTAAACATAATTAATTATACTAACTAATTAATTATTATAATTGAATTAAACTAACTACCAAAATTGAAAAATCACCCCAACAACCCTAGATATCGATTTCAAAATTCTAGTCTCAAAATTTTGGTGGGAAAATTTACTTTTGGTAAAGTAATTTTGGTCCAAAATTTTGGTGGGAAAGTTACTTTTGGATTTGTCTTAATCAGATTTTCATTAGAATTTTTTATTCCTTAAATATTAGTTTCTTATTTTACATTGAAAATGTCAAATAAGAACCATTGGGTGGGACGGAGGGAGTATGATTTACACAATTACCCATGGTTGGATTTACAACATAAGAGCTGTCGAGCTGATGATACGCGTTTGCTGCTGTGCGAGGTAAGCATAACATTGACCTAGTAATATTCGCAGTAAGGGAAGAAAGTAAGGAAAATTATGTAGATAATGTTTATGTCATGTCAGGGGACCCATTTGTAAACTCCCGGTAGCAACATTCTGGCCTTCTGGGTCCAGGTAGGTTAGATACGGGAAATATATATGACATGACAAGTTGACAACCTCATCCACTCTATTACCCCATGTAGGCTTGTAGGAGTTGAACTAACTACCACCCTATCACTATTTAATGAAAAACGAGTCAGAAACACCGGCAGTACAATCAAACACAACACAGGGATTAGATTTGTGAAATTTTCCATAAACATCATTGCAAGCCACTCTAACTTCTCTTGCTCTTCTTTACACCAGCAACACCCATCACCACAAACACTTTCTATTTACAAACATCCAAAAAAAGATGGACTACTTCCAGTTAGTAAGGCACAAGCTACCAGCATTATAATCATGCTAGCAGCAATTAGTACACGTACACTGTTATGATTGTTATTCAAGGACTTGAAGCTGAAGCTTCCCCTCCTCTTGGCTCTCTCAAATACCCCAGAAGTATCTCTGCCTGCCAAATCAAAATACACACATCCATTACATTAGCCCATCAAACTATATGTCTAGTATACTATTTATCTTCACAACTATGCAACTGAGTTCTATCAGCCTAGCAGCTCAAAACACTCACACTTCAACTAAAGTTCATAATAAAACATAAAATCATTTAGCAAAAACTCCTAACTACGAATCATCAAAACTCAGTAATTTTAAACACCCACACTTCACAGCTCCTCTGGACTCACTAAATTACTAATGGCCATTTAGCTGCAGAGTTCTAACTATATATCATCGAGACCCAGCAGCTAAAATGTTCAAACATGAATTAAAGAAAAACTGAAGAAATTAACATTAAATTTCACTCTGTTTTGTACCTTACTCTTGGCGCGAATAGTTCCACTCTGCGAAAGGCCAACCAAAGGAGGAATCCCGCCTTCTCTCACAAGCAATCCTCGATTGTTCACATTGTCACTACACAGCTGCAAAAGAGTCAACACGGCAAACTCCTTCCCTTTCGCTGAACCATCCTCTATCGCCTCCACCAGCACTGGGATCCCGCCTTCAAGCACAATAGCCTCTCGTCCTACCTTCACACCAGCCAAGCTACTCAGAACAACCATGGCTTTCTCTGACATCCCCGTCCCTCGTTCTAGCACCATCTCCACCAATGGTTTCACTGCCCCAGCACTCACTGCTCTCTCCTTATTCGGCTTGACGAACAAAGTTTGTACAAGGTAGTCAGGGCATCTTTCTTCCCTCTGTTAGATCCCGTGAGAAGCAGTGAAACCAATGGAGCAATCGCGCCACAGGCTCCAATCGACATCTTGTTCTCCTCAACCAAAGATAAACTTAACAAGGCACAAGCAGCATTCTGCTTCGAAGTCTCAGTTCCAGTTTTTAAAACGTACACCAAAGCTTTGACAGCGCCTGCTTCAACTAATAGCGCCTTGTTTCCTTCATGTAAAGAAAGGTTAAGAAGTGCTGTCACACTGTGCTCTTGAGTCCACGGATCACTGCTCCTCAGTAGAGGAATCAGCACTGGAACAGCTCCAGATTCGCCAATCAAAGCTCTATTGTCCACACGATTCTTCGCCAAAAGACGCAGCTTCGCTGCAGCAGATCGCTTCACAGCAACAGAGGCCGATTGTAATCCATCAACACACATCTTCACAGTAGGCTGGAGATCCTCAGGTGAAATACTCTCAATAATCTCAGTCGAAAAGCTCTCCCGCTGTAAAAACCCTACACAAGGCTCCACCTCCGCAGCCAGATCCGAAACTCCACCCTCATCCTTACTTCTCTCCACCGCCTCGGGCGACGGCAAGCTCGCCAACCGCTGCAACTCACCGGAAATATCACTACTACATCCTGAATAATCACTGAACGCTTGCGACAAATCAAGAAACTCCTCTCCATTACCAGCGGCGGATTTCACAGCTTTACTACTCCGATTAGCCAGCTCTCCAAGCCGCATATCCATCACCGAGTCTGTCAAATTCTCCGAGACGCAAACCGATCTCTCTCCACCCAGCGTACTACTCCGATCTGGTTGAAACAACACAGAGCGTATCGTACGCATCGAACGCCCAATCTGCTTATGGCCATTCGCCGATGACATACAGCGCGTGCCGTGCACGTGACACGAATCAGGCTTCGGATCTTCCGCCGACACCATTTCCGTGAGTACAAATTTCACTCGATTTTGATGATTTTCGTGTAACCCTTGAAACCCTAATTCGCGAAATGATTTGCAGAGATCAACAGATAGCTTGAACTTGAAAGACGCATAAGCTAATGGTGGGGTTTTATTAGATTTATTAGTGCAGTTGTGTGATTTGAGTAAAGTTCAGGTCCTTGATTTTAATATACTTCATTTAATAGTCCTCTGAGCGATAAAGTTAAAATATAGAGGTTTAAAATATAAATAATAGTATTATATTGGTACTTCGAAAAAAGTATTCGTTGTTAAATTGTTCGCTCGGTTTTGTTTCTTCTCCGTCTCGCCAATCACCTGCGATTGAACCGAACCGGTTTAAGTCAACTGGTTTGGATATTGTCAGATATGGTCAGTGTTGTCAAAAACTAGTTTTAAAACTACGTTTCTACCGATTCTACGTATCCACATATGAGTTTCGAGTTAAAACTTAAGTAGAAACTCTTTTTGGTAGAAACTTAAAGTCAAACGATTCTACACGAGTTAAAACTACGTAAAAACTGTAAAAACTTATAGAAACTACCGAGTTTACGTATCCACATATGATATAATATGACTATTATATCATATATTACACACTTTTAACGTACATTTGTGTTCTCAAATAATATTTATCTCATACATTTATATAAATATATTTATAACTTTCATATTAATATATTTATAATTGATAAAATATTTAAACGCAAAATATATATAAATAATAATAATAATTTAATATTTTGTAAAAACTACGTTTCTACGATTTAAAACTACGTTTCGATTCTACCTAAACAAAACGAATCAAGGTAGAAACTCGATTCTGACAACCTTGGATATGGTGAGTTAGGGGAAAGTTCAAGAAGGACGTATAAATATTTGTGAGATGATGAGATACAATCTTGATCATTAATCACTAGTAATCTAACGGATGAGATTCAATCCAAAAATAATCGACAAATCTAATCGTCCGTGTTTTTTGCAAATCCAACATCCCAATTTAATTAAAAACCAACTTAATCTTAACCGTCAGATTAATCAAATCAACGGTTAAGATTATGTCCTTCTGTCTTACTAAAATTTATCGTCCCTCTCGAATCTAACCCTGGTGAGTTATGTTGTTCGCAATATGTGATTCGAATTCAAGTAGATAATATGTTAAAGATGGAGCATAAGTTCAACATTAGGTCAACAAATGTCGCGTTTAGGACCGACTAGATGCCACATTTTGAAATGAAGGGAAAGTGGTCAATGCGACATTTAATATGATGACTTTATCCCAGCAATTTGGATCGGATGGTGAGTGATTCTGTTCTAGAAATTTGTAATTTTGGGTCTGATTAATAAGTCGGTGGCGGTAGCCGGATGTATTAACTTTGTGCCTTCTTTAGGTATGGGACCTAAAACGTGGAATGACTTTTATATCAAGCAACACACAAGGGTTGTTGTCACACTACAGCTCTCCTTAATGCATGAAGTGAGGGCTGGATGCCATGTACGTGTTCTTCTTGAGAATGTGAGCGTATAATGTCATGCTAAGGATTTGGTTCTTTGCATTAAAGTGAGTTTGAATATGAGAAGATGACTACACAAAATTGTGTTAGTTAGATGACACTTTGATGGTCATGTGACACTTTGACACAAGTACAGGTTTAATGCCAAAGAAATTCATAAAATAATACAAGCATGACTAATAAGCTTAATAAGTAAAGATGCATAAAGAGCATGAAATAATATGGTTTAGGGGCTATATGATGAAGATGAATGGTTTAGTTAGGAGAGGTTTGGCTGTGTTGTAGATGGATTTAGCTTAGTTGGGTTTGCTACTTTGTTTGAGAGCTAAAAATAGGTATGTGAATGATCTGTAGGGTATAGGAACTTAGGGTTTTGTCTATCATAGTCACATGGGTCAGTTTGGTACAATCTGTTTGTACTACATACACATCATCTTACTTATTAAATATGATAATTGATGATCAATAATGCAGTACATATTTGATTACTCTTATATTTTGGATACCCTACAAAGTGTGCCAGAAGAGCATTCTAGCAGCTGGGTTTTATAATAAAATGCTAAGTTGTAGGGACCTGTGAAAATAGGATGCAGAAAAATAGAGTTTATTAAAATGGCTCCTGTGGACAGGGAGGGAATTCCGGACAACAGAAATCTGGTCGAGAGGTGTGGTAAAGTCTATCACCTGAGTGACGCTTTGCCATGTTTATTTAGGTCATAAGGTGCGCCAGAGTAGAAATAAAATCAGAAATGCTATTCGTAATGGGCACCTCTCATCTCAATCTATAGGTTGAAGGTGATTGGTGGGTCACACTGGCTGCCCAAGAGCTTCAATGAATTTATCTTTGAGATGAGGATTGGATGCTGCTACTCTTTGGGCTGTGATATCAAAATCTTTGCCAGACCTGGAAGAACCAAATTAGTCATGATTCATGAGTCACTGCATAAAAGGATGATGTCCTTCGAAACATCAAAGTCACTTAGAACGTTAATGGGTTGAAGACAGTGTGACTCACGGATCAAAGATAAGTCCACCAGCTTCTGTAACAATTACAGCTCCGCCCGCAACATCCCTGATAATAATAGTAGAACATTAATGGAGTCAGATCTTTTAGGATAAATGAGTGGTGTTGGATGAAAAAATCTCACCAGGGACCTCCGAACCCAACCAAATAAAACAAATCTATCCGCCCACATGCAACATTACAAAGATCCAAGGCGCAAGAGCCAATCATTCGAAGAGACCTCACCTGTTGCCAAAAATTTAGAAAAATTATGTCTGGACCAAAAAGCTAAGACCAGTTCATGCATTGGGTGAACCATGATCGCTTATTGCATTACTTTGAAAAGTAGGCTGTTGATTCTTTTTGTAGCAGTATCCAAAGCAGACTTTTCATGATTTGGCACATCCTGATCTCCAAATAAGAAATACAAATATCAGTACTAAAGACTTTTAATTAACCTCTGATGCACACCACTCGATTAAAATCTTAAAACATTATAAGAAGAGATCTGTAAATACGGACCTCTGCTGCAAGGAGGGATGAAACAAGCTCACTTTGAGAAGACACTGCAATGAGTTATATAACCTTCCATAAGTGAGTAAGAAACTTCACATCTAATGGCGAGGGTAAACAGTGGCTTTGGAAGATAAGGAATATACCTTTAATAGGATTTCCATTTAGAAAAGCACCCTTTCCGCGAACACCAGTGAAAAGCTACAAAGCCAATAACAGTGAACATTGATTCCAATACAAAACATATCCCAAATAAATAAATAGTAGTAAGCTCACCTCCTCCATTATTGGGTTATACACCACACCAACGGTAGGTATTTTTCCAATAGTAAGGCCAATAGATACGCACACAAACGGAAACCTGAAAATGTGGGCAGTCCTTTTTAGCAAAGATGGAATCATTCAAAACTCTTTACAGAATCGCTCCACTTTTGGATAACAAATACAAACCCGTGCACAAAGTTTATAGTCCCATCAATCGGATCAACTATCCAGGTTGGGTCATCAGTCAATTCCACAACACCATTAGCAGCACTCGTCTCTTCCCCAATGAACTATAAATCCACAAATCAATTCATTCAACCTCAATCTACTATCAATTTCCATCCACAACAACAAGCTCCAAACAAATAAAAAAGACATTAGCATCAGAAATGATATCTCACCTTGTGGTGCGGAAATTTCTGTTTGAGAAAATTGAATACAAGGTCCTCGCAAGCCTTGTCGGTTTCAGTCACTAAATCCACCTGTAACCTTTCACATTAAATCCTCCAATTTCACACTGAATTCTAATACAATACTTACAACATTCTTCGGAAACAAACCAAATTCGGCAGTAGTTGATTTTGCATCAAATTCATAGCATGTTACAATTCACACCTACCTGGCCTTTGTGCTCTACATTTTTAGTCTTGTAGAAACCCTCACGAATCAACTGCAAAATAAACCACACTAAAATCTAAAAAATAAACAAATAAATATATAAGCAAGAAATGTAAATCGAAGTGATCGATCGCACCTGACCGGCTCGTTTGGCAGCGTCAATCGCGGTCGTCAGAAGCTCTTCAAGCGATTCTCCTCCAGAAGCTGAAAAGGTAATCGACAATCACAGATTAACAAAAACATGTATTGAAAAATCAAATCGGCGGAAACGGAGGAGGTTGGATTCGATCCGAACTGTGATTCGCCATATCGACGTCCTCGGAATCGGAACTGCGTGCGAATACTTTCTCTACTCGTCCCTCCTTCCCTCAGCGTTTAATTACAATAATATCCTCTACTTTTAGTGTAATTGCACATTACATCCGGATCAGTTAATCAAAAATTATTCTCTCTGAAAATAAAAAAGAAGCACATTTTGGTGATTATATGCACGGACAATCGCAAACCCTTAATTATTTTACCGGTTATTTACAACGTGCTTCGAATCAGCTGCTTCAAAAAACCGGTCTGGGCCTGGCCCACCTTTCAAGGGCATTTTCGTCTTTCTTGAAACTCCAACACTACAAGTCTACAGTTGCTTGTGGTTGACTCTGTGATGATTTTCTTCCGCATCCGAACTCTCTCCACCGATCATCTAAGCGGCGGAACCCGCCTTCTCCCCAACCGATTCGTCCAACCCTTTTCATCCTATGTGGTTTCGGACTGCGGGAGTCTATGTCACTTGTTAGTAGGAATTCTAAGCGAAAACCGGAAGAGTACTTAGCTGGTCAAGATTTTAGGGATTTTCTCAGAATGAGTAAAGCCCAGCGTAATGTTGATTATGTGTGCGATCGTGAAGGTAATGTGTTTGATTGCAATCAGTATGAAGATTGTGGTAGTAGAGTTTTATCGTCTGAGAGATGCACGTTGAAAAGTTGTGATGTACCTGGTGGGATGTTGCAGTTTTTTGTAAAGTTGATTAATGGGAAGAGTATTCTTGTTAGAACTAGTCGTTGGAATACTGTCGGCGGGGTGATAGAGGGGGGGCGAGAAGGAGTGGGATTCCAGTTAGGGAACAAAGAGTGATTTATGGTGGGAAGCAGCTTGACGATGAAAGTGTGTTGAATGAATGTGGTATTTGTAATGACTGTGTTTTGCAAATTGTAGCACGCATGAAGAGTAGTGCGTGTTTGAGATTGTGGCGACAGGTTGAAGGTATTAAACGTTTTATGAGAAGGATTTGTAATAGTAAAGGGAATGATTATGAGCATGTTGAGTCATTAAAAGTTCATATTGGCGTTATGTTTGCTCAACTATCGATTATAAGATGAAGATTTTCATGGAATGTCATGCTGTTGATTCATTCAAATTTTCCTGCTGAATTGATGAAGGTTACTTGTCGGTTGAATCAAGTACCAGCATTGTGTTTCTGAATGCATTAAGCAGATAATTGCAGCTTTTTGAGTGAAAGTAAACCGGATGGTGCTTCCTTTTATCCTTTGATTTTGGAGTTCGCGAAGATGCTGAGTATGGTTGGGTATGAAAATCAGTTGTACCTCTATTGTCGGCAAGCTCTAGCTCAATGGTTTGTGACTATAGTACTTCGATGGTGGTGATAGGTTCGTTGCTGGACATAATTCCTTTTCTTCGCCGGACCTACGAAAAGATATCCGGCGATATGGTTGTTCAGTCACATGATCATGATGTGGATTCGTCATTGGATGACATTCGAGACTTCGGACGGTTCTTTAAGCTTCTGAAACACGTACTCGAAGAGCATTACGGATGTCAGGGCTGCGGCCTTTTACCAATTCCTTATGCAGGCGCTTCACATTTTGATGCCATTCAATGGAAAGTCTTTCTATACACTGTGTATTTGGATCTACTGACAAAGATAAATGTGGGCCTACAGATTATGGAAAACGATGTCACTCCATCAATAAAAGAAAGCCGCATTCGTCATAGGGCATGTCAAAGATACTTACCCGTCCTGAAGGTGCTATACGACATATCAAAACTTTATTCGGAGCTTGAGGATAATTATCGAAAGATCATTGGTTCTAGAAAAAATGGATTATCTCAGCTTATTTTGACGTTTTCAAGCCGCACTGAATACCCTTTCTGGCTTTTTGAGCTCAAGGACTTTCTTGACTTTAAAGCTAAGAGGCATTTGGTATTATTGTTGTTTCCTGATGTGAAGTATGATTTTTATGAAATGAACGAGCTTTTAATTGATAGGTCAAATTTATTGGCCGAATCATTCGAGTACATGAAGAACGCAGACCGTAACACTCTGCATTCTAATCTATTTGTGGAATTCAAGAATGAAGAAGCCACTGGCCCCGGTGTGTTACGTGAGTGGTTTATCATGGTATGTCGGGCTATCTTCTACACAGGAAATCCTCTATTTACAGCATGCCCAAATGATCGGAGAAGGTTTTTTCTAAATCCAGGTAAATTTAAAGTTCTCTAATAGGGTCATTTTTTAATATTGACAACCTTTTTTCACATCTCTTGAAGATAATAGATGGATTATCACTGCCTCTAAATATGGACTGCAGATAGCAACTCCTGTATGACACCATTAGCATAATGGCCACTTTTAAGTATCAATAGATCAATAAAACGTGTGTAACGACATATGTACTGGCGCTTACGTATTGCAGGCCTGAAGTAATATTAAAGATGTGTCTTGCTCCTTTTTTGATAATCTTATTAAGCTATGTAGACATATTTGTACTTATTACGTGCAATGCCAATACTCGCCGCTGTAGTGACCTTGGCTTATGACGATCATATAATAGACAGGTTAACTGAGGAATGACTCTTCCCTTAAAGCATCTTGTTAAAATTGCTGTCAAGTAGAATGGCTTAAGACAAGTGGAATCATCTTGTTATTTTACATAAATTGGTTAGTTTTTAGTTAGTTTTTATCCTAGCTATCAGTGAAATACTAATTCGGCAACCATATATAACATGGGCTTAGTTTCGCAGTGGATAAATAACCCGCAAAAACATTTGAGTTCAACTCCTCACCATGTATTACCCGTGTTTGTTGTTGTTCTGGAATTTGTTGAATGTCCCCTTTGATGATTACCAAAGTTTCTAGTCTGAGCACATTCTTTTTTAAATCTGCAGCATCTACAGTGGATCCGTTGCACCCAGACTATTTACGTTTTTGTGGCAGGGTGATAGCATTGGCACTGAGGCACAAAGTACAATTAGGGATTGTGTTTGATCGAGTATTTTTCATGCAGTTAGCCGGAATACCCTATAACTTTAGAAGATATAAAGGAGCAGATCCGAATTCTACAGAAGTTGCAAGAATATCTTGGACATGGATGCCGAATTTGTTGACACTGATGCTTTAGGACTTACTTTTGCGAGGGAAGTGGAAGAAATGGGTTCTAGGAAAGTTTTGGAACTTTGCCATGATGGTAAAAACAAAGTTGTGAATAGCCATAATAGAGGAGAGTATGTGGAGTTGTTGGTTTTCAATCGCTTTGTGGCTTCAACCTCAGCGCAGTTGCTGTATTTTTCACAAGGCTTTGGAGATATTCTTACAGATTCATCACAAACTACGTATTTCTTCAAAAATTTGGATTTGGAAGACCTCGACCTACTGCTACAGGGGAGTTCAGCAGACATCCCTGTTGAAGATTGGAAGACGCATACATTATATACTGGCTATAAGGAAACTGATTCACAGATAGCCTGGTTTTGGAAGGTACGTCTTTATAATTATACACCATGTAATATCTAGTTCTCAGTAATTCTGTATATTTGTACTTGCGTGATTGTGACCTGACCTCATCTTTTGGAGAGTCAGTATTAAGCTAACCATGCTCGCAATCTTTCAGATTGTTAGCGAGATGTCAGCTGAACAGCGAAGGGTGCTTCTCTTCTTTTGGACCTCGGTAAAGTATCTACCACCTGAAGGTTTCCATGGCTTGAGTTGTCTTAACCTTTCCAAAGTACAAGTGCCCATGACAGACTCCCAACTTCACAGACTTGCTTCCATAGACTGTCTCTGCCCGAATATTCATCATTAAACACTATGCGAATCCGTCTCAATGTCATTACTCAGGAGCATGTTGGCCTCAGCTTTGGTTCATACTAACTGCATTTTGGTGTTCAAACCATGAAAGTTTACTGAAATCAGATGTACAGAACTTTTTGATATTTTGGTCAAATAAATGCTTCATATCTGAATCTTAGAGCACACGAAATCAGCAGAGCAGTCTCAACCTCAACATGCAACCCCTTCAGTTGATATTTGATTCAAAACGGCAGTGCTTTTGGTTGAAAGGAAATCATACGACATCATTTCAGAATACTACTAATTCGAATCCAGTCCCTCTGGTCTTCATATGCTTGTAATAGATTATTTCATTTGGTTGGCTGGTTGCTTGTAAACGAGTAATTGGGCCGTGATCGAAGCCCAATTGAGGTTTCGGCCCACGTAGACTTTTTTCGCTAAGAGATCTGACGATGATCGGAGAAAGGAAGCAATGGCGTCGTCGATTTTGTGGTCTTCGATCGCCGTTGTTTTTTTCATCTGCAATCTAATCTCGCCTTCGCACTCCATCTACTGTGATGAGGGTGACTGCTACGATCTTCTAGGGTTACTACAACTTACTCCACTTCTCTTAATTTACATTTTTAGTGTTGTTTTTAAGTTTACATTTGGAGCGATTTGCAGCTTTTGAACTGAGCTGTTGCTCTCCGTGCTCTTTCGATTTTTATAGGGTTACGCAGAGTGCTAATTCTTCTGAGCTCAAGAAAGCTTACTACAAGCTCTCATTGCAATTGTAAGTTTTCTTTTTGATTTTATCACTATGGATTATGCATCTGAATATGAGATTTTAAAGTTTTTCGAATTGATTGTTGATATTTTCTGTGTTGCAGTCATCCGGATAAGAATCCGGATCCGGAATCTAAAAGCAGTTTGTCAAAATCGCCAATGCGTATGAGGTACCTACAATATTTGCATGAGCAGTCCTATGATTTTTAGGAGTTGATGGTATAGTCTGTATTTTTGTAGCGAGGAGTAAACATTTTTGGAGTTGGCTCTGGCTGTTATAACTAGATATCAAGTTGACTGATTTCACGAGATTGATGAAGTTAGCTATGATAATGATTTTCTGTTTATTTTTTCGTTGTTGCAAAGCGAGGGACTTATAGACTAGTGGACATCCCCTGTCAATTGTATAGGATCAAAAGTTATACACTGTTGAGAATTTTCTTATTATTGTGTTAGGACTGAATGTACAAAAACCTGTGCAGATCTTAAAAGATGAAGCCACGAGGGAGCAATATGATTACGCAATTGCTCATCCTGAAGAGGTAATGTTTATTTCTTTTAAATTATTAGTTAATGACTTTATGTAATACAATAATCTGCATCATTATTTTTATCGAAGTTTATAGTTTGCAATTTTTTTCATAAAATATATAAACGACACACTTGTTCTCAGGTTCTTTTGTCTTCCTCTTTGCGTAGTCAGTCACTAGTCAGCTCTTATTGTATAGATTACTTTCATTATTTTGAAGTCTGAGTATCCAACAACCTTGTATCTTAATCCAAAACTTGCTTCTTTGTTTGCCAATTAGAAATTTAACTGAATTGTTGATAACTTATGGATCCATATACTTACGAAGTTGAACTGTATTAAGATAGTAAAGTGTTCCTTAGAGATGCATCTTTTGCTTTCCCATTTTGCAATTCAAATGACGCACTGACACAGTGACACTGCTCATATTCCTGGCAGGTATTTTATAATACAGCACGCTACTATCAAGCATATTATGGCCACAAAACGGTGAGAACATGGATACTGTAGTCTGTAATTTCGCAAAACTATTTTCTAAGATTACCCTCATCATTGCCCATTGTCCCTAATTGTTCCCCTAATGATATCATCCTGCATTCTGTAGGATCCTCGTGCGGTTATTGTTGGCCTTCTTCTGGTTCTCTCTGCTTTCCAGTATCTGAATCAGTGGACAACGTATACCCAGGTATTTTCAATAAATGGTCGAGTTCAAATAGTTTTAAATTGCTTCCTAATGCCCCTTAGGCCTTAACCGAATGTAAGTGCTAAATCAGAGCTCCACCTCTAATCTGTATTTAATATTCTTATCACATTGCAGGCTATTGACATGGTCAAGAAGACACCTGCTTACAAAAAACAAATTGCGGGCACTTGAACTTGAAAGAAATGGCATAGTATCAAGCAAGAAGAAATCTAGCAAGCAAAATGATAAGTATGGAATAATATTAAACTACCTCAAGCCAATTCTCAACTGCATCTCCGTGACCTTCGCCTGTAACTGCCTTGCCTTGCCGTGTTTGTCTTATGTGTTTGCAGTAGTAAAATTAGAGAGGAACTAAGCAAGGAGCTTGATCTGCAAATTAAAGGGGCTGAAAAGCCATCAGTTTGGGGACTTCTTGGTGTTCGCATTATACTGCTGCCTTACACAGTTGGAAAGGTCTTTATCTTGGGAAACGGTTATCTATCTTTTCTCAATCCGATAGTACTTCCACATTCACTTTATTTTTTGATGGTGCAGCTATTGATATGGCAAGCTTGTTGGTTCTGGAGATATACTGTAAAGAAGGCTCCTTATGCTTGGGATGATGCTTGTTTTCTGACCCGCAGATCCCTTGGTGCGTCCCATGATTCATGGGAAAATATAGGTAACTACCCTTGCCAATTTTTTTGAACTAGCAAGTAATTTTCAAGAACACCGAGTGACAAATGTGAAGACAGAATTCATTAGAAACTTTATGGAGCTTAAGGAATATATTCTTCCTTCGGGAGGTGACTTTTACATATTATAAATATATTAGCTCTGTTATAAAATTTAATGGGTCTTATTTCCTTCAGATGAGTCAACTAAGGAAGACCTTGTCCAAAGACGCCTATGGTTAGAATCAAACCTTGAGAGCTACTTCAACGACATGAAAAAGGAATCAAAGCGACGGAGATAGTTTCCTTTTATAGTTCATTCCATATTTATGGTACGAATCAAAGTTCTATGAAAGAAGCACCATTATGTCACCTTAGGTCCTTAACCACGATCTAAAACATTTTTGTATTCAACAACCCTCAAGAAACTACATATGTTGTAAATCTGTATTAGTTTAAGGAATTATCTTAACCATAATTTGATACTTTACTTGCTCCCATCATCCCATGTCACTTTCATTAGATTGGTTCATCAACTTGGGCAAACTAGAAACAACTATCCCTTGATCTTTCTTGGGGGCAACCACTGCGAATCATCTGTCCTACAATTATTGTAAATGTACACTTGCTACCAATACTAAAATGTTTGGTGAACATGTCTCCAAAGGTCGGTATGAAAAATTCAATCGCATCTAAATCCATTAAATATCAGTCACTAAATTAAAATAAATAAATAAATAAATGATTTTAGCCCAAATAATTAATCTCTTTCTGAATTTAATGTAATTATTTGTCGATCCGACTCATGATTACATTATCATTAGTGTATATTTTATTAATAAAAAATGCTTCAATAATTGAGATACGGAAATTATTAAATATCCCACCCACCTCATCGCGTGTCACCACAAACCACTTTCCACGCCCAAAACAAAACAAAACGAATCTTACCTCCCTACGTTCCTCCAAAATAGACTGACGACGTTAATTACCTCGAACTTAACGCCGTTAAATAAGGCAGGCCATCTAATTCATAAAACGGGATAAGTACAAAGCCGACCTCACACGCAAATCAACCCCTCAACCATACACGTGTCACAATCCTATTTGCTCTGACAACTCATCCCCTCTTATAAATTAGGGTTTCGCTACCACCTCTTCCTCATTCCGATTCTAATCTCTCTCTCGATAATCCCAAGAAATCATTCAGCGATCCCTCTCTTCCCAGAGGTATGCGATTCTTCTCGTTTCGATTTCGAATTTCATTTGTCTGATTCCGTCGATGATTTTGTTCAATTGAATCGAATTAGATCTGGTGGCGTCGATCTGATTTTAGAGATTTATATGTTTCTGGATCTGTTCTTATGGTGTTGATTTTACGTGATTGATTTGTTGAGGTTTTGTTAATGGATTTTTGATGTTGATTTGAATATTGCAGATGCAGATCTTCGTTAAGACTTTGACCGGAAAGACAATCACTCTTGAGGTTGAGTCGTCGGACACCATCGACAACGTTAAGGCTAAGATCCAGGACAAGGAAGGTATTCCTCCGGACCAGCAGAGGTTGATCTTCGCCGGAAAGCAGCTAGAGGACGGACGTACTTTGGCTGATTATAACATCCAGAAGGAGTCAACGCTTCACCTCGTGTTGCGTCTTCGTGGAGGTATGCAGATCTTTGTCAAGACTTTGACCGGCAAGACTATCACTTTGGAGGTTGAGAGTTCCGACACAATTGACAATGTTAAGGCCAAGATCCAAGACAAGGAAGGTATTCCACCGGACCAGCAGAGGCTTATCTTTGCCGGGAAGCAGCTCGAGGATGGTAGGACTTTAGCTGACTACAACATTCAGAAGGAGTCTACCCTTCACTTGGTGTTGCGTCTACGTGGTGGTATGCAGATCTTCGTGAAGACTCTGACCGGAAAGACTATCACTTTGGAGGTTGAGAGCTCTGACACCATTGACAATGTAAAGGCCAAGATTCAGGACAAGGAGGGCATCCCACCAGACCAGCAGAGACTTATCTTTGCAGGAAAGCAGTTGGAGGATGGTCGCACTCTAGCTGACTACAATATTCAGAAGGAATCCACCCTACATTTGGTTCTTCGTCTGCGTGGTGGCATGCAAATCTTTGTGAAGACCTTGACTGGGAAGACAATTACTCTTGAAGTTGAGTCCTCTGATACCATTGATAACGTGAAAGCTAAGATCCAGGATAAGGAAGGAATCCCACCGGACCAGCAGAGGTTGATCTTTGCCGGTAAGCAACTTGAGGATGGACGAACTCTCGCTGACTACAATATCCAGAAGGAATCCACCCTCCACTTGGTCCTCCGTCTGCGTGGTGGTATGCAGATCTTTGTGAAGACTCTCACTGGGAAGACCATCACCCTTGAGGTGGAGAGCTCTGACACGATTGACAATGTCAAGGCCAAAATCCAGGACAAGGAGGGTATCCCACCGGACCAGCAGAGGTTGATCTTTGCGGGAAAGCAGTTGGAAGATGGAAGGACTCTTGCGGATTACAACATCCAAAAGGAGTCTACCCTGCACTTGGTCTTGCGTCTCCGTGGTGGAAACTAGGGATGGTTGCCTGCTTCCTTGGGTGTTCGTTTGCCTTTCTCCATGCGCGTGTCTTTAATTTTCAGTCAATAACTACGCTATGTTCTTTTTCCTGTCTGTGCAATGCCTGCTTGAACCAAGGCTCTATGAGTCGGTTCAACGAAGGTTTCTCTATTGAATAAATTTACTGTTTCAGTATGATGGCTGGATGTTTCAGTTGGTCGTTTTGCTAAGATGCTGTTTTCATATCTTAAATATGCTGCAGATCACATGTTAAAGCTTTTTAGTGTATCACATGTTTAGTGTAGATTTTTCTTTCCTCTTATCAGGGATGTGAAGTGCATAGTAATGTGGTCGCAATGCCGGCTTATGGACCTGGTGGACCAACTGGTTGAATTGCATCCACATAATCAATAGCTGCCGATATTTGTAAGCTGACATTTCATACTATGCTCACAGTTGATTTCTCAGTCAGCAGAGGATTTTAGGATACAAAAGAAAAAAGATTTGTTTACTTGGTTCGACGATCCGCATGCAAAATATAACATTTTAGAGCCTATTACATTCATTCACTGAGTAAGTTCTCATCAACTGAAGCTAACTATTAACCAATCGTGCTGCTTTTAGGCTTCATGACTTATAGAAGCACTCAACCCTACCAGAAGATTTTTGCAGAAGCTTGGTTGATGAGATTCTTCTGCACCCATAGTAATCTTTTTGTTGAACTGCAGAAAAATGCCAAGCATCATACTTAACCGACTAATTTTCAGTTATGGTGGAAACACAAGTCGGTTAAGGATCTTCCCACTGGCAGCCACAAAGGTGCATTTAACTAGCCTCACCATGTGTGACTTTTTTTAGAACGCCACAAATTGTGATTCGTAATAAATTGCGATCTAAGGGTTCAAGGATTTTTAATGTATTTAGTATGGGTATGATCATGAATAAAATCAAGAGATGTATGTTTCTCCAGTTTGTTAGTGAACTTGATTCTCATAAACACTACAAACCTTTCTTACAAATATTTCTGACCTGGTTTTTGAAAACTGAAGCTGCAGTGGAAACTGCTTTAGAATGCCTTGACAATGTGACATTTGATCTCAGAGTGTAGAAGTAGCAAGGTTGATATGCTGCCTGTATTTGGCGGTTTCCAAAATAATCAAGGGTTGCCTCTAGATTTTCATAGCTAACCCGTTCATGTTTTCCTAGTAACTAGATGATATTAGGCAAATGCCTAAATTTGCTCAAGAATTGAAAACTAGGATCTAAGTCTTCAAAGTCCACAAAGCACTCTCATCACGCTAAAAATTACACATAAGAGTTGCACAAGTGCCACCAAGTAAGCTAAATAATACATGCAGTGTGGCGACCAAAATTACCATTAAGAAGGGATCCTAAGCATATAAGCGACACGTTAACAAGGTAAGTTACTGTGTGCCGATTGATTAACCTAAAGAAATTCCTTCCCTCAACGCCTTTTATCAATAAATTACTCAGCAAGAGCTGCAGTGGCCAGCCACAAAACACACACACCCTACAATTTAATCAGAACAATTAAAGTTACAAACCTAAAACCGAGAATATGAACTTGAAAGCATAAGTGGAATCCTACAATTTATAATATTCTGAAATTATCAAGTCAAACATTTGAAATCTACGCCGCATAGGTCACCACATTTTGCAGAAATATCGAAAGAGATATTCTTAAACAGATACAAAGCTCCACCTTCTGGTATATAATCCCATTCACTTAGCTTAATTCCAGCTTGTCGGCCAGAAACCATGAATTCCGTATCCGGTCTTCCAATTATCTAGAAACACAACCTTCTTCACAGCCCAAAACGAAATGGCAAGAGCCAAAGTCATAAACAAAGTCTGTGCATTCGTGCTCCTCACTCTCACCAACACATGACTCATAAACGCCAACAACAATCCCACAATGGTATACAAGAACCCAACAGCAAACCCCTCAGCTCCAAGCTGCATTCCCGAGCCTTGATAAAAGAAAACCAGCTTCGTAGGATCCTCCCTATCCATCATAAACATAGGCATCTTCCTAATAATATTAAACATCGCACCCGAAACACTGAAAAAATATATAAACACCGATCCAAGCATCCACATTTTCTTATCGTGCAACAAAGTCTCTCCCGCAATAACTTTCTTAATAGCAAATGGAGTCATAATTGCCACAAGCAGAAACAGAAAAGCAACCTGCTTTTTGGACACAAGCGGAGGTCGATGGATCGGACCAACAGTCAACCTAGTCTTGGCTTCAACATATTCAGCCATGGAATCCGCTAACCTAGAAAAATCTCCCTGATCCATATGCTCGCTATCCTTCAAACTAGCAACATCAGATCCAATGAAGCGGATATGCGGAAGTGAGTTTACCTGGAACAAACCGAAGCTGGCTTGTGATTCCTTAAACTCAAGATCGCAGAAGAAGATCTTGCCTTCGCCATCAGAGCCTTTGTTGTTCTGAATGTAGGAAGAAGCGAGTAGTCCGAACTCGTTGCGGAGCTCCTTGAGGCGTAATTCGGACTTGTCATGGAGATGGACGGCGTCGAAGAAGATTAGTAGGGAGAAAGATCGAGGAGGTTTGGCGGAGCTAATGTAGCGGCGGACGGCGTTGTCGTCGAAGTGGATGACACCGGAGGTGGATCTGGCTTGCAGTGAGAGGAGATCGGAGACGCGCTCGTCGGTGGACAAGGCAGATGCGGCGGAAACGGCGAGGAGGATGAGGAGGAGTGGAAGTTTTGCGGAGGCGATCGACATTTTTTGACGTTGTGAGGTTTGGGTTTGGACTTGGAATGGATGCGAGAGGCGTTGATATCGACTGGGCTTAATGGGCTTTCTCTCGACTATTTCTTATTGGGCCTTAACAACGTGCACGCCATGTTTGATCATCTTCTCAACTCTAAAGGGTAACATTTGTAAATAATGGAACTTTAGGGCGTACAAGCAATTAACGACATTTTAAGGGATATATGACCCGGGGTTAACATCTTGTGAGACAAATAAAATTCGTGAGACGGTAAGACATGATTCTAAACGTTGATTTTGATTATTTAACGGTTTAAATTTATTTATTTTGTAATTAAAATAGGGGACAAGTGTGCACAAAACATGGGACGGTTGAGAATATTATCTTCAACTCTCATCCGTTAGATAAATCAAAATGAACGGATGAGATTATATTCTAATGTCTCACACTTAATGTCTCACTTGATTTTATGATCCTATGACTCCAATGATGAATCAAATACATTAAACTCTAGGGTTGCAAAAGAGCATTCAACAATAAGGGCTTCCCCATTTTCCAGTCCTATTGATTTTAAGTAGTTTTATTGAATAAGGGCTTCCCCATTTTCCAGTCCTATTGATTTTAAGTAGTTTTATTGAAGACACTAGTCAAGTCTTTGGCCTTTCATGTCCGTGGAAAACTTGTGTAGTCGGCAATACCTGATGTATATTGTTTTGTTTATTTCTTTGACTATTAAACTTGACTCAAAAATACGACCCCTTTAAAGGGCCGGGGTCTAGACGTCTAGTAGACCTAATATTAGTATATTGGCTTATCTAGTGTGACTAATAATTGCTTCAAATTCTAGTTGAAAATTGAAATCTTAATACTTTTTATACATTCAAAATATAATCTGTTGGACAGTTGAATTCGTAAAAACTACAGGGTATTTTGTATTTGTACACTTTTTATCTATGGATTTGACTGTTATTCTCATTTTATATGTTGATAGTTGTTTACTTCAGTCAAACTGAATTTTCCCTTAATGAATAATTATTTGTCATTCTTGATCATTTCCTGTGTTTTACACGTATTTTGTATTTTATTTCCAACTATTGTCATTATAAATACGTACACCAGATTCCGTACAAGCATTGCTTGCACCTCCATTTGACAACCCTAAAGATAAACATATAATGTTTCAGCATATCCTCGTGTAGGAAGAAGTTTTAGGAGGACATCTAATTTTATGTAAGACGGTGAGACATGATCTCTACCGTTGATTACTTATAATCTAACGGATGAGATAAACAAAAAAAGCAACAATCAAATCCAACCGCCCGTGTTTTTTGCAAATCAAACCGTCATTTAATTAAAAACCAACTTTAATCTCAACCATTAGATTAATCAAATCAAGGACTGAGATTATGTCCTCCTGTCTTACAATATTTATTTGTCCCCCTTAATCCTAACTCTCCTCGTGTATATTTGAATTTTTCAACGATCAGAATTAAACAAGGGTCGACTTCACTAGAATATCTCCAAGGAAATATGAATTAATTCATAAATTTAATTCTTGTGCATCACTAAGGGCCAAAATCTCTAAACATATACACAATTTTTCTACTCTACCACTTAGTGCACATGCATTACTCAAACAATTGTTGACTTATTGATCTTTTCATATATAAGGAAGTGTAGTCCATCAATGTTGAAGCCTGGCAACATATTTTCCAGCAAATCTCTCATTTAATTCTCTGAAGTCATCATGCCGGCCATCTTCAAGAACACCATGCCTATTCCAAGATGGACATTGAAGACCCTGAAGACAGAACCCATAGAAGAGCTCAGTTTTTGATCTACAAGACCCTACAAGAAGTGGATGAGCACCAAAGTTATACCAAAAAGAAGAAAAGTTCATATGTTGGGATCAAGTTTTGTAACTTGAGGGTCAAGGTAGGGAAGAGGCTAAAGAAGCTGAAGAACAGCTTGTACTTAAATGTCTCACTAGCAAAGATTGGTGTCTACAGACAGGTTGTTCTGCAATTGAAGACATGGAGGAAGTTTTTGGCCGGTAAGGAGAGGTTTAGGTCGGCAGCAGCTCTTCCGCGACCTCTTTTCACTGTCTGACTGAATGTCAAAACAGTGTTTTAAAACATTGTCTACCTATCTTTTGTAATCCTTTTTCAAATTTGCTATCATCAGAGAATGTATGCCATTATTTGACGAATTATGCATTATCTTGGACTATTATGATCAAAAGACTTTTAAATTCGGAAGCTTGATACTTTTTACATGGTTCCTTGCTTTAATACATACAGCAACTAATGTGGACTTGGAATGGAAAAAAGTGTCTTCTAAGTTCAGGTTATGCCGACATATTTAATATAATTCCAAGCTCGGAAAAACGTGATGTCTTGGAAAAATGTCGAGCCATATCATTTGATGAGAGCACTAAAAATTAATCATTTAATACTTTTAAATATCCTATGAGATGGTATAATATTATTTCAATCGTTGATTTTTAGCAATACAATAATAAATATTGATAACTGTACAAGTATGGCAATGTAAGTATTTATGAGTAATGATCTTTTATTTTTTTCATCACTTGGTCTTGGGCCTCAGTAAACTGTCGTAGACTTCATTCTTCGAAACTCGAAAACCCAGTTCGGAATTGGAATGCTTTCAGTCACAATTTTAAGATCCCCAGTTTTCATCCGAGCAAACCCTAGAAAAAGCTTGAACCTTTTTCATCAAACAATGTCGTGGGCTTGCAAAAAGTGCACTTTCATCAACTCCCCATCTGCCAAATCCTCCTGCAACGTCTGCTTATCATCTCCGCCCTCTTCTCCGAAGTTCGCGTCTTCCTCGTCACCAACCGAATCCGCAGCACGATGGTCCTGCAAAGCTTGTACCTTTCTGAATCTTTTTCCGACGCCCAACTGTCAGATTTGTGATACTAGGAGGCCCGTATTGTCTTCAGCGAGTATCAACGAGTTGCTTTCTGTAGACGATGATGAGCTTGATTCGTCTGTTGGTTCGGTTTTCATGCCTTTAAGGGCTTGTAAGAGGTTAAAGATGGATGCTTTAGGTGAAAATAGTAATGGGTTTTCTCAGATTAAGTCCAGTGATAAGGCGAACATTGTAATCTGTGAGTTTTGATTTTTAGGGTTCCGTATGTCCATTTAGGTTAAAATTGACTTTTTTGTTTGATGTATTTACAGTAGATGATTCGGAGGAGGCGGTTACATTGAAGATCATGAGTTATAATGTGTGGTTTCGTGAGGATTTGGAGGTTCACGCCAGAATGAGAGCCATTGGAGACCTTATTCAGCTTCATTCGCCAGATATAATATGCTTTCAGGTACTTCGTTCATCATTTATGACTTATTTGTTAATATGTTACAGGTTCAATATGTTTTTGTTACGTGTAGGAGGTGACTCCGGATATATATGAGCTCTTTAGGAGCCATACGTGGTGGAAGGGTTATTGCTGCTCCGTTAATGCCATTGATGCGCAATTAAGAGGATACTTCTGCATGCAGGTTAGTTAGACCTTGTTTTATAGAAATTTGATCGGATTTACTTTCTTATTTCTCTTAAGCTTTATTGAATGTTGTGCAGCTGAGTAAGCTTCAGGGCACAACCTTTAGCTGCAAACCATTTGGCTATTCTGCAATGGGTAGAGAGCTTTGTGTTGCCGAGGCTGAAACTCAGACAGGCCAGAAATTAGTCGTAGCCACAAGCCATCTCGAAAGTCCATCTCCCGGTCCACCTAAATGGGATCAAATGTATAGTAAGGAGCGAGTTCAGCAGGCAAAGGAAGCTATTAATTTCCTGACAAACTACCCGAATGCAATTTTTTGCGGTGACATGAATTGGGATGATAAGCTAGATGGTCCGTTTCCACTACATGATAATTGGATTGATGCATGGACAGAACTCAAACCTGGTGAAAACGGATGGACTTATGACACCAAGACTAATAAGATGTTGAGCGCCAACCGAACACTGCAAAAGCGTCTTGATAGGTTTTTATGCGGTTTCCGTGACTTCAAGATTTCAGATATCAGCATGATAGGAATGGAGGCTTTACCTGATCTCAGTTATGTAAAGGAGAAGAAAGTGAAAAGTGAGACGAAGCAAATAGTCCTACCTGTTTTGCCTAGCGACCACTATGGCTTACTTCTAACTGTCAGTAGCCTATAGCTTCCTCTACTATCAAATGTGAGTCTTCATTGATTACTTCCTGCTCCTCTTGAGACATTGCTTGATGGTTTTGGTATGTGATTTTTGCGTCACATGGCTGTATTTCCAACTTTAGATGATGCTTTTGGTATCTGTATTATGGTACTAGTTTACAAAAGTGGTTATCAAACAATTAGAAGGATTGCGGTGTAGGTGGATTGAACACGTGACCTTCAGATCTTCAGTCTGACGCTCTCCCAACTAGGCTATCCCCGACTCCTGCATTTTTTGCGATATTGAACATATTGTTTAATAATGGTTGAATGATACCGTATCAAAGCATCCTTGGCATGGGGTTCACCGGATCATCTAAATTGTTGTTAAAGATGTAAATGTTACCGTTCTTTCCGCAACAGCATCCTTTAGAAACCAGTGTTTTAAAAGGCGAAAAGCGACAAAATGCGAAAGAGGTCATAAGTGAGAAACGATGAGCGGAACAAAGCGTTACTTTCAATACCTGCACTTTATACTCATAAAATCATAATTTCAATGTATAAACTATTATTAATATTTAGAAATAAAATTGATGTTAAACGTGCGAGGAGACAAAAGCTTGCGAAGGTGTTTGTTGTTTGTCAGTCGCGATTGAACTTTTGGTGTGTAATTTTAACCCTAATATTATAACATGAAGTGTTGGGTGATGGAGGCGGTGTCTTTTTGTTTAAACCCTAATGTTTTAATCGTACCACAAAACGGTGTCGTTTTGTTTAGAAAAAAAAATTAAAAAATTAAACAGATGCGATGAAGCGACGAGCGAGAAGGCGGACGCCCAGGCGACGGAGGCGAACGCTTCTCGAATCTGCCTCGCCTACATCTGCGAAAAGCGAATTCATCAACGCTTCATCGCCTAAGCGTGAAGCGGTCGCCCAAGCGACGCTTTTTAAAACACTGTTAGAAACCCTGCTGCGCAATTTGCGAGGGCTTTTCAGTCAACGCCCAATTGGCCACGCTCCGTCAGCATTTGTCTATAGGATTAGATATCTTCTTTCTAGAGGGTGTGGGACTGTACTCAACTGACTCGACTCGAAGAGCCATGATTGAATGCCATGATTGAAAGAGATTGATAGTAAATGAGATATTTTGTGACGTTTATTTATATCAGGTTTGAGTGTACGTATGCTCCTAGCTGTCAGTTGTGAGAATACGTACGTATTTTGATCTTTAGTTAACCTTATGGATCCACGACGTGAATTAGAGAAACCGCCACTACCTCGTGGCACCATCGTACCTCTAGACTGATGGAAACCGCAGGAAGACATTCAAAATAATCTAGACTGAATTTGACCTAGATAAAATATGTCACATATCAAACATTAAGAGTGGTAAACCTTATTAATGAAAGTAAATGTGATCTTTTGTAAATAACTAGAATGTATCTATTATAAATATTAAATAATAGTCATTCCATCCAAATCAATACAACATTGATCAGTTTCATCTTTTACCTAAATAATCTTCTTCACCGGAACCTCCACTCTACCATACTCACTTATTTTTTACCTAGTAAGTGTGAAGAAGATAATATTGATGTCAATAATACTTGCTCTCCCTCTCCTCTTTATCACCATTTTTACATGTGCTGCGTACACGATAAAAAAGTAATCATTTTTATATTGACTCAAATTTTATACTCTATGATATCTTCTGAAATTTTTATTGTTCAGTGTTACATTGTTTACATGTGAGTGCATGAACATAAATATC
The DNA here is from genome assembly GCA_006409495.1 of Sedum album. Classification (NCBI taxonomy): domain Eukaryota; kingdom Viridiplantae; phylum Streptophyta; class Magnoliopsida; order Saxifragales; family Crassulaceae; genus Sedum; species Sedum album. The sequence continues at coordinate 6,254 of QZGG01000206.1, read as the reverse complement.
CGTAATCACCAAGGAACAACAATCAATAGCCACAGAAAAGCACTACTCCCTTCGTCCCCTTCATAGTAAACGTTTGGTATTGGACACGAAGATTAAGAAAAAATAAGTAAATAAATATGTGAAGATAATAAATGTAGAAAGAGAAGAGTTTTGAGAGATGAATTGGATAAAAATGATGATTTGATTAATAATAAATGATGAAAGAAGTTAAAAAATATGGTAATAAATGATGAAAGAGAAAAATGAGAAAATTCATTTAAGAAAACGTGAAGTATATTTTGGGATACCAAAAAAAGGAAACGTTCACTATAATATGAGACATAGAGAGTATAATGTACTCTCATTCGTCATTGGAAGGTTACTTTTATCTTAATATGCAGTTTGTTCACATTCTATTATGCTTAGTTTCACTTATCCAAGTCTCTTTTAATTAAATTTTGCAACAACGCTGAAGTGGCAAAAGACGCCATGATTTACTCGTACAATAGGCATACCAATATTTTTTTTGTCATCCTCAGCTGATCCGAAGCCCAGAGGATCGTTGGTAAATAACTATTTAAACCTTGTTGCTCTGTTTTTAAGTTACTCACTCACATGTAATAAGTACCATATGTTGTTTTGTCCTCATCGCATCGAAATGTTGTTAGTGTCTTCATTAGCAAACCGATGAAGATTCATACCCACTCGATGGATTACTTATCGATTGAACAACAAACATAATGGCATGCAAGGAACAAGGGCCACACCGAAAAAATTATTTCCAATTCCGCTCCTTGGATGTTATCAAATGCGGCCAACACCATGGACAAAAAGTTTGAGGCTTCTGCTGAACTTGGAAACGACTTACTCGCCAAGGTAACCCATTTTTTATAGTTTGCTTGCAGCTAGGTTCACAAGCATACTGTTAATAAAATTTGCTTCCTTTTATTATTGGGGGTCTTGTAAACATTTAAAACTTTTATACACCCTTGTGTGTTCATTTGTAGACTGAGGTGCCTGCTTGGTAGCTTGAACTCCACAAAAGTGAAGGGAAATATCGTGGTTTGTCTCGCTGGCTCTGTTAGTGGAATGAAGCATGCTCGATAAGTCAAGCTTGAAGGAGGAGCATGAATGATACTTTATAATAACGAGGTGGATGGGAACTCAACAAAATCAGCCCGTATATATTGCCAGTGGTCAATCTTAACTATTCTTATGGCTTGACAGTGTTTAAGTACCTCAAGTCTTCAAAGTAAGTAATTTGTTTAGAGACACATTCATTTTAGCCAAATGAATATCCCCATTCTTCATTGGTTGTGCTGAACACGTTTGGATACCTCACGCCACCAACAACTGTTATGGGCATCAAACCCTCGCCTTACAATGCCAGTTTCTCATCACGAGGGCCTAATATCATTGCCCCCGTCGATTCTCAAGGTAATACTATTACTTGAGCAGTGATACATTCATTTTACTAGGGCGTTAAATTAGCTAATACTATATTGATTTGGCAGCCTGACATCACTGCCGCTGGGGTAGATATTATAGTTGCCTTCTCACAAATGCTCCATCCTAATAGTCAAAGTATCTCATTCAGTCTAATGTTCGGCACACATCCATGTCATGTCCCCCATGTGGCTGGGATTGTTGCCCTTCTCAAGACCATGCATAAAGATTGGAGCCAACATGCGCTCATGTCCTCTTTGATGACAATATGTATTGCATCTCTAATAATATTAATCAAATTCGATTATGTAGCTTAAGTAGAAGACATCACTGGTAATATAATCAGAAATGAGCTTCAAATTGGCGAGACGCCATTCAGCTACGGATCAGGGCACAGCCGCCCAGACCGCGCACTCGACTCGGGGTTCGTTTACAATGCAAGCACCATAGACTACCTTGAATTATTATACGAACTAGGCAAGACCTCCATCCGGCTGATATAGGTTACAAAATTAATTACAAGTGCCATGAGTCACCAAGTCCGCACATAAACTATCCATCGATTGTGGTGGCAAACTTGAGAGGATCGATTAAGATTACCTGAAGACTGAAGAATGTCGGAGAAGTCGGAGTTTATAGATTTGATGTGGTAAACCCTATACGAATTAGTGCTAGAGGTTCTACCAAAACACTCCGCTTCGCAGAGAATGGAAAAAATATACAACATTTTCTTAAGTCCTAATCAAAGAAATATAGGTTAGAGATATATATTTGGAAAGATGATAAAGAGTGATGGAAAGCACAACGTCACGAGTCCAATTTCTGTCAACGTTCTTTGACGATCCCTGAATTGAGTTATTTAGTTATGACACGAATATGTTAGAAGACACAACTCATTTGTATGGCACATGCATTTTCAATCAACTAAGAGATATATATTTGGAAAGATGATAAAAGTGACGGAAAGCTGATGGCAACGTTCTCTGACGATCACTGAATTGAGTATTTGTTTATGGCACGGATATTTTGGAAGACACAACGCATTTGTATGGCACATGTATTTTCAATCAACTCAATATTGACTGCATTTTTCTGTTTCTATTGTTTTGTTTGCTAATTTAATTCTTTGTGTGTAATCATATAAATAGAAAGTTCCAGTTGACTTGCAATCATAGTTGATACATCTGACAAAAAAATAAACGTTTATAATCATACTGAGCCTTCAAAATTTGTTTGTAACAACTAGCTTTCAATGAAACATTATTGACCTCTATTTTGTGTGTGTTTGCTAATCGACTCAACATGTGTGCGTTTGTTTTAATCTTTAGTTAATTTTATGGATACACAAAGGTGAAAGAATTCATATGCGCAACGACTGTTCATTTAGTTTCATTTACTTCTTTTTAATTTTAAATAAATTATTTAAAGGTTACCATATTTATTCATGACATATTATGACAATTTTAATTTCAATTTTAATTTTAATTTTAATTTCAATTCTTATTTAATATTCATTAATGATGATTTCATCGTTCTAATTTTTTTGCCTTTATGTTTCCTTCGATAAGCTCCTAATTACTTCATTTTTCATCTGCATCGATTGCTTGGTCGTGTGGTTGACTCGTTTGCCTTCGTTGGTTGCTCTGATACCAATGCTTCCACTGCTTCTCATAATTTGCAATCATCTTCATCACTACTAATATCTTCTTTAATTCATTTTCTAATCGAATTTGGACTCACGGTGTAATAACTGTTCAAATCGTTGTAGTAACTAATCTCTACTTTAGCAACAGTTTTAAAAAAACTGAATCTCTTTATTCGTGTTTTAGAACTTATATCAGTAAATTTATTCTTCATCATCCAACGTTGAAATTTTTTTCAAAGATCTTTCTCAGAATAATTACTTGCAAAAACTTTATACCGTGAAACTAATAACTACATACATAAAAAATGCAAAAATATTGTTTACTCTTAATACTGTTATATGTTTACAGTTAATCATTAATGTGGTATGCATACGCATGTACAATATATATGCAATTTATTGTGTAATCTAATTTAATGATGTTGTCGAATTAAGAAGCATTTAAGCAAGGCAAAAACCAGCAGCCACAACGTACAAAATTCTGCAGGCACACGACTCACAACCGCAATCACCTGTCTAAGATTCACTTTACTCTGATTATATGATTTTCAACCTTACCTCTAAACAGAGTATTGTTTCCCAACTGAGCTGTCGCCAACATCATGTTTCCTTATATCTTTAATAATTAAAAATAAATAAAGACATAAAGCTATACAATTAACGAACGGCCGGACGAGAGAAGAAAACCCTAGACACTAAATCGACTGGTATCGCAGCGCAAATCCTTAGGGTTTGATAATGGCGGACGTGGAGCAGTACAAGCTGGAGCGTATGGTCAACGAGCTCGATGACCTTGAAAAACGAGGAATATTCACTCGTCAAGAAATCGCTGAAATCGTCAAGAAAAGAAGGATGTACGAGTACAGGCTGAAGCGCCCCAGTCCTCTCAAGCAGGATTTTCTCGCTTACATCGACTATGAGAAGCAAGTTGGCACCTTGAGGCATTTGAGAAGGAAAGCTCTCAACAGACAACTTAAGAAAAACGGGAATAAGAAGCTCCAAACTGGCATTTCTGACTTTGCTGGACTTTCTAGAATTTTTGATATTTATAGATTGGCTACTAATAGGTTTAAAGGTGATCTTCATCTTTGGTTTCAGTATTTGGATTTTTGCAAAGAGCGTAGACCTGGCAGGTTAAAAAGGTATATACTCGTAATGCCGCTTTGTTATTATGTTTTTATTCTGATTTTTTTATTAATGTATGCGGAGGTATAGTAAATTTTGGTTGTGTTTGAACAGGTGATAGTGAAGATGCCGGAAGTGTGGATATATGCTGCGGCTTGGGAATTTGATAATAACTTGAATGTTCAAACGGCACGAGCTGTTATGCTGAAGGGGTTGAGAGTGTGCCCAAAGTCCGAGGATTTGTGGGTTGAGTATTTGAGAATGGAGTTGAGTTATCTTAATAATTTGAAGGCGCGGAAGGTTGCGCTTGGAGAAGAGGAGGGTAGTTTGGTAGTTGTGGAGCTGGATGCTGAATAAAAGAAGTGGCGGGAGGAGAATAAGGATTTATTTATGTCAATTAAAGATGGGGAGGGTGAAGGAAAGGGAGTGGAGTTGGACAAGGAGCAAACTAAGAAACATGATGTGTTTCAAGAGATGGCATTAGGCATTCTCCAAACTGTGTATGAGGGTGCCGTGTCTGCAATTCCTTCTAGTATTGGGTTGAGACAACGACTTTACGAGATTGTGGATGCCACAAACTTTGCCCAGTCAGATGACTTGAAGAAGCAGATTTTGGATGATGTGAAGAGAGATTTTGCTACTATGCCTGAATATTGGGAGTGGCTTGTCAAAATTGAATTTCAAACTTTTGAAAGTGCTTCTCTAGAATCTGGTGACGCAGTTTCCAGAAATCTGCAGTTGCATCGAGCAATTAAGGTGAAGCACTGATATTTTCTTTGCTTGTTTTTTGTATATTCATTGATGATTGAACTCAGAAACAGATCAAATTTCTGGGAGATAAGTTTGTTTGTGCTCTGGTCTTTAGGTATATGAAGATGCTATATATTATGTGCCAGCACCCTCAATGTTCAAATCATATATCAGCTTTTTAATGACTGAATTAGCTGCAAACAAAAGGGAACAAGATGATGATACGACAAGTTATTCAGAAGATGCCATTTCCCGCATTTTGAATGTTCATGAAACAGCTCAAACTACAGGCTGTCTTGATGAAGATCTTGCTTGTCAGTATGTTTCGCTACACTTGCAAGTGGGTATGTTACAAGAAGCAAGAATTCTGGCTAAAAATCTCTGCTCAGGAACTTTGTCGAATGCTGTACAATTATGGACTCTACGAGTGTCCATCAAGATGAGATGTGCAACCGAGAAATTGTGTTCCTCATCTAAGGATGATCTTTCATCCATTTTCCAGTTACTGAATAATGTCTTGAGAAGACTGGATTCAACAGCTGCAGAATCTTTATGGCTTCTGGTAAGTTTTGCTCAAGCTGTTGTGTGGCAATTTTATTCATTGATACTAGATGCTAGTGATTTTTATAATATCTGCCAACTATCGGTCTCCTAGCTGCTAATATTCGAATTTCTGGAGGGAATATAGATGTATATAATATTTGCAAATTTATTCGCCGTCTTCCCTCAGAGTTGTCTCCTTTTAATTAATGTTTTATACCGATACAATATTGGATAAAAGGACTTTAATTGTTTGCATGCTTTTTACAGGCAATCAAGTTCTTTATGAATAACAAGTCATATTTTGACAAACTGGTGGAGCTTTCAATGTAAACATTGGCCAAAGGAAGTGGTAATGACAATGAGTTTTCATTATCTTCAACAATTGTAAATCTCATACTTCAGAAAGATGGAATCCAGTGTGCAAGAGAAATGTACAACAGGTTTGTGAACTGAATTTCAATAAAGTTTCTGTTGTTCATGTGTTCCTTTCTTGATCACGGTTGACAATTTTACTCTTTTTTCCTATGCAGATTTCTGGCTTTACCTTGCCCTGGGCTTACCTTATAAAGAGCCTGCATTGAGTTGGAGTCGCACCTTGCATCTGTCGGTAACAAAGATTGTCTCACAACTCTGCGCATGTTATTTGAATCTGCGCTTGCTACACATGAACAAGATTTGGGCTTCTGGCAGGATTACTATGCTATTGAACTGAAGGTACCCTACTGCAGTACTTCCAGTTTAGTGACTGATTGATTAAGCCTTCAAT
>QZGG01000205.1:0-194610 GCA_006409495.1 Sedum album | reverse complement strand
AAGCTTGATGACTAGCCAGCATATGCGTACGATTTTGTATCATCATGTAAATTAAACTTGTTTACATAAAATGATCTTTTCAGCTTTAGTTTTATTGTTGCAAAAAGATGGTATTTGGAGTGGTTTTATGTCGAGTGTTTTTGATAGAAATTTAGGAGATGGACTAATATGCTGACTAATAAATTAGCTCACTCAAGTTTAATTTAAATTAAGATTAGCAACAAGTCAGAACATGTCAATCTACAAATCTCACTCTAATCATCTAATTTTTATGAGTTTAGATCTAATCTGGCAGGAGCATAATGTATAGTTTAGCATGGAATGATGCCCACTGAGATTCTATATTTAACTAGTGTGTTGCAAACAAAGTCATTCTTTTTTTGATTAAAAGAGTCTAAAGACTCAGAAGGTACATAAAAGATGGTTTAATTCCAATCGACCAGCGAATGGAGACCTCGAACACAAAATAAAAGTAATCCAAGCGTAGAGTGAACGATATACTTCGCCTCCTGAACCAACCAGAAGACTGAACCAACCAAAAGATTGAACCAACCGGTTCAGCAGGTCAACCAAACTAAGTCATTCTGAAAGACAGTCAAGTGTTCAAAAACATGAATCAAATGTCTACTGCATCTAAATACAGATTGTACTCCACTAACAAACAAATCTTTTAGTAAACCTGTGTCAAAATTTTAGAGTCTTTTTCAGTGTGCAGCCATGTAGTCACAGCTACAGTAGTTGCTAAAAGACAAAGTTTATAGCAATATTATCAATTGGGCATCTGTCATTCACAAGACCTATCCATTCATTTCCCATATGTACTCCCTCCGTCCTATTACGAGTGTCCCATTTCTTTTTTGAATATCCCAAAATAATCTTCTCATTTCCTAAAATAGAATTTTTTTTACTTATACATTTACACTCTCTTTCGTATTTTTTATCCCACTCATTTTATTTCTTACTTTTTATATCACATTTTTCAATTTTCTTACAAACCGTAAAAATTCTCAAATAGGTCACTCAAATTGGGACGGAGGGAGTATAACATTCACAAGACTCTACCCATGAACTTAATTTCATTGTACTAAAATTATACTCCCTCCGTCCCATTATTAATGTCTCATTTCCTTTTTGGGTGTCCCAAAATTATCTTCCCATTTCTAAAACTTACCATAAATGAACATGTCTTCTTTAGTTTTCCACCACATATTTCTCCTCTCTCTTCCTTTTTCACCACTTATTATCTATCAAATCACTTTTTTCTCTTTCCTTACCACACAACTATCTTTTTTAATTATTTTTTCTTTCATTCCTTAAAAACCGTGCAAAGAACCAAATGGGACATTAATTACGGGACGGAGGGAGTAGTATTGTAGTAAATCAACTAAATTAGGGTTGCCATGGGTTAATTCACAACCATTTGAGTTGACTGGATCATATTGACTAGACCAGCATGTCAGTGACACAACTCTCAAACACTTATTTAAATTCAAATAATCATAGAACAACCTAAACCATAAATATGGAGTACATTTTTTTAACTTCACCTCAAATAATTCCAAAAATAAATATCAGAAATATAAAATGTGACAACTGCAAGACAAGTAGTTACACAAATCAGGTCCACAGTAACTTATCCTGTACCTTCATCAAACTAACAGCTCATCCAACGGTTCATATCTCACACCTCAATAAAATCAAAAAAACAAAATAAAATCTGTTCTCTGGTCCAGACCATTGTCTTCTCTCACCTCCTCCGCACGCGACGCCCCACTCCCCGAGATTCGATTTCTGAGTCCCTGTTTTGCTTTTTCTCCTCAACCCAAGAACGCAAGCTTCCATTTAACAACACGACGAATCAACCAACAAGTTTCAGTCTTGCGAGAGTAAAACCATTTCTTTCAAAATTTGAACCAGAAAAGACAACAAACATTGAAACAACACACACATACAAGTACAAAACACAACAATTTGAGACCTGCAGGTTGCATTTGTTCTGTTTCACGCTTCTTTTGAGTGGCTACAATTATAACCGAACTTCAAGCTCGCTTGCCCTGTTTTCCGAATAGTGTTCTTCCAGAAAAGATCGATCTTGTTCATTCGAGCTGAGTATGTGGGTTTGTTTTTACCTCTAGTTTTCGAAATCGCATTTGGGTTTGCAGTGGCTCGATCAGACATGCAGTGAGGGGAAGAAAATTCGAATCTTTTTCAGTTCCGGCAATGACATTTTTCCGGTTGCTTTTGGTTGTGTTCTTTGCTACAACGTTGTTGGATTTCTCATCTTGTGTTACTGATTCGAGTTTAGAAGATGAGCTTCAAGCTTTATTAGATTTGAAATCGGCATTGGACCCACAAAGTCTCTACCTTTCTTCTTGGACAGCAGCCGCCGCGAACGGCGGTGTTGAGCGGCTCTGCGATGGTTCTTTTGTGGGTGTATTGTGTCATGAGAATGGCCACGTGGCAAACATCTCGCTACAGGGGAAGGGTTTGAGGGGAAAGCTGTCGCCGGCTATTAGCAGATTGAAGCAGCTTACTGGACTTTACTTGCATTACAATTCGCTGACTGGAGAGGTTCCAAAGGTGATTGCTGAGTTGGGTTTGTTATCTGATTTGTATCTGAATGTTAACAATTTCTCCGGCGAGATTCCGGCCGAGATCGGAAACATGGCTGGTTTACAAGGTTAGTCTGATTGTTCGTGCTTCAGTCAATGAAAGTTGTTGACATATTTTCAATTTATGTTTTGAACATGTTTGGTGTTTTTGTTGCAGTTTTGCAGTTGTGTTACAATCAATTTTCTGGTAGCATTCCAACACAATTTGGCACATTGAAGAAGCTTAATGTGCTTGCTTTGCAATCCAATAGATTGACTGGTGCAATACCAGCTAGCTTAGGGAATTTAGGCTTACTAATGAGGCTAGATTTGAGCTTCAATCAGCTGTTTGGTTCGATTCCATCAAAACTAGCTGATGCGCCATTGCTCCAGGTTCTTGATGTCCGCAACAATACCCTCTCTGGCAATGTCCCCTATGGTAAAGTTTCAAACTTATTTGGCGTAATTATTTTTCGAGTAAAGTGACTTATGACATTGTTCTTTGAATTATGCCTATAATTTTAAATGAGATTGATGGTAGGATTTAACTTAACTAGCCTCGAGTAGACATGTATGTTTTGACTCGATGCCGTTGTTTTTATTTGAAGGTTTGAAGAGGCTGAATGAAGGATTCAGGTACGAGAACAACTTGGGTCTCTGTGGTGCAGGGTATGCAATGCTTGAAGCTTGTAGAACAACTGGCGTAAATGATCCAAATATATCTGAGCCATATGGTGCTAATAGAGCACAGCCAAGGGAGATTCCTCTGTCGGCAAACTTGAACTTGCCCTGCAATCAATCACGGTGCACAAGCCCATCACGGGGCTCCAAGTCATCGGTTACTATTGGACTGATTGTGTTTACTCTAGCCTCATCAGCTATCGGGGTTTTCACTCTAGTGTTGTATCAAAGAAGAAAGCAAAGGCTTCTTGATTCAATAGCTGCCTCAGGCAGTCGAGCGAGTATGGTTGATATACCTAAAGAGGTTTATAGGAAAAATGGATCACCTTTGATTAGTCTTGAGTATACACAGGGTTGGGATCCATTAGCTGATTATCGGAGTTTGGGGAAGTTTCCTCAGAAGGTGATGAAAAACTTTAGATTCAATCTCGAGGAGGTTGAATCAGCTACTCAGTACTTTTCTGAAGCTAATTTGTTGAGCAAGAACAGCTTTTCAGCTATCTACAAGGGATTCTTACGAGATGGGTCCATTGTGGCTGTGAAGAAGATTAACAAATCCAGTTGCAAGTCTGACGATAGTGAATTCTTGAAGGGGTTGAACACGCTGACATTGTTGAGACACGATAGTCTCGTAAGGCTTAGAGGGTTTTGCTGCTCGAGAGGCCGTGGCGAGTGCTTTCTGATTTATGATTACGTCCCCAATGGAAGCTTGTCGAAGTTTCTTGATCTGAGTGATGGGGATGATAGGGTCCTGGAATGGTCAACTCGAGTTTCGATCATTCAAGGCATTGCTAAAGGTAAAACCGCCTGATTAATTATCCTAATTTGTTTCTCGCATTATAACTTTACTGACCTTTCAAAAATTCTCGTTTATGAGCAGGTATCGAATATCTGCATACTCAAGATGCGAACAAGCCTGCCCTTGTTCACCAAAACATATCAGGCGAGAAAGTTCTTATAAACAACCAGTTCAACCCACTGCTGTCAAGCTGTGGCCTAAACATGCTCCTAACAAATGATGTCGTGTTCTCAACTTTAAAGGCCAGCGCAGCCATGGGATACTTAGCTCCCGAGTATGCAACCACCGGAAAATTCACAGAAAAAAGTGATGTCTATGCCTTCGGGGTACTAATTCTCCAAATCATATCTGGTAAACGTATCGTCAGCCACTTAGTCCCAAACAGTCCCCATTCTTCCCAAGTTAATGACTTCATTGACCCCAACCTACATGGGAGGTTCTTTGAACACGAAGCAAGTAAGCTCACGAAAATAGCTCTCATCTGTAGCCACGAGTCTCCTGCGGAAAGACCTTCCTTGAAAGCCATCGTAGAGGAATTGGGTCACTCTAGTTGATCCATCAGTTGTTTCAAGATGTATTGTAGTGACATCCTTGTAGTCAGGTTAGCAACATTGTAGTGACTTGTATTGTTGTACCAGACGTCTCAAGTAGCTCTAAGTACTGTTTGCTAGCTTTGACCCTTTCAAGTGTATCCTTGCTTCAAGTCTGATTTTATCCAAATCACCTTAGAATACAAATTCCATGTAAAAAGTTGGTTGTGGAGGTTTATTTTGGTTCTTGCCCAGATCAGGGTCAGCCCTGTCTTTTAGAAATCCCGACTACAAGCCTGGTTAGCTGCCTCTGATTACGACAACTCCGCTTAGCGGACAAACTATAGTTTGCCACTTGTATCAGGCTTCCACAAGTAACCCAAACCCCTTCCGACCACTTTAATGCCCCCGAGCCATACGGGTTACAAGATCACGCCACCGATCTCGGCACTCTACACCATTGCAAGTTACTATATTAATATGAACTTAAGAGTGCGATTCTCCTATGTGGGATAATAATACTATGTTTACAATTTATGATTAAGTTAATAATTTGGTTTTCGTAGTAATTGACTATGTGAATGTTTTATTGAGAATAAAAGATTAAATACATACCCTAAGGACCAAAATTGAAACAATTAATTGTAATACACTTAATTGATATTTATGTAATATAAAAGGACTAGAATGAAAATATACGACGGTGATCTCTGCCTTCCACCGTGTTGAAACTCAAACTGCAGAAAACATCAATTCACTTAATTCCTACAAACCTTCATCAATTCGTCGATTGCGAACCAACCCATCTCCGATTTCCACCTCCACGTCATGAAAGTCGACGCCTTTTCCCTTAATCCCTATCTCATCTGAGCTGATTGTGGCGGAGACGATTGATTCTGAGTATGATTTTACGAGTAAGCATTTTGTCAAGTAAGCATCATCTGATAATGTGTATTGTGTAACTTACTGTGGATTTTATGAAGGCCTATTGAATGATAACTTTTGCACTATTAGGTAGCGATTATAACAACAATAGCAATGTTCATTAACCCTTGCTTTCATATAAATTATGATGTAGCTTTGAATCTATTATTGATTAATCACCTGAACCTGCCATTCCTTGTCTCATTGAGTACCTAAATCATACATTAGTTGTAATGGCATCGCATAGGACACAAATTGAGCTTTCTAGCCTGCGATTGAACAATTCTGAAGGCCATTAAATTACTCACAGATTTTTATATTTCCTGGACTTTAGATTAGTCTCGATTTAGCATATAGGAATTACTTCTCTTGTCCAGGGTATTTTAAAATGTGTATTATGATATTTGAAGCTATATATGACTTATAAGAAACAGCTAATCATGATGCTATTCTTTGATGTTTCCCGACCGTAGGTTTTTGATCCCTGGCTTTGTCATCGACTCCTTGTCCTGAAAATTATCCTTTTTCGATGATGCCGTGGCAGTCATTGTCAAGAACTTTTAAAAAGATGGATTAAGATTTAATCAGCTGGCAATCATGTTGACAATGTGTAAGCTTTACTTTTATCTATATTTATTGATTAATTTGCTGTTTCACAAATATTGATTTTGATTTCCTGCACGGATGTATTCTGTACTTGGTTAATATATTTAAATTGTGCTAATGGGTTTAGTGTGACATTACCAAGAGAAATGTGCTTCATATATGGCGACAAATACTACATTTTTATTAGTTGAAAAGGACTCCATCTTGTTTAACAAATGCATTTCAATTGTCATCTTGTGTTTAGATTAATGACTAACTTTCATACTTTCGCCTTCCTTGGTTTCTGTATTTCTTCTCGTCACATTCAGTATTGAATTTTATTTTACTCATCGAAGATCCATTTCTGTTCTCCTTGTATGAAGATGAAAATGAGATGGAGATGTCTGTGTTGTCTTGCGAATGAACAACCAGAAATCAGGTAAAAACTTTTTAATTTATCTTGATCAGTTGATCATTCTAATTCATTTTCAGTGGACAACTTAAATTGTATTAATTTGCTTAATGGAGTAATCTGTATCATGTAGTGCACACACCAGTGATTATGACTATCCATGGGAGATATATAGTCTGAAAGAGCTGCTACACGCGACTCACAATTTTCATGAAGATAATAAGATTGGGGAAGGAGGCTTTGGAAGTGTTTATTGGGGACGAACTAGCAAAGGCGTCGAGGTATATACTGAGTTCTCCTTGTTGGTTCTTTAAGTTATAGTGATTGTCAGGGTTTACAGATCCCAGTGTAAAATTTTGCCGATTCTGAACCAAAAAAATTATTGGGATAAACGGTCTTATATTTATGCATTTGGTAGCCTGTTTAGTAAAAAATTAAGTCGCGTGCGATTTTCATGTACTTTTATTGGAGTCGGGTGATTTGTTGGAATAAGAACAAGTTGATGATGCGAATTGTTGGATTGGTTGATTGGGCAGATAGCTGTGAAGAGACTCAAAACGATGAGTGCTAAAGCTGAGATGGAATTTGCAGTAGAAGTTGAGATACTTGGCAGAGTGAGGCATGAGAACTTGCTTAGCTTAAGGGGTTTCTACGCTGGAGGAGATGAAAGACTGATTGTATATGACTTCATGCCTAACCAGAGTTTGCTTACACATTTGCACGGTCAGATGTCTAATGATTTCCTACTTGACTGGCCTCGCCGTATGAATGTTATCATTGGATCGGCAGAGGGAATAGCGTAAGTTCTCAAGAAACAGAGCTATATGACAGTTTGAATTTTGGTTATTCTGAAGTTGTTTTTTTCCGTAGGTATTTGCACCATGAGGCGAACCCGCACATAATCCACCGAGACATAAAAGCCAGCAATGTCCTCCTCGATTCAAATTTCCATGCCAAAGTAGCAGACTTCGGCTTTGCCAAACTGATCCCAGATGGAGTCAGCCACTTGACAACCCGCGTCAAAGGCACACTCGGCTACTTAGCTCCGGAATATGCCATGTGGGGTAAAGTCTCAGAAAGTTGTGACGTTTACAGCTTTGGTATTTTACTCTTAGAAATCATCTCAGCCAGAAAACCAATAGAAAAACTCCCTAGTGGACTGAAGCGAGACATAGTTCAATGGGTGACGCCACATTTTCAAAACAAAGCATACGGCAAGATTGCTGACCCGAAGCTTAAGGGCAGGTTCGACGACGCTCAGCTGCAAATGTTAATAACTGTTGCCATGAGGTGTATTAACGAAAACCCTGAGAAACGACCGAGAATGGAGGAAGTGGTTCAATGGCTGAAAGGTGGTGCATTGGTTCGATTTCGAATGAAGAAAGAGCACGTCATGGAGGCCGAACATGGCGAGGAAGAGACTACTTTGGAGGAGTTTGGGACTGGGAACACTGAGGTTTCTACAGAGTTTGGATTTGGAAGTAGCAAAGGTGGATCCAGAATTGGATGAGCTCAGTTCCAGTGTTGATATATAAATTTTGTAATATGAAGACATTCCTGACAAAAATCTATTGTGCCTCATAACACTAACCCTCAATTTACAAATTTTGAGCAAAGTTACACCAGCATCTCCAATGGGTTATGTAAACAAGACTATTAGCTAAAAAATACTTAGGTGACATTATAAATAGAGAATCATATACATTCCAATGAGGTTATGTAAATAAGACTAATTAGCTAAAATTATACATAAACATCTTCTCAGAGCATCTCCAATGACATCATCTAAAATGCTTATTATGCAAAAAAGGTCTAGTTGGCACCCAATATACATAACCATCTACAAATTCTCTTCTCCAATGCTATCATCTATATCTATAAAATTTTAGAGAATATGCTAACCATTCTTCGAATTTACAACTCTCTTCCCATTCTCTATATCACTATTCATTCATTATTACTTTACTTTTCATTTGTTTTTCCTACATGAATGTTAATATATTTGATGTTGCATATGAACTAATACTGTTTTTATATTATACATAAGCATTATGCATGTTCCCATTGTAGCACAATGCCCTATTCATTATCTAAATTATACATAATCAATATTATACTACTTTATTTTACATGATCATTATACATTTTATCATTGGAGTTGCTCTCACTCATCAAATTTAACTCATTATCTATAACTATTATGCCTAAATTATACATATTTCTAACAAGATGTATACACATTTACATAACCCCATTGGAGCTCAATGCATATTTAATCATTCAAATTATATATAACTAATATAATAATATTTTTTACATATTCATTTTAGCTATCTGCATTGGAGATGCTCTAATCTATTAACTCTAAACACAAATCTTCACACTGTTTTGTTTTTTTGTACATGTCGACCGACTACATATTTATATATTTTTCCTTAAATGTTAATATCTGAGAATCTAATGACATCAGATTTTGTCGCAACTTAAATCCTGCCGTTCAAGTTGTGATTATCCACGTCACAGTAGTTATCCACTACTTGCTCCACTCCACTCTTTTTAACCTCCATTCTGCAGATCATAATCTGATTACGAAAAATGGGCAAAGGAGGGATGTCTCATGGCGAACAAGTTGAAGAAGAGAACATGGCTGCTTGGCTGATGGGTGTCAACGATCTAAAGATTCAACCTTTTAAACTTCCTCCTCTTGGTATGACTGCTTGCTTTAATTGATGTTTTCTGATTTGTTTTGAATTACCCTTTTGTTGGATTTGAGTTTGAAATGATAAAGATTGATTCTTTCAGGTCCTTATGATGTTAGGGTTAGGATGAAAGCTGTGGGTATCTGTGGCAGTGATGTTCATTACCTTAAGGTAATAAAGCTTTGAACTTGATTCTCAGTTTTGGGATTTATGGAGTTTTGTTTCAGCTGATTAGTCTTTTAGTATCTTAGACTTAAACTTTCATTGTTTGTTTTAGTGTTGTGTATTGTTGATGGATTTGATCGCTGCAGTGTTTTATGGATTTCTTGTCTGATTAGTGCTTGAGTTGTCTATTGGATTTACTTAATTTGTAATGGTTTATGGTCTGGATCGAATATTTACAGACTATGAGTTGTGCGGGTTTTGAGGTCAAGGAGCCGATGGTGATTGGACATGAGTGTGCTGGGGTCATTGAGGAAATCGGGAGTGAGGTGAAAAGTTTAGTGCCAGGTGATCGTGTAGCGTTGGAACCGGGAATCAGTTGCTGGAGGTGTAGCCCTTGCAGAGACGGTAGATACAATCTTTGCCCGGAAATGAAGTTTTTTGCCACGCCGCCTGTCCATGGTTCTCTTGCCAATCAGGTTAGTCCTAGCCTTGCGCGCTTAGAGTGGACCATAAAAAATCGTCTTTTCTAGATAAATTTCACTGTTTTATTTGAGTCCTGGGCTGTGTTCTCATACAAGTGCGCTATGTTTTTACAGGTGGTGCATCCAGCAGATCTATGTTTCAAACTGCCTGAAAATGTGAGTTTGGAAGAAGGGGCTATGTGCGAGCCCTTGAGTGTTGGAGTTCATGCCTGTCGGCGTGCTAATATTGGTCCTGAGACTAATGTTCTCATCATGGGCGCTGGACCTATTGGCCTAGTGACAATGCTAGCAGCTCGTGCGTTCGGTGCTCCAAGGATCGTTCTTGCAGATGTAGATGCACACCGTTTATCCGTCGCTAAAGAACTTGGCGCAGATGTGACAGTACAAGTGTCAACTGAGATCAAGGTTTGTCCTCCTCTGGTCCAGTGGCAATCATTTATGTATTCAAATTGTGTTTAGTATGTATTCTCACCAATTCTTTTGCAGGACATACCTCAAGAAGTGGAACAGATATACAAAGCTATGGGTGCTGGTGTAGATGTAACCTTCGACTGTGCTGGATTTAACAAAACCATGACGACTGCCTTATCTGCCACCAAGTCGGGAGGCAAAGTCTGTCTTGTTGGCATGGGCCACAATGAAATGACCGTGCCACTCACTCCAGCCGCTGCAAGGTGAAAACAGTATTACTTAGTCCCTCAGTGGCCAATTACACATGCATCAATAAAGTTAACTTATTTTGTTGTTGATTTCAGGGAAGTGGATGTTATTGGCATTTTCCGATACAAAAACACCTGGCCTTTGTGCATTGAGTTTCTGCAAAGTGGGAAAATTGACGTGAAACCCCTTATAACACACAGGTTTGGGTTCTCACAAAAGGAGGTTGAAGATGCGTTTGAAACCAGCGCTCGAGGTGGCAATGCCATAAAAGTCATGTTTAATCTGTAAAATAGAGCAACAAGACATCTGTTTTGAATGCTCTAGTAGTAAGTGTTTACACTTGTGTTTGAAGTGTTGTTTGAATAAGAACTGTAATGCTTGGTAATAATAGTAAGTGTTTACACTTGTGTTTGAAGTGTTGTTTGAATAAGAACTGTAATGCTTGGTAATAAAACAACTCTGTCTGAGGCATTAAAAACCAAGTTTTTTCTTCTTGCCGAAAAAATCAAGCACAGTTTTTTTTGATAAAGAAAAAATCAAGCATAGTTAAGTGTAAAGTATTGTGTAACAAGCTCTCAGAATTGTATCCTGTTAACAACGCAGTTTTTCAAAGTCTCCTAAATCATTGCAGAATATAAAGATGCAAAATTGCATCCAGCAAACATGAGCTCAGACTGGAGTTGACCATATCAAGCTCGGACTGGCACTAGTTCCAGTGTTCTTAAACAACCTAGGAAAAAATTGAAACTATCAACCCCAACATCAAACAAACAGACAAGCTGGTCTGTTGAGGAAATAAATAACGACACAAAAGCCTTACATTTATCTACAAGCAATAATTAAAACATAATTCTACAACATGGGTTACTGATGGATCACTGCAGAATCAGTGAAGTAGATCTGAGTTTCAACTTCAAGAGTATGCGCAGCTCCCTAGCTTCTTCATCTCAGCTGCAGATGAAAAGGGTAGTAGAGCAGCAAGTGAGTATTAGCCAGGCGGCTGGAGCTTAAGCAAGTCATCTTGCTCTTCCCGCTCGCCAATGCTTTCCTCTTCATTAGCTCGTGTTGATACTTGTTGGTACCCAAAAAGACTTGGATTCAAACTCGGTTGCTCATCTGCAACAATAGCAGCCTGAACAGCTTCTGTCTCCTCCACTGTTGCAAGGAGCCGCTGTCCAGATATCATCATACTCTCAGCTTGGCTGCTGTTATGCGAGCCAGACACAACAGCACCAAGCATTGGCATTGACATCCGCGGCCCAGGTCCATGTCCCAAGCCAGGAACTAATCCCGAACCAGGATTATAATTCGACATCATCGAGTAAATATTAGTACACATACTCTTCATCTGCGTAAGCTCATTACACAACCGAGTATTCTTCTTTTTCAATCTATCATTCTCATCAATCAAATACGCCCTACTACTACTTCCCTGACACTCGCTTTGATCTATAAACATCAAAGCAGTTGGATCAACAGATAATGGCATGGAATCAGATATCCACGTGCTAGAATTCGAAGCAGATGGTTCCATTGGTGCTGCTAAAGACACTGGACCAGGAACAACAACATTAACAGCCAGTTTATGCCTCACAATATCACATAACAATCGCTTATTGCCTCTTCGAAAACAATCATGCGAGAACTCCCAACGATCCGGTGAGATCTTCCTAAAACCCTAAAACACATCAAATAACACACAAAATGTCAAAAACAACAACAACAATTAAATGAAACAATCTGACAAAAAATGAGTTGAAAGCATTTGATTAGTACATAAGCGTTTAAATTAGTACATAAGTGTTGAGCTGGCGAACGAAGCTGGAGAAGTTGTTATGCTTAAAATGCTTTGGTAGAATATCACGAGCGAACTCGGCGGTATTCCAGACGACGAAAGCGGTGCCGTTTTCGTTCCAAGAGACGATAGCGTCTGAGGAGACGTCGTCTACAAGCTGATAGGTTTTCGCCAGGAACGGGTAGGTATGATTCGGTGTGACTCGAATGAGGAAGGTGATAGCGGTGGTGGTGGAGGAGGTAAATCGATTTGGTCTCCGGTCGACGGCGGCGAAGGGTTTTGTGAAGCCATGTTTGAATGAATTGGAGAAATAGAAGAGAAGATTCTAGAGGGATGTGTTTGGCGAGAGATGAGATTGGAAAAGTCTGGAGGGATTTGATTTCTAGAAGAGAAGGGAAGAGAAGATTGAGATGGATGGTGTGGTGGTGGGGCTGCTTATTACTTTATTGTTTTTCCAGCTGTACAATTTGGAAGAATGGAGAAGAAGAAAATTAAGTCTTAATTGTTTTATTAATTAGTATTAAAATAATTCGTTTAATTTAATTATTCATAGCAAATAAAAGGGTACATCTGTAAATATGAGATTTAATTGCTAAGAATATGAAAAATGGGTAAATGTAGGTGAAAGATTGATGTAGTTTAATGGAGCTGGGACTAGAAGCTTCGTGAAGCACTGAGTGCATTCATTTATTGTTGACGTGAGTTTCTTTGGACTTTGGTGTAGATGCTTACTTCTAGTAGTCCTCTGTACTCTGTAGGTCGTAGGATTAAAGACAGAGAGGCGTCGAATATGGTCGGTAACTATGTTGTGAATGTGTGATGCTATCCTCTTTATTTTCTACTCCATTAAAAATAAATAAAGAGTACTGTAGAATTAGATTAAGTATACTTAGAATCTGAGTAATATACTCCATAAATGAGGCACAAGTGGAACTCAGCGCATCTGACAACTCGCCACTCTGAGTCTTATTTTGGCACGTTACATTAGTTTGCAAATACCAGTTATTATCGGACACTGCGCCTCTGGCCCCTGCAGTTTAACTATGTTATCAATTTGGCATCAAATGTTAGATTTGGACCTCGCAGTACTAAAAAGTCGAGGTATTTCATTTTTGTTTTCACATCTCCACTCCTCGACTGCCCTAGTAATAAAACTGGAACACCTATGAGCCCCGCCCAGAGTAGTACACGTGCACTCACAGTACTCGTCGCACCTTGTATGAGGTGTAAGCTTGGAAACTTATTGAAGATGAGATCCCCAAGGGTCGTTTGCCCAGAACATGTAGCCACGCATGTGTAGTTTAAGTTGGCAATCAGTCATCTTATTTATGTAACACTGCTTGTGAACAAACACCAAGTCCATTGTGAGATCAACTTTCAAGATCCGGAAGAGCTTTTAGTGTATATCCTAATAATCAAGGGATATCTTTTAAACCAATGTTAACGCCAGAGTACCTTGTAATAACTATAAGATATCTCAGACAAACAAGATGCTCAGGTTGGATAGCACACTGTCAACAGAACTACAAGAGAATCAGTTACGATTATAAACAGATCGCCATGCTTCATGAGTTGAACTAGAACTAGAATAAATATATAGTTCGGTCTATCCTTTGACGCTCATCATGTATCTTGCATACAATGCACATCATGACTTGTTTTATAATACTGAAACAAAGCATACAGAACTACAGAAGCAGAAAGCCATATGCTCAAGTTTGGTTAATGTACATCATTGCATCAAAAGAAAGACTTGTGTTTTCTAATCGCATAGCCCCATTGCCAATAAGTTAACAAGAAACCACATTCTAACAAACTCTTATTGATCACCTTCATCTTACCAAGACCCAACTTCGATTAACATTTAACACACCTCAATGGCTCAATGCGCAAATCACCATAACAGTTAACACACACAATCAAGCAATAAATTAAACCATAATTCAAACTACATCCATAGAGTAGCAACAAAGTCATAAAAGCAGCATTGAGCTTACCATCATCAACCCACACAAACCCTAATTCTTCACCACCAGAAATTCCTCATCCTTCTCCAGCTCCGCCATTGCAGATTCCTCCAAACTTATCTCCACATCAATACTCCTCCCACCTTCCTTTCCAGGATATAAATACACCATTCCATCAAACCTATTGTTTGCTCCACTCCTCACCAACACCGGCGTTCCGTAACCAAAATCGATATCATACACTTTAAACCTAGGCGAGCTTCCGACTGCGATGCAATTCGCTCCAGCGTCCTTGTACTGGAAAATAATCGGTGATTTCTCCCACCCTCGTTCCTCGCGTCGATCATCTTCGCGTCGTGTGCGTCGATCGCTGATTTGATCACTCCGGCACCGAAATCGAGCGGATGTGCGAGGAGATGTCCGGCCGCTGTCCCTGTAAAGATCGCTTGGATCATGTTGCCGAAGTAGGTTTCCGGAACTGGCGGATCAATTCGCTTCCGGCAATCGGCGAAGATTGCGAAGGCAGTGACTTCTTGCGGCTTGAGTTGCCGTGCGCGGGTAACGTGCGTCCATATATGCGCCGTGATGCACTGGAAAGTAGTGAATCCACCGCTGCAAACGGCATCACAATTGCCGTTGGTTGAGTTATCCCCGTTGACGGAAGCTGCGTTGACCTTTGACTTGATAGCATCAACAGCCGACTCGGAGAATCTGAAGAGCTTCTCCCGGAGCTTTGGGCCGGACTGGGCCTCGTTATGGGCCTTGGTTTCATCCGTAGGGAGTTCGAGGTCGAGCTTGACCTTGGTGTTACGAGCTTTGAGACGGTCGAGGAATGGTTGGGCTGAGATTGTTTGGGTCCCACGGCAGATCTCGGCCCAGGAACTCATGAAGTGCCAAGTGGACGTACCATCGAGGATAGCGTGGTTGAATGCGCATCCGAGGGCAATTCCGTCTTTTAACTTCGTGAACTACGAAAGCGCACGTGGAGAAAGGTCAGCAAAGCAGTTTACAACTTTACATCAATCCAATTTATCTCTAAAAAATTAATTAATTTCTCTATTTTGAACTGCAGTTAATGCAACATGGTACTGAAAAGTGACGATAATGTTTACATTTAATTTGCTCCATTGCATCAAATTATAACCTTTTATTTTTCATATTTCTAAAAATTTAATTTTGAAGAATATAATTAACTACACTGAAACATGGTCCTGAGGATATATGCAGCTATTTATGGTCATTTACTGTTGCCAGAGCAATCCATTTATGGCCTTTCTGCATCACATTTTTCAACATTAAAATGCAATCCACAGAAATTGTATAGAAGTTATCATATGCCTGTCAATTGTCATGCCCTTAAATTTTGTTGTTGAGATTCAAAGTGGTGTAAGTTGGGCATGTGTATTGTCTAGATGTGCTCTTTGGAGAAATTAAGAAAAGATGAAATGGTGACAAGGAATCTCAAGTTACCTGAACAGCCAGCAATGGCTTATGAAGTCCTTCAATATTGAGCAGTCCATTATATGGCAGTAATTCCTTCATGATCCCACCAGTGCCTTCCTCAACCAACACATCAGCCACTCCAATCTCCTCAGCCACAGCTTCAATGACCTCCACGCCACGGCAAGCGTCCTTGTCATCCTCATCATACTCAACTCTAAAGATACCCTCTTCATCTTTCCCTAACTTTCCAGCTAGTTGATAGAACTCCTCCAAAACTGTAGCTAGTCCACCCTTCATCTTGCTTACAGTCTCATTGAATTCATAACTAGTACTATCAACCTTGTATAGCATCAGTTTTTGGTTGTAGAAAAATGCCAAGTAAGGGAGATCAAATGTGATCAGCTGACATTCCCTCCTCCCAATCAGCCTCTTACCCGGTTTAACAAATCCTCTGTTCAGTGTCATGACCTTAGCAGTAAATCCATTTTCATTTCTCTTTACTTCCTCCAGATCCTGACCCTTCTTCTTCATTGTTTCAGTGATCATATTCTCAGTCAAGGTCGACATCTGTAAACTAGACACAACTTGAGTCTAAAGTAAGTTTGAGCTTCTGACTTATTGAGTGGTATTTTTGATGAGTGTGAGCTGAGGGATTGAGAAAAGTGGGGATAAAATAGGGAGGGGTGCCCTCTCATTAAATGGCCTATGTGTGGGTTAGTTGGGCAGTTTGAATCTTGAATGCATTGATGGAATTCATGAAGAGTGCAGTAGTTGGTTGAAACTTTCATGGTTAAACTTTTATTTTCATGCATCCTAAAAAACTCCACCCACTTCGAGCACCACATCAGCCACTATCTGCAACCATCTTAAGAAGGCAATTTCATCAACTGTAAATAGACTATTAATGAAACAAGACTTAGAATAAGGAAACAACTCTCTCATCTTATGAAAAACAGCATTAAGAGAAGGTTGAAGAGGTAGTTTGTGTAGGTTGGATTGACCTTAAAAAAGCGAGGTAACATTAACATGTTTCATGGGTTGATTTAAAACTGGAGCTGCTTTTAGTTCATATGAGTTGTTGAGTAAATTTATGAGGTTGCAGTGTTGCACAGTACGTTGGTATTGGTAGATGTTAAATGTAACAATAAAATTTTACATTATTTTTTCATAAATAAAACTGTCAGAAGTGGGATTTGAACCCACGCTCTCTCACGAGAACCAGAACTTGAGTCTGGCGCCTTAGACCACTCGGCCATCCTGACTTCATACTGTTTTACGTAGGTAGTGCAACATTACTAAACAACAGAGATTTTCAGTTGCTATTTTCTAACATGAAGCCATTCTACTCTGCCATATGGCCCGCATCCCATGCTGCATTTATCATATCACCAGATTTTAACAGAAGCCAACGGCTTCAAAAACTGATCAGTTACATTACGAGAAAGATAAGCTTGCGGTTCACAAGAGTTCAGTATCTCAAAGGAAAAATAAACGTATCAACTACACAATTTCTTATTTGAATGAACCACACATTTCAGGCAAACTGAAGGTGAACCAAACGTTTAGTATATTACTAGTATTTGTTGCACAAAAATTTGTGCATGATATGTATTTTTTGTATTAATTAAAGAAATATATAATAATCAGCTTTATTAAGAGTATGATATGTTAACTATGGTATGGTAATTATAAGAAGATATAGGGGTAATTTTGGAAACCGAAATGTGGCTTCAAAATAACTGTTAATAGTGGGTCTTGCGCTTTATTAATAGGGAGATATGCATCAAGTTCTAGTTACATCATAAACCTTCGGCGCAGAAAACTCATACCCAGTTTTCGATCACTTGGAAATGTTTAGGGGTAAAAACTCAGTGAAGAAGAAGAGTACAAAATTACTGGTACGGTATCTAAGAGTTGAACCCAGGCTCTCGAGAGTTTAAACAACTTATTGGCAGCATTCGTATGTTTGGTTAAAGGAAACAGGCAACCTAGATATGTCTGTAACTAAGGTCAAAATTCTGTATACAAGAAGGGCTCTATTCTTCTGTACATGATTCGAACAATTTACTTCTATCTGCGCTAAACTTTAAACATGTTGCTTGACCAGAAAAAGGCTCAGGGCTTGTTTAGTTTTTCCTTCATTTTTGGTGCAATCTGAAGCCATGAAATATGGTTACAGATCTTGAAACATAAGATTTGTTCCAGACCGAGAAGATGGCTCGCAAGCCATTTTGGAAGGCGTATACGTCAATAACTTCATAACTTGGGTCTTGGGATGTAACCCACATAAGTGTCATTTTGGAAGGCTTATACACCTATAACATCATAACTTGGGTCTTTTGGATCCAACTCATAGGTTGATAGTACTTTTCTCTGACAAAAAATAAATAACAATTACTTATCGAAAGTAACACAAATTCACAACACCTTTAAGATATGCACAATGTGAAAAAATGGGATAAATTCTTACATGATCCTCGAAATCAGGACTTGAAAGGTTAATAGAGAGGTTTCTCATCAACAGCAGAGCCTGAAACACAGCTAAAGTATTATGTGAAATCCCTTTGAAGGAATAACTCAATGAACATTCAACCTACTGCATAGGACTTGGTACCATACAATTTTTAATATCGCAACAATAGTAGAGATAAGGTGCAAAACAACAAGCATTTTGAAGCACACATACCGTTTCAACATCAATTGGATCCATTTGTTTCAGATTCTGTAAATGGCCAGTGACATTTGGATCAAAGACGCTGCCAATGAAGCCATATACTTGAGCAAAGTCAGGAAGGACTGCAACAAGAAAAACAACTAAATCAGCATATATCAACTTACAAAAGGTACACAAGTAGCTAACAAAGTTTACCATCACAAGAGAGAACCAAGGAATCAACAGTAGCTTTGCTCAGTAAAATGCAAAAAACAGTCATAGCATGTTTAATAAACCACACCATGTGTATCTGTAGTTAGATCCTGACCTTTAATTCCATGCGATTTATTGGCGTGGACAGGCATTCGGCGGAATGATTGCACTCTTGGAGCGCTCTCGGCACTACTGCACGTATTTACTGCAGTTGTTTCATCATTAGATTTAAAATCCCCTGAACACAGAAAACAAAACATTAGAGGCCCATACTAATTTATTGAAGGAGAACATTCTATTATTGTAATTATCAATTTATAAACCTTGAGATGCAGTTGGTATATGATGAGAGTTATCAGTCCAAGAAGATGCCCCAGCCGCATTACTTGTAGGATCATCAGGAAAGGATGGTACATCCTGTTTGACCAATTGTACTGGTGCTGCAAATGAAACAGCCACAGACACAGAACAGGATCATCTTTTGTGCGAGGGGTGGAAGTTTAGAACAGAACTTAACCAGCAGATGCACTTGTAACAATGTAACTAAGGTGAAAAAAGAAAATAATCAACTCCTAGAAAACAAGTATAATACCACTCTTTGATGCTTTATGCGGGTATGGATGAGCGGCTTTCCTCTTTGGTCGAGGTGGAGGCAGATGTTCATTGCCCCCACCCTTCTGAACTTTCAGAAAGTATTTCTGAGCATGGCTCCTAATCTGTAGAGAGCGCAATAAAAAAAGGACATAAGCAAGCTGGGATCATATAAAACAATTCTCAACAAATCCTTATGTTCAGAAGTCAGAAAATAACTCGGTTTGTGGTTCTGATGTAACGAACAGCTCTCTCACATTACTCAAAAATGTTGAATATGAAAGCGAAAAAACTTCTCTTACCTGAATAACAGTCTTAGAGCCAATGAACGCTTCAATCTTTTTCCAATCACGATCAAACCTAACAAGTGATCACAAATAAATTCGTTAATCCATCCCATACATAGCTGTTAGCCCAATAACCGATAGCACCCAATTAACCGATAGCTGATAGCCCAATTAACCGAATAATGGGACAGATTAGAACTAGAAGTACTCTCACAATTCAGCTGCCATATAAAATAAAAGAATAATTAAAAACAGTCATTCTTTTCCTCAAACTGCTTGCACCGCCCTAAACATTGTTATAATGAATGGAGCCACGTAAATGAATTTGTTATTGGAAACTACAACACGATAATACTAAAAAAATCGTTTTTCAAAAAATCTTCAAAACAGCTGAACTCTAAAGTCATCCACAAACACTACTCATTGACAACATTTCTTCAATTATCCACAAACAAAACCTCAATTTTTTGATCAAAATACCACACTCAGCGTCAAAACCACAGTTCATAGCCACATTCTAACTCCTATAACACAATAACCAATTAACCATCAAAGCCCTAATTAATTCACCACTCACAAATGTAGAGCCTCGAGAAACTTATCATGCTCCGGATCAGTCCAGCTCTGCCTCGACTTAGTACTCGTATACGGCTTCCTAATCCTCTTATCCAGATCCTCAGCCACCACCATCGCCGCTGGACTTCCACTTCCAGCCGAAAATTTACTGATTCCGGGAAGCGACACACCATTCGGATCCATGTAAAACTCCCCTGTACGATTTGAGCTACTTGACACCATTAAATATGGTTTGATGCTGATTTCAACGAAAATGGATTTCTAGGGTTTGATTGTGAAATTCGATTGAGAGATCGTGTGAAGTTTGGGAATGAAGGAAAGAATGGCGAGCTAGATTTATATGGACGAAAATGCTCGAGAGTATCCAGTGGAATAGTGACACGTGTGCCGGTAGTTTAGGTGTGTTTAGGCGGTTGTCTGATAATGCGCAGCGTTGTAAGCTTCGCGTCGGCTGTCGAGTTGGGCCGACCAGTAATTTTGTTAGCCCAAATTTAATAATATAATTTATCTAATTAATTGCAGCTTGTTGTTTCTAATACTAATCCCAGTAACCACTTATCTAACGTACGCCGCATTCTTAAACTACGCACATGTCGGCGTCATAGCTTTCGCCATCGTCTCTTCCTCGTAACTTCTTCTCTATGCGAAGTCGTCAGGCGTTCATCTTTCTATATTAACGCCTGCCACGTTTCTCCACTAAACTCATTCAAAACAAAATCTTTTCGATCACTCTGAAGAAGATTCCGTTTGTGCAGATTCTCATCCCCGTCCAGAATCTTGTGAAATTGATTAGAGATTCCGTCGTTCTGTACACGAAGCTCGCAACCCTTTTCAGGAGGCGGCGTCTGATCGTATTTTTTAGGGTTTCGGATTGGCTCACAACCTAGGTTCGATTCATTTGACCATCTGTTTTTGTTTTGTTTTTGTTTTTATGTTTATTTCTAATATTAGTTTACTCTTGTTAATAGTTTAGTTTATAAATTTGGATATTAATGGTCTTATCAAATTTGTGATGGAATTGCCAAAATTGAACACTCTGGTGTTGAAGAAGTTGATTTTACTTTAAGTCTTGAATTGTTACAAATTTTGCGGAAAGATTTTAATTTGTGTGTTTGGAGTTTCTTGGTTTCGTATGGAGCTCCTTTCACTTGTTTTAATGTGGATTGCTCTATTGTGGATGCAGGATACATTAGTGTAGGCTTGTGTTTATTGGGATGGATAGGAACGATACATTAGGTTTTTTAAGTGGGGGAGTGCTTTTGTAATTGGATA
The DNA here is from genome assembly GCA_006409495.1 of Sedum album. Classification (NCBI taxonomy): domain Eukaryota; kingdom Viridiplantae; phylum Streptophyta; class Magnoliopsida; order Saxifragales; family Crassulaceae; genus Sedum; species Sedum album. The sequence goes on along the minus strand of QZGG01000205.1, from coordinate 173,285 downwards.
TGAAACGGGGAAGTAATGAATTATTTCTTTGTGAGTATTGGAAGTTGGTGTGGAGTTTTTTTTAGCAGGGCAACAGTGGGTTTTTTCTAGTTAAGGGAATTGGTGGATGCGTTTAAGATTTAAGAATATGGGAAGTTTTGCTAATGCTGAGAATGAAGTTCCGGGAACTGAGTTGTCTCTTTATCCTGAGTCGATTGGTGGAGTGGGTGGTGTGAATGGTGTTCGGGACAGAGAAGAATGTTTTTCACTTGATTTATGTTTAGGATGCGGTTCAGGAAGCTTGGATGGTTCTGTGTCAACGGGTTGTATTGTTCCTTCACTGAGGGGAACTGGTCATAGACATTTAATGGATGCTGCTTCGGTGTATCACCTTCGATTGGGAAATCGTTTGAATCCTGATGCTAAGATCATTTCCGACGAAGGGGAAATGCAAAGGCAGGAGGTTGACTTGACGCTAAGCTTGTCAACGGGGCCTCCGAAATCAGTGATCACAAGCTCTGTATCCATGTGTTCACCTCTACTCCCAAGAAAAATAGAGATCAGTGCTACTTCATATAATCCACTGTTTCAATATGTAGATGAAGGATCGACGTCCTATAAATGGAATGTGGAACATCTTGGGCCGCCTTTGACTGTCACTCACGCAAGCTGTCCTGTTGTGTTACAGTCTTCTTGCAAGGATATCGGGTCACCGAGAGTTGCTATGAGTACATTACCAGCTACATCTACACAAATATACGCGGTATCTGAAGTGGTGGAAAATGTTAAGAAGTCGCAGAAAGGCAAGACTAGAATTTGTCAAGTAGTTGGGTGCAGAAAAGGAGCTCGAGGTTCTTCAGGACGCTGCATTTCTCACGGTGGTGGGAGGAGGTGTGAAAGACCTGGTTGTCTGAAAGGAGCTGAGGGCAGGACAGTATTTTGCAAGGCACATGGTGGTGGAAGACGCTGTGAATACCTTGGATGCACAAAGACGGCCGAAGGTAGAACTGACTTTTGCATCTCCCACGGCGGAGGTAGACGGTGTACTTTTGAAGGTTGCACACACGCTTCAAGAGGTAAATCTGGTTTGTGTATCCGACATGGAGGTGGGAAGAGGTGTCAGAAAGAAAATTGCACCAAAAGCGCTGAGGGCTCTTCTGGCTTATGCATTTCGCACGGTGGTGGCCGCCGCTGTCAAAAACCTGGTTGCACGAAAGGTGCTCAAGGAAGCACAGTGTTTTGCAAAGGTCATGGAGGTGGTAGGAGGTGCACTGCTCTTGGTTGCACAAAAGGCGCAGAAGGCAGTACACAGTTCTGCAAGGGACATGGCGGAGGGAAAAGATGTTCATATGGGGGTGGCGGCGTATGCCCCAAAAGCGTCCATGGAGGCACATTGTTTTGTGTTCGTCACGGTGGAGGTAAGAGATGTGTTACTCCCGGTTGCACAAAAAGTGCTCGAGGGAGGACTAGTCATTGTGTTCGCCATGGAGGAGGTAAAAGATGCCACCACGAAGGATGTACTAAGAGTGCTCAAGGAAGAACTGATTTTTGCAAGGCACATGGTGGTGGAAAACGATGCTCTTGGCTCCCGTCAAGTTCAGAGACAAACAATCAAGCGACCAATCTTTGTGATAAATTTGCGAGGAGTAAATCCGGTCTTTGTGTCTTCCATGGCACACTATCCAAAGACAAGCGAGTTCATGGTGGTGACTTACTTGGTCCTAACTTACCGAACTCTGAAACTAGTCCATCCAAGAAAATGAAGGAAATTGATACGTCACTGATCAATCGTACCAGTGAAAGGATTTCCATGGATGATGTCACAAACAACCTCCCTGATAGTGTTACTTATAATTCATCAGGCTTTAAAGCTCAAAAGACCTTCATGCATATTACGCCAGGATTAAACTTTCCGCTTGGCATCAGCAATATTAGTCAATCTCCTGTCCCAGAAGGTAGGGTGCACGGAGGAAACATCATGCAATTGATAAGGGGCAGCTTGGGCACTAGTTCAAACAATTGTTAACAACAGAAGACGCATAATTTCGTGGAGCAGGTAAGTGTGTATGTCATTCAGTGAGCAAGATTTGCCGTATTTCTTCCAGCTCTTATTTCTTGTTTTATGGGTTGAAAGTTTTTCTTCCCTTGTATGTTTTCTGTGTGTCAATTTACGTAACATTGTACAGCGTAGGATAATAAAACACGTGAACTCGTATCACATTGTACATACTTTGTTTCAGGTTTGTATTTTCTGAATTTAGCAAATTGCAAATAATATTTAGACTTTTGTTTACCTCGATGGCGTACTTTTATCGTATGATCTTTCAGATACTTTGTTTTTACAGTGAGGAATATTTGCTTAGTTCCTAGTAAAGTCAGTATTTTGATTCTTAATATGACGCATAGTTAAATATTAGGAAATTCAGACTAAACCATGGACTGGATCCTTCTGGGATACATCCTCAGTTTGATCTGATGAAATATGAGTCACACGTTTGCTTATAAAAAATGTAACTAACAATTAGATTAAGCAGAAAACTAAGATGAATAGAACATCATAGTACACTTGAAATATATTATTCGAATGTATGCGTAAGTTGAAAACATCTTGTCCCCCAAACGTGCTTCGGCTCCCCTATATTAGCTACTCACCGACTCCCCTATATAACCTACTTGACGTGGAACGTATTGCTTAGACACTACTTTCTCAAGATAAGCTGATTGATTTTTGAGTTTTTTTGAATTCGTCCCCATGCTGTGTAACTGATTGAATTTAGTTTATGGCTTCAATAATGTCGCACGGGGGACATTATTGATGGGCAGGTTTATTTAGGACTTGAACTTGACATTTTGCAACTTGCGTAGAAGTTTTTACATAAGTTACCTTTGAGAAAATTTAGCTGCTGCTGATTTGGTCTTCTGCGAGTTGGGTGCAGTTATAAGCTACGCTTTTTTGTAATTTTGTATAGCATTTTTCCAGACAAAACATGTTTAGTAGGATTGTAGCTTTTACAGTTTACAGTCTAATTGCAGGAAATACCGAACAGAAAACAAGGAACTTTGTTGGAAAAAATATGCCAAAACGGTAAACGAGGAGGTATGGAAAGGAAATATTTGACTGTTTCCGGTGGATGGGAATTTTAGTTTTATTCTTGTCTGCTCGTCTAGTTGTGACTATTTAACTATGCTGTTTTTGTTTTTTATTAAACTGATAGCTACCTGAATGTTACAGATGTTATATATTTATGGTGTAATGCAGGTTAGATGCATGAAGGAATCTATTTAAGGTTTTCACTTTCTTTGTGGCTTCCTGGTTAATTTTCTTGGTTGGAAATGGCGATGGAAAATGCGGAATTTGAAACACTTTCTATAGGCAGTTTTTCTCAAAGTTGGTTGATTAACTCGGGGCCTTTTGAAAATTCAGGTAGCTGTTCTGTACGATCTTCAGTTGATGGAGGATCTTCTTCCTTCATTGAGATGGATCCTCGATTGCCTGCTTCAAAGAGATTTACGAGAGATTTACAGCATTCGAACTTCCACTTCCCTGATTCCAAAACACCAGTCCAGCTTGTTCATGCTGAGGATATTTTCCGCAATGGTCAATTCCTGCCTCGAACTAGCAGCCTCTTGAAGAATACTGCTGCAGATGAGGATATATTTGGCTCAGATACATCGGGTAACTTACCCTTAACGACTTCAACATGTAGGAACTTCATTTCCAGCAGTAGGAAAGCTCCCGTCCTCTATAGGCCGTCTTCGGTGAAAAACTGCAAGACTGTCTCGAAATCCGTGCTGTGTAGGTACTTGAGCTGCCTCCAGCCATTGTTTACTTGTCGTAGAGGAACGAGTTCCAAGGTAGGGGAGAATCGCATACCTTCTTCACCAGAAACAGTTCCTAGGATTAGCGTTGCTTCCTACAGTGTTGATGATCATTGGCGCAGATCTTGTGGCTCAGGAAGTTCTATCGACGAGGCAGTCCTCCATTGCAAGAGATCCACCGGTTTGTCAATTTCTTCCTTTCATTTTCTTGTTTCAAATCAGTCTTTGTGTATTCGTCATAATAATCCAAAGTTTGAACTTCTTATCAAATTCCAAAACTGTGACTAACCATCATTTCCTATATTTTGCTATACGACAGGTAACTGAATGAGCCCCGGATGTGCTATACGACGACCCCGAGAATAATGAGGAGATTATTAAGGTTCTCGTAAGCTGAGTAGTCGATTTTATCTTTTGTCGTTTGGTCATTTTAGATAGATACTGTTATAACCTTTCCCGTTTAGATTTCTCAAGAAAAGGGTAGCCAAGTGTACCAGAAATATTTTGAGGAACCATATAAATAAATGCCGGAAATCTGCACTTTTTTTTCAAGTTTTGTACAATTCAGCTACGATGAATTAAGCCTTAGAGTTGTATAAGTGTGTGGGCATGGACTAATGTGGATGGAAGTTAGGACCATGAAAAGGTCTTGGAATTTGGAACCTGGTCTGTCTGTCTGCTTGTTACATTATATTCCGAAATGTTAGATCTATCTGTCGGGTTATTTGCTACTTGGACATAGTCTGCAAATTCAAGGGAAAAGTATCTGAAGAAACTTTTTATGGTCTATAATACATGGTTTTTATGAAGATGCCCGTTTTGTCAGAACTTTTGATCTCGGTGTCCCGTCCTGATTCATGTTCTATGCCCGATCAACAAGGTGAATATGCATTGAAGATCAGCAGAGGATTGTCAGGTTGGGAAAGAGTTTTTAAAGTTCAAGAGTTGTCGTTCTCTGGTTTTGGTGGCTTCAAGGAAGCTTCGACATCAGGCGAGTCTGCAAACTTAAGGAAGTTTTCTATATCCTTTGTGTCTGAGCCCCCATTCCGCAACTGATGGAACCACTTCTTGGACGGGGCTTTGGATTTTCTTCTGTTACTGATGGCAATGGAGATGTCATTGGGGAATAAGTCGCGGAACACGAATGCATGCAGGATGGTCGTGACAAGCAAGCCTGTGACGGTGAGAGTTGCAATGGTGCAGAGGATCAGAGACAGAGATTGAGTGACTACTGTTTGTACCACACTGGTGTATTTCATTGTGGCAATGGCTGCGCCGGTCATTGGGAAAGTGTATGCCCACCAGGCCAGCGAGAATTTGAACCCTCGGAAAAAGTTCACACGGACAGCCTGCGGATAAAGATCGTCAAATGTAAGATTTAGAATTTTTGATTGAATTCTTGACTGTTCTGCCAAGAATTTGGGATATGATAAGGTGTGTAACTAACCAGTGATAGGTAAAGGAACATGGCAATGAAATAAGCGATCCTCGAGCCATGGTCGTATGAGTCTTGAATCTCTGCCCAGGCCATGGACGCAACACTTGGAGCTGCGACAAAGAGGAAAAAGACCGGATGGAGCTCTTTAGGCAGTGTCGCATTTGTTGGAAGTCTCTGGTATAGAGTTACGAACAGGACCGTGTAGTGAGCCATCCCAACGGCAAAGAAGAAAATGGGCCCTTCTTTAAGTCCCATTCTTGCACCAAGCAAAGCCCCAACGAAGTTCCCAACTATTGCAAGATGGTTAGAAGGATTTGCTACCTTTGAAAGTCTCCGTTGGCCTCCGGACATCCACTGCCCGTATATCTTAAGGTCCATGCAGAATATCGGTGTCATGAGGACGTACCAAAGAGATTGATGAAGCTTGTCCGAAACAGTTGGTGGAGCTCCAAGAGCTAAGAAGAGTAAGGATATCCAGGGAGCGAAGAAGAAGTTGACACGGATTGGGTGGTAATATTCTCGATGAACTGCTTCGAAGTAGAGGATCAGTTTTAAAGCATAAATGACCGAGACTATGGCGACGAGGGCTAAAGAGATGCACCAGAGGACTAAGTTAACGATCGGACTGATGTGAAGGAACTCCATCGACGAAGAAGTGGCCAAAGCCTTCCACATGATAGCTTGGCTGCTGACTCCAAGACAGATACCGAAGGAAGAGACTGGGAATCTGAGAAGAAACGGCCACTGCCTGTCTTCCGGAAGGACCAGTTCCTCGGACGCCTGAAATGTTTGTATTCCGACAAGTTGATTAGTTTGTCTGATCAACAGAAATATCAAAATGGGATGAATGGATTAAAAGTTAGCTCCATACCCTGAGGGTGTCGAGTTCGGGACCTTGGAGGGCATCAAAGAATCTATGAACGGGCAAGTTCTGCATCTCCGAGTTCTGCTCTGCAGCAGTACTGTCATATTCTTCATGTGGCTTTCCTCGTAGATTCGATATCTGCCTTTCAAGCTTTCCTGACCAGGTTTTGAATGAATCGAATCGCTTGTCTCTCAGCCTGTCGAGTACCGGGTTCTTCAACCTAGACGGCTGCATACCATTAATATGGTCAGTATAAGCAAATCCTCTCGGCATGGGCTGAGAATGGAACTTGGCTTTCATGGCCGTGGCAGCTTCTGAAGAATTGGTTACAATCGTATCTCCATGATCGGAGAAGAGGACCGTTTTAGTGTTGGATGAACGACCGTCAAGAGGAGACGCTGGCATGCTGAGAGAGATAGAATGCGTCCTCTGGTGAGAGATCGAAGCAGTTGGTTGTGGCATCGCCTCGCCAATACTGATCAGAACAGCTCCGTCCGGAGACTTCTGTAATCAAGAATTCAGTTCAATTACTTCAAGAACAAGAAACTATTACAAGAGTCAAAGAAATGCGCAGTAAAACAAAGGAGCATTCATAGATTCGCTGACATTCAGAATCTGATTACCAAGACTTACTCGAGTTTGAGGTTCCTCGTGCGAACTGATTATCCCATCAATGGAATCAAACCCATCAAGCTCATTGGATGATATGAACTTAATCAGGGAAGGAACTGATTCAGGAGAAGCATGTGTAGCTGCCGTGATTGGTGAAGTGCTGTCCATTGCGACAAGCAGATCTGTAAAAAAGACACGACAGACAAGAAAGCGGCTGAGTTATAAAATGCATCTAAATCTGATGGTTAAGTGATATCTAAGATAAAAAAGCTGGACAGCTGATGATTGGTGTACAAACTTCAAACCAAAACGGAAAGCAAGATAATGCAGCAAGAAACGTCATTTACAAGATTCTGGAGAAGAATGGAAACAAATTTTAGTATGAAAATCACCTGAGTTCTCAAATCGGCAAGCTGGGAGAAGTTACACTACTCGACGGTGTGATATTCAGAAACTTCAAATGCAGTTGAGCCACTTCAGGCTATCTTCTTCGATGGCCGAAGAAGGATGTGAAATTTGCGGACCGCGTAAGTAGAGATATTCAGCTAGTATATGTCTGTATTATTTATATCAGAAAAAGTAAACAAACAAACACTTGTGTTTAGGTGATTGGGAGGTCTACAACTACATGCACTTTCTAGGCCATAAATGCTGGTGAGGTTAAACTAAAATTGACAACATCTGGAGAAGAAAATTTTCCTGATCAAAGAAAATTTATATAATGATTCCAGCTGGTGTGATGGAGTGAATGCGCAGTTTAGGTAAAGCAAGATGAACCAAACAGCCTGGAGCCTTAGTTTTTTTTGTAATTTATGTTTACACAAATTCACTCTTTTTAACAAAATATTTTTCAAAAAAATGATGTTTTGATTTCAGGGATCTTAGTTTTTTAAAATTAAGAGTAAAGGTTTAGCGGTTGGTTAGTAAAATACTTAGATAAGCAGTAGTGCAGTGCACCGAGACGAAAAGGCATACTAACTTGGAAGCCGAAAGGGAGATAGGCACATTCTTGTCTCTAAAACTGATGACTCACTCACATGGTATCACTTATCACATTGAACAAGCAAATCTTTAATAGGAACGTTCAAGGATAAAATATAAGTACAGTACCAGCTTATAGTCAATTCAATTACATTTTGTATATCAAGGAACATTTCAGAGTTTTTCATAAATCAGACATGTTAGAATAACATTAATTGTTATTTTGTTGGTTGGTTACTAATGATTTAATGCTGCACCGGCAATGGTCAAAGCAGTCGATGTTGGGTGATCAAACTTAAGAAAGATTGGCCCAGAGAGAACACCCACCACAAGCTGGTTCGAATTTAGAACTAGCTGAATGCAACAGGACGAGAATGTCTATTTTTAATTGAACTAGACAAACAACTTTGTTCTAATCATCAACTAATGAAAGTTTGGAAAATATGCATTTAACATTATATATAATAAAAAAATAAATCTTAAATTGAAGTGACAGAAATACGAACTTGGAGTCAACTTTGTACGTTACCAAAGACCTTTGCGTACAAAAATCCAAAAAGCTAGGCTAGCAGTGTGAGCTAGCTGTGTTTGAAGGGTGGGCCCATTACAGCTCACCGTACAAGTAACGCCATGCAAAACAAGAAAGCTCAGAGAAGCATCCAAACGCAAAGATGGGAAAAGTTAAGACGGGTGGGAATGCATCATGGAGCACTAGGGATTAAATGTACGGATGAAATTCTTACCAAAAAATGGACACGTTTGTTGTAGTGGGATCACTGGTGATGTTATCAAGCACCAGGCCACCAGCTAAGGAGATTGACAATGGTGGAAGTAGTTAGGTCATGCATGTTGCTGCAACTGAGCGAAGATGATGTTGAGGGTTGTGTAGGGTTTTGGAGGTGATGCTATTGGTAGTGGATGAAGCGGGTAAAGGTGAAAACCTAATTTTGATCATTTGGGTGGGAATGGATGATACTATAGAATCAGAAAAATGAATTATATTTCGAATAACATTAACTTTATCATCATCACATCTGTTAAAATACTAGGAATTGGGCAATCTTACGTCAAGTGGTTTTTCAAAAGGCAGGCACTATAATGTGCATTGATATCTGCTTAATGCTTATTGCTCATGTAATAATAAGTCAACGTGATTCATTACGTACTGGAGTGTAGCGGTTTAAGGTTTCAGACACTTGCCTTGATAGCAGCAGTGTACCCAGTATCATAAAAGTTGTTCCACAGCATGACTCCGCCGTACTTGGGTGAAGCTTTGACAGCCGGAAGAATGTCAATGATAGAATCTGTCTCAGAGAAACATAAGAAATCAGAGTAATCTGCAAGTTAGGAAAATAACACTAAAGCGCAAATCAACTACAAAGTCTGAGATTAGACAAGTAATGAAGACAATAATTCTACAGGTGTCCGAAAAATAGAGGCAAACTGCCTTCCAGGCTTTTAAAGCATCAACAATATGAATTCAACATTCGCAATGGAGCGTAACCAAGGGAAAATTTTCCTTACGAAGATTGCGGAGCCTATTTGTTTTCGCAAGGCACAATGCTGCGACAAACATGATTACTTCACATTGTTCTGGCAAGTACCTCACTCGACTACTCATGTAATAAAAGTGCGCCTCTTCCAAAAAATAACTATGAGAATAATGACGAGGGGACATGTAAGAAATTCACAAAAAGGTAGATTACAAATATATTATGGATCACATATCAGTATGGTTTGTAGATATTAGCAAAACTAGCTGAAAAAGGCATATGTATCTTAATCGGTTCCAGTGATTTGCTTCTTTAGGGCTTCAATCTCTTCTGCCAGTTCTTTTCTGCCAGACTGTAACAAGTGAAGAACAAGTATTAACAGACTAATCGGCAGTAGCATTGTAGTACACTCTAAAGTGAGCCTAAAAACCAACAGTTAATAAAAAGTTTGTCCTATTTTCTCACAAAACTTATATTTTCAAATAAGGAAACCGTCAGCAAGCTATAAAATTAACAAGGGAAGGCCAAGCTAGTCAATCAGTACGTAATTCATGTCTATGCAATTAGCAAATGGTTAATGTCAGGAAAACTCTTTAGTAATAGTGCTTCAAGATTCTTTGGAATTGAATTATTAGGGATTGTGCGGAAACAGCTCACAAACAAGAAAGAGCCATCTGCCAGATATTCAGCGAGTCTAAAATGCTCTAGTACATTCCATACATAAATCGGTATGCGCGGCATTATTTGGTCATCCAGAAACAATATTACTACAGCAAAATTTCAGCAGATAAATTTTCCTCGAATATAACTTCAAAATTTAACCAAATGATGCATACAAATTCCTGCAACATTTGATGCATAGAACTACATTGACAGCAGCTACGTGAATGCAATTCCTTACGATCGGACAGACGAGGATACGGTGACAATTGTCCAGCCATATTGGCTATTTAACAACACTGGTCTATGTAGTATTTATTTGCATACAAAAATATCACTACAAGATGCAATATACACACTGATTCAGTTGGAATAATCTGGTAAGAGGAATTTCACCAAATCTATCCGAAACAGATAATAAAGTCAGGTTTCAACTAACCTTAAATAGAAGATATCTATAGACAAACCAAGTTGTATATCCAAGTCCAACTAGCTCCATGATTTTAGGAAGCTGCATTAGTGGACTAATGAAATCAGAAAAATGACCGGGTAATGCATCATCTTCACCACAAAATTCAATTTTTTTACTAATGAAATCAAAATTCGAAAAGGCTATAATAGTATACGCATACCACTGGGACTGAATTGACTGCTCCAACAACAACTGAAGATAACCAGATGGCAGCCACAGCTCCGCCTCCATAGATAGCAACAGCAGACTTATTCTCAATAGCATCCCACTACACACCACACAACAACATAAACAATTAAATACTGACAACTCTCTCAGAAGTCAGAAGACTCAGAACATTCAACCAACCTATAGACTCTAAGCTTCATCAGACTCAAATTTATACAATAGCTGAATGTACAAGAGATATAAACATTTTGCCATAATTCATCACCTTCTCTTTCAAATCCTCGAAAAGCTCTCCTACATCCAGCGCACCAGACGTCTCCTCGGATGACGACGCACGTACGTGGAAGGAAGACAATCTGTTACAATCTACACAAGACAAATGCATTAATTATCCAAATGTATAGCATCAGAAGCGCAATCAATTCACAGCAAACAAGTGCGTTTAAATTCAAACGAGCTTTACCTGAAGCGAGCTTGAGTGAAGCAGAACGAAGGGAGCGAGGCGGAAGATGAGGAAGGAGAGATAAGGAGGAGTGAGGAAATGAAGAAGTAGAGATTCGAGGATGTATCGAGACGGTTGCGCCGAGTGACACGGCGGAAGCGGTCGAAGTCGCCATTTGAGCCGTCTTTGATTGTGCCTTATCTTCTGTGTGTTCAGCTTTGTGCGGTTCGTTGTGGTCTTTCGTTTCCTCTCTACTCACAAACGATGTCGTTTATGTCTCTAATCCACGAAAGCGCTAGACGTTGACTGGTCAACGCATGCAAAAAGTCATTCGTCAAATTCGACTTTCTTCTACATTCAACCATTCATCAAATCCAGACGGCAACCCCTTCCTCGTCTTTTCCAGTTATTCTCAATCGGTTTCCGATCAACGTTCTGCAGTTTCAGTTTTGGCTGGATCTAACTTTATTTTGCAGCGAAGTGTTGTTGAATCGCTGATCGGTTGTTTAGGGTTTGGGAACTGAAGCATCGTGTTGATTTGAGGTGAGTTTTGTGGTTGGTGTTGAATTTTCGGCTGTCAGTTTTCTGTTTATGGTTTTGATGTGGATATGATGATGATGATGATATGTGTGTTACGTGGTGATAGGGATGGCATCGAAGAGGATTTTGAAGGAGCTTAAGGATCTGCAGAAGGATCCTCCTACGTCCTGCAGTGCTGGTATTTAATGAGTGATTTTGTGTTTGGTTGGGGTTTGCACTTTGTAACATGTTGCATGGTTAGTTCTTTATAAGATTGAGCGTAGGTTTGTAATTGGGTTGTCACTCTGCTACCTTTCTGATCGATGAACATGTTGTACCGGAGGGAATTGTGTATTCATATTATTTCGTGATAGTTACTAATGCCTTGGAGTTTTGGCTGCAATTTTGTCTCCTGCGAATGCAGTAATGGTATATGTGCCTTAAGTGAATGGTGAAAAATTGACAAGGCTAATAGCTATGATCTACATATTTGAGTATGTGTATTATTGAGCAAGCAAAGCACACACATTTACTGAACAAATAGCCAGCTTTTGTGAATACTATACTGAAATGTGGCAACTTCTTCAGCAAAATGAGTGAAAGTAAAAATTCAAATTGCGCTAGGATTTTGTTTGTAAAAGTGACTTGAAATGGCACAGCTTAGAGTAGACTTGGTATTCCTGGTTCTGATATGACTTAAAATGACCAGGTTCTTCAATTAGGGTGTTTATTGTGAGCATGTCATTTTGGCAATTTATTGTTTGAAATTTACTTCCAAAAATCATGTACTTCTATAATCGCTAGGATAAGGATTAGGCTCTCGACCAAAATGTGGTCAGCTGAACTCTTGAAGGATAGACTGAAACATGGTGTGCTTATTTTGGTCTACTGAATGCAGGACCTGTGGCGGAAGATATGTTTCACTGGCAGGCCACTATTATGGGTCCAGCTGACAGTCCATATTCTGGCGGTGTGTTTCTTGTCACAATACACTTCCCTCCAGATTATCCATTCAAACCACCAAAGGTAATGTTTGGTGTGAAGTATTCCATTAGGATTTTATTAACTGGTGGGAATTTATGATCACAGGAAACTTCGTTTGATTTTCTAGTTGTTGTGTTTTGTATCTATAAACTTCTAATTTTTATGTTGCTCCTAAATTTCGATTTAGTCTGATCATTACGTTTGACATACATAAATGTGAATGGTTTACTCCCAGGTTGCTTTTAGGACGAAGGTTTTCCACCCTAACATCAACAGCAATGGGAGTATCTGCCTTGATATCTTGAAGGAACAATGGAGTCCGGCCTTGACGATTTCCAAGGTTTGTATATACCCTTGTGAATTAATCGCGTATATAGTAAAATGTTACATAGTAAAGCAGCCCAAAGTAACCTATAGTTTCGAAAGATATGGATTCTGATGTATCTTTTTTCAGGTTCTGCTCTCAATATGCTCCCTTTTGACAGACCCAAATCCAGATGATCCCTTGGTGCCTGAAATCGCTCACATGTATAAGACCAACAAAAGTAAGTACGAAACAACTGCAAGGAGCTGGACTCAGAAATATGCCATGGGGTGAAAGCACCTTCCAATAACCGGATTTCCATCTGTCAATTAATTCCGAAACTGTAGTCCATTGCCAGGTTCGTGGTCGGCCGGTTGTCTATTCATGTATGCCAGGAAAGAACTAAATTTACAAGGCCATTAAATATCTTAAATGCTTTTAATGTATATTTAAAAAGTGCTTGGTTTCCAATGCTCCATCACTAAATCATTCTAAACCATAAATCCTCTAATTTCAAATAAGAAGAAAAAACCCATCGAATTCTGAAATTTTACACCTAAAGGTTAGCCTTCGTATCGTAATTCAAAGGTTCATAGATGTTCAATTGCGTTGGACAGAGTGTCGACACTATGAACCTATTTGACCGACTGACTTTCTAATATCTTAAATAAACATAAATGTCATAAATATACCACATCATTACTTGGAAAACAAGACAGCACGACGAATATGGAAATCAAAATCAACAAAAATTAATTAATTCCGATTCGTTAAACCGTAATTAGTTTCAGCGGTGGAAGCTTCTAGTGAGAAATCGATGTCCGAAACGCGAACGGCGGCTTCGGCCGCAGAAGCTTCAAATTCAAACAACGTCGATACAAGTCGTTCCTGGAAAACAGAAGAGCAAGCGTCGTCTTTAAATGGCGTTCCCGATGATTCTGCCGATATCTCATCGTCGTCGATGAACGTAAGAGGCGGTTGCGATGGTTCTAATTCTACAACGACGAGTAATAAGTCTACTGATGAAAATCTAGGGTTTTATGAGAGAACTTTCTCGGCTGCTGGCGCTGCGGTGCTCTCTGCCGTTTTGATGAATCCGTTGGATGTTGTTAAGGTAGGAAGATTGATTTTTTGTATGAGGTGTTGAACAATTGATTTGATTGTTGATTGATTTTTTCTGCGTGGTGATTTTGTTTGTAGACGAGGCTGCAGGCACAAGCAGCTGGAGTTCCTTATTCGCATCCATTGAGCGAATTGACGGGTCGAATGGCTGTTTTCGGACCTAATATGGTATTTGAATTTTTCTGTAGGAGGAAATATGTTGTGTCGGAGGATTTGTGTTGTGTTGATTACTTCAGAGTTAGTGGTGAAGTTTTCTATTATTGAAGAATGGGAACTGTTGGAGTGCTAGCTTAATTTTCTTTGATCAATTATTTGAATACCAATTGAGCTGTTAAGCTGTTTGGATATCAAAAGTAAAGGATTCATCGGCCTGATACCTCTTTCTTATGGCTATTCTTTGTTATCAAATATAAGCATCTCTGTCAATTGTGTTTATGCATTTGATCCGTGACACATATAATAGAGTATGTTCTTACTATTAATATGTTATGTTGTCAATTTCTTGTTCAGATGTTTGCGGATTTAAGGTGCTCCCCATCATGCGCACGTGCTGGAGTTCATGGGACCGTATCTATATGCCCTCCTGATTGTTTTCACTATAAAGGAACGTTGGATGTGTTTTATAAGATCATTCGACAGGTTGGTGGTTTTATTACTGCGGAAGTTATTATGATCGAAAGATGAATAAACGTGACATCTCATAGGGCATTCCATAATTTGTATATGAGCAATGAAAGCTACTCTCTTTTGTAAAATTTACAGGAACCACTATATTGTGTGTGTTTTGCATCTGCAGCATTATTAAAACCTTTTATCTCAATGTACACATTCAGGAAGGAATAACAAGGTTATGGAGAGGCACAACTGCAGGCTTGGCTCTTGCTGTCCCGACGGTATCCTCACTCTACAGTTGTTTGCCAATGCGGTCATCTTTTTGAGAGACTATATATATATATATATATATATATATATAAAGATTCATAAATTAACTCGATCTTCTTTTTCTGGACCAGGTGGGAATTTACCTCCCCTTGTATGATGTCTTTCGCGATAGTTTGGAAAAATTCACCGATCTGAATGTTCCTAGCTTATCTCCGTATGCCCCTTTAGTTGCTGGGGCATTGGCACGCTCATTGGCATGCACAACTTGCTATCCCATTGAGCTTGCTAGAACTAGGATGCAGGTATTTTGTAACTGAATGCTTCTATATGAGTTATGTGAGGATTTATCGCTACCTTGTACACCTAGTATTCTTATTTTAAATTTTCTTTTAAGGTTACCTTTTAGAGTTCTTTTTAAAATAAAATATATATTTGAGCGTCAGCCAGTTGTTCACTATGTAGTTCCAAACAGAACTTGATTATTATTTTCTTTGGTTTATAGGCTTTCAAGGTAAATAATGCTGGTAAAAACCCGCCAGGGGTTTTGAAGACTTTAATTGGCGTTCTTTCTAATGTCAATACCCCTACAAATGGAGGTATCTTTCTATCTTAATATGGTTTCCGTGAATTTGGTAGCACATATGTCAGGCCATTCTCTCTATTCCCTTGTGTTAAATATGACAGCTTGGTGATTTTATAATTTTATGTAACCTCCGAAATACTTTGCAAATTTTTGCAAATAATTTCTCATTTGTTTATTTACATGCCACTTCGTTGTCCATTTTTACAGTTCAAAGCTATAGGGTCTTGTGGACAGGACTTGGAGCGCAACTTGCACGCGATGTTCCATTCTCTGCGATATGTTGGTCGACTCTTGAGCCTGTGAGCTTTTATTCAGGCTATCTTTTCAGCTTTTACGTGTTGAACTTTGTCGGGTCTTCTGATTTGTATATTTCATCATTATAGATAAGACGGTGCTTACTTAGTCTAGTTGGGGAGGAGGCCAATGCAGTTGCCATCTTGGGAGCAAATTTCTCTGCTGGTTTTGTTGCAGGAAGCCTCGCTGCTGCTGCCACATGTCCACTTGATGTTGCCAAAACTCGAAGGCAAATAGAGGTAGCTTCATTTAATGGCGGTTTTCCATAATTTCTTGTAAAATCTGATATGTTTCCTTTGCTAAGTATTCAATGGAATTTGGCAGAAGGACCATTCAAGGGCTATGCAGATGACTACGAGACAAACACTGAAAGAAATTTGGAGGTATTTTCCTTCTTGTGCTTATCAGATATCTGCTGTAAAGGTTGTAGCCATAGTGCTGAATCAAGTTAGTCGCACCTTACGGTTCTTTATATGACATGTATGGTATTCGTACTGTAGCTACATTATCCTGTTTCAGTCGACTCCAGATGGTATTTGTTTGGGAACAGATGCTGCATGTGGAACATCATATGGTTCATACCGCTCTGTAGTGCCAACTGTTCTGTTCTAACAGATAGACTGACATTGTTGCCATTTGGAAACATTCAGTCACCATCTGTTGTCTTTTTTAGTGTCAGCAGCTGTCTGATTGGATCATGAGTTCTCTGAATGTTTATCCATTGGGAGGGGTTAATAATCTGAACTTTCCTTGTCGAACCAGGTCTGGAGGGCTTAAGGGTCTGTTCATGGGAGTTGGTCCTCGTGTGGGTCGTGCTGGTCCTTCAGTTGGCATTGTTGTATCATTTTACGAAGTCGTCAAATATGCACTTCATCGGCAGCATTCATCTTCATCTTAAAGGAAAAGCAACTCTCACTCCTGACATATACGAATGAAAGTGAGTAGGACTCACCAATTTTTTGTCTAGTGGTTTCTTTTTCAAAGATACAAGAGAAGCATGGCCATTGCTAAAATCCTCACCCATACACTCATTTGCCAGTTTTGTAACCCCAATTAGTTATCATTTCAATGTTTAATTCCAAACGCCAATTTGTTTCATATTCTTTGCATTTGCCTGTTACATTTGTATTTTCTTTTGCTTGTTGTTTTAGCAGACTATAGAATCTACACATGATGATGACTCAAATTATTAAATGAAAACAGACAAAGATATTCACATGACACTTAAAAAAGAAGACAAATTTGTAATTTCAAAGCATGTGCAATTCTATCCCAACCAAGAAATCATCATCAAACTCTCACACCCTCCACCTTCATCCCCCAACATTTGGAAATTCAAAAACACAGACCATTGAATAACAAATAACATGTCTACAACCGTCACTTTTTCTCATAAATGTCTAACAAATTCTCTCCCTCTTCTGCTTGTTTTTCGCAATGTGCTCAGAAGAATCTGAAGGTGGAAGATGATGCATCAAGCGGATGAATTAGGTAGGTGAGGACCAGTGCCACCAGCATCAGCATATACGCTATTCCTTGGTCGATGCTTGTCCCTGTTTCCAGACATTGCATAACATCCAATTAACACTCAGCCTAATGTATGCAAAAATGACACAAATTTAAACCAGATCAAATACATATATGCTATCTACTACTTACCATCACTGGTTGGACCAGGAGCAGGAGCTTGAGACTGCGCCTGAACGCCTCCTGCTATAACTATGACCAACAGCAGAACAGCTGCAACCGGTCCAAAGGGAAATCTGTAAATTGCCATTGTTATGTTATTGCACTTATTATATCAATATCACTCTCTCTATTTTCTTCTCCAAATGTGGATACTTTAGCCTCAAATCTCTTCGACCCACTTTCTTTTCCGGCAAGAAAAGAAAGGGTATGATGAGAAAAAGAGGAGAGAAAATAGAGAGAGAAGCAAACCACACCGCTCAAAACCAGAACCTCAACAATGGATTCAAAAATGGAGAATGAGAGATCTGATTTCAAGTGTATGGGGAGATCCCTGGCTACCCTTTTTTATAGCTCCTCCACAAATTCAAACTAGAAAAAATGAAAGTTTTAAAATTGAATAAAATTCCGATTAGGTAATAAAGCCTATCGGATTCTGTGGGCATATTGCATTAGTTAAAATTAAACAACATGATAGACAATGATTAAGTCAGTCATGTGGCAAGCTGTACTTGTTCAAATTGCTTGAACAAAAAATAGTTCTACAGCCTGGATTCATTCATTATCTAGTCATACAAATCAATATTTACTCAACCATCCAAAAGGCCAAACTACACTAATGGACATAGTTAATAATAGAGCATGCCAGATAAACATACCTCATTTCGCCAGCCAGAACAACTATTTACTAGCTGGACACACAAGGCCGGGTATTCTCGAGTTCTTATAACTCCACAAATGCGGAAGATATCCTTATACATTGGTAAAGCCGAAGTGCCAGTGTGACGAGTTTTGAACTCTTTAGTATCTGGAGGAGTCTCGAAAGGCATAGATGGCGAAAAGATGTTATAAATCTGTGCACATTTCTACTCCATAGCCATAAAAATACATTCAAATCCTTACAGAACATATCTGGAACAAAGCATCAAAAACAACAAGCCTTAAAACTGCACAATCCTTTTTAAACCCTAAATCTCAAAATTCACAGCAACAAAATTTAAACCTCAAACTATTCCAATACGCAGAACTTACCTACAGCGAACTCACCAAGTGCATCTCATAGACGTACGATTCAGTGTTACAACGCTAGGCCGGTCACATTTTAGGGTTTCTTTTATCGATCGTTGAGCTGCGAACGACGCCGTTTTACGTTACTGGGAAGTTTGAAACTCGACCAAGTACGCAAAGCCTAGGGCACCAAAATAGTTGACTGAGAGCTTGCGCATTTTTACGGAGGTTGAGACTCGACGATCGATTTTGTTCAGGTAATTTCTAGAGCGTAAGGTGATTGATTTGAGTTCGTAAGTTGAAAATATCTTCAATTTCGATTTGTGATTTCGTGATGTTGTCACAGATTTGAGTATCTGAATGCTTATCAAGACTCCACTTGTATATACTGGTAGAATAGATCTATCTGCTCATTGCTGCTGACTTTGGTTCTCAAGATTTGTTGCATACTTTTCTGTACGTGCGGAAAAAAGTTTCATTGAAAAGCTCTCATCAGGTTTGTTGAATAGCTATTGTTAGATATTCTCAGAACAGAAAATAACTATAACAAGTAAAGTGCACATTCGGTGCATTTCATTAAAGTCCTCATACTCATCCCCTGTAAATCCCTATATAAGGGATTGTTGTTGATCTATCAAAACACAGAATAATAATTTACCTTTCTTGTTATTTAACTAGGTTGTAGTTTGTTGCTTGCAAACTCTCATTCTTTTTGTTGGGCATTCTGTTTTTCATTCATTGAGTTTGAGCATTTACCCCCCTTCTCTAGTGGAAAATAAACAACGGCAATCCCGGGAACATTTTGTTAAGATGTGATCATGTTCATTCCAGTCTACAATTACTTGGTGTGAATCATGATTGTTAAGCAACTATATCATAAGACTTTTGCAAGTCTTCTTAGCAAAGTTCAAGTCACTTCTTAGTAATTATTCTAGTTTTTGTTTAGAAACAGAAAATCATGGGTTTTATGCATATGTCGTGATCTTATAGTAATGCATGTATGCGTGCCGTATTTTGTAAGCTTTTTTTCAGCGCACCATCAGCCTCTCATAATTGATCAGAAATATTGAGAGTTGCGAATCGTCCTTAAAATATTCCTAATACTCCTATTGTTATTATGCGTAACATGTGACTCTGTAGATATCTAATGATGATTAATTTGGTAACAGTTACCACTTGCTGTTCGGTGTCAAAGCCCTAGGACATGGATAATTCTATGGCTGGAACGGTGGAACCTTAGATAGATGTCAGATTAGAAACTAATTCCCTTGGCCAGGGGTGTTGTTCTCTTTAGAGGTATGTCACTAAACTGTTTTTCCAATTGTTTCAAGTTCGTTTAATCTTAATACTGATGAGTTGGAAATATTACAATTGAACCTAGTTTCACCAAATGAAGCTCAATTAATGAAAGATGCTATAATGAATACGATAGTGATGAATTGAGCCCAATGTGAAATTGGTATTGTGCCCATCATAACTCTAGTACTGTACTTCATCATCACTGTTAATTTTCATTAACCATTTTCCCCGTGATTCATTCTGGAGGGGAAATCATACTTCTCTACTAGGAGCCCCCTTTTCATTTCCGGATATAGAGGAAAGTTAGAGTGGTAATCAGAAACTTTTGACATTCAGTTATTATGCTGCATATATGACCTGGCCATTTTTCTCATGGGCTTATATATGTGGGGGCTTTGCTTGTGAAAGGTCACCCTCTTGGGTCTATGTTGTATCCTCATCTGGTCGCCGTACCCCCACAATTTTGTATCCTCCACACTACTCCTATCTTCCTTTCACATTTTGGTTTTCAAATGGCAATAGTTATTTACTTCCTGATATGTACCTTCAGTTGTAAGTGTGTCTCCATCCTTAGGTTCAAGTAATTAATATCAAATTTCAAAATCATAGATGATTATGTTAAACTAAACCCCCATTCTTGTCTTTGGGGCCCTTGTCAAAGTATTAGCTTCCATTGAGTAATCTCTTGCAAAGTCCTGCAGAAATAGATGATTTTAAAAAGAGACATTGGAGAGAGCATAATGGTCGATAGGACCACAAGTCGCAATGGTCATGGAAATCCATTTGCAAATCCAGATATGGGACATAGTATGGATTTGGTTCAGTTCAACTCAGTGGTATTGCTACATCTTTAGTTATTGAGGATCAATGACTCTTAGGGACAGGAAAGAGTGGGGGTGTGGGGATAATGAATTGAATAGTGCACTTATGTCATGCTCATATCTATCGTGTTACTATTATATGAGGTTTGATATTTAATAAGGGGGAATTTATTGAGCATTTAAACAAAGTTTTCATATTTTTTACATTTACAGTCCTCTGTTTCAAAGTTTGAATCTCGGTTTGAGCTGTGTTGTGACTTGGTTGTGGACTGTGGTGGAATAACTGGCTAGCTGTGTTCTAGGGGTTGTTTGTTCTTTTAACTTGGTATGTGCAACATTTGTGCACCTGTAGTTTAATTTTTAACAGGGTATGGTATTTGGATTCATAAAGATGTCATTGATCAGACTTAGTGATGTCATTTCTATTACTTGCTAATTTTTAGCAATATCTCTCTGTAAATCAATTAGTTTTCGTTGAAATTTATTTGATGTTCTTGAAAATTGAAGAACGGTTCTAGCTATTGAGTTCTATTGTATCTTTTTATAGAGTTCGATCACAAGTAAACAGTTGTAGTACGGCTTTTTCACAAACATATAAGTGGAAATAACATGTGCATAATTAGCAGACGCATGCTAATAAACTAAGCCTTCATTAATAAATGATCCATTATTGTTACCTGCTTAGTTCTTTTGATAATAGAGATGGCTTTAACTGCTGATAGTTTTACATTATGCCCGCCAAATAAATAGTTCAGATTTATAGGAACAAATGTTCAGATTGATGTTTATAACAGGAAATCCAATATTGCGACCCTGTTATGCTATAAGAAACCAATTAGCATCATATGTCTGTTATTGCGAATTCTAAATTAAGTACTGAATCTAACTGTTACTGTATTACTGACCGTTGCAGGATACTATATCTGTCTTCAAATATGGTTTATCTTGACCACACAATGAGCTGAGAGATGTATGGGAGAAAGTTAGTTGAGAAGAGGTAAATGCTGTCTTGAATAAGTTTATGCACAATTATACACACATACAACATATAGGTTGATGATGATTTTGTTTTTTTGAGAATGAGAGTATTTGGATGTATAGTAAAAAGTAATTATTATGACATGTCCAAGTTTTCATACTTAATAATCAACTAGCCAGCAGTGCGACTTTTATGTGTGGAAGCATTTAATGTCGGCATGCAAGAATATATTGTTGTTGTTAGCAATGCTTAAAGGAATGTTTTGTTTGGTGTTTCATAGGAGCTGCAGTCCGTTTTAGCTCCCCATCCTAAATTTATGTTGTTTTCAACAAGTGGATACCTAAGTCACTGATTTTGATGCTTATTAAGCAGTATAAGGTCGACTCTGCACAGTTGAGCTGATGATGTTAATGTCGATAATGGCAACAAATGTGCTTATCTAATGTCTAAATATAATGCTCGGTCATGCTGCTACATTTCAAGGAACACGCTTTATCCAGCTCATCGCAGCTGGCTTTAGTTAACCTTGAATTCAGAACTTACTAGGAGTAAAATCACTCTTGAGGAAGATCAGAGCCTGTGATATACAAAATATCCCCTGTTACATAGTTTGAGGTATGCACAGCAGATTGCATTTATACGTATAGCCGTATAGGTAGTAGATATAGTGGAGGTGGAGGCAGAAACTATGAACACACGGGTAAGCCGTGCCCTGATATTAAAAGCTCATAATCAATGTCTATCTGTCTCTGAGGTTGGCTATATTCAACTTACTAGGCTTTATTCTCTTTGAGAAAATATATTATCATATTACTGATATTATTATGGTGTATTAATTGGTTCGTGCAGATCAGTCAGATGATGGTAGATGAAAAGAAAGTGACAGTGCTGCTTAAGTGTTCGTTAACAATTATTACCATCCTGGCATATGCATGACGTAGCAGTCCTTACTCATCAGTAAGTTCTCCCCTAATGCTAAACCATGTGCATTAAGTTCATCAGATGGGTCCTAGCACTTCTCTATTATCGTTAACACCTTTTGCTGGCGGTGTATTGCACACGCATTGTGTATGTAAGATATGTTTTCTGCAACAACATTATTTAGTCACACAAAGTTAATCGTATGTTAAAGAAAGTTCAAGTTATTGTAAAAATCTTATTTCTCTTATTGATATTGTGTGTGTACATGATTTATATATAATAATTGGACCAATAAAGATCCACATAATCCCCTGTGATTGTGCTAGTTCGTCAGTGGTGATCTGTGTAAAATTGAACTTGGTTCTTCCGCAATTTTTGGGCTTCATTCTGGCTGTGATTTTTACTAAGACTGAATAGTGTAAATAGTTATGCTTCACCTTTTTGTTGCTGTTAGGAAGAAAAAAAATCATATTATTTTCCTGATTCAGGATACAGACTTTGCAGAGAAAATGCTTGTGTTTTTATGTCTGCGCATGGATAATATGCGTGGCTTGTGGGTTTGATATGCACGGCTCATTGTTGGATTTGTTTGCCACTGAGTACAAGTAAGCCACGGAAATAGAAGTTTACCTTCCTATTTCCTGAAATCTTTTGTGGTGTTGCAAGCTCTTTATTGATCTATTTTCAGTCAATATCATCACTAATATGCAAAAAAATCTTCTTTGATTATCAGATAGTCTGCAAAGTAAAAGTGGATTTCCTGTCTGAAGAGCATCAGAGCTTCCTAGCATCCAGGTTAAAGCTAGCCTAGTAAGTTTTCTACTGTGAATTCATTTTAGCATTGTTATTTTAAACATATTAGTAATAGGGTAGAACAACCAGGAATTAAAAAGAAGCAATACTGCTCATAGTTTAGTGTGTTCTGCTTTAATTTCCAACACTCACCATGTCTTTTTTCAAAAAACTCTCTGTATGTCCTCTTTGTATTTATGACGCCATTTATACCAAACTTGAATATAGAAACAAATTTATTGTAGTCCCTTGGCGTCTACCCTCTGTTTCATCACTGTCTCTAATTGCTCAATAATCATGAAATATGCCAGAATACTGCAACATACATAATTCCAAGTTATTAGTCTCATGGTCCCCTCGTTTGGCTAAGCTGATTTTTTTTGCTTAGATATCTCAGAGAGCAAGGAACAAAAAGACAAATAAAATGGGACCGAAATACTTCCCATAAATAACGATTTAAACATTTGAACTTTAACTGCATACATATTAGTGGTAAAAACTAAAACTATTCAACCTCAGTCTCAATGCTCTTTCATGTGAGCTAAAACAGTTGCAGTTTTTGATTTTTGCAGTAGTAAACAATACTAATGAAAGTTGTTTTGATATTTAGAATTATGCATGAATTTTTTTGTCATTCAATCCTAAATTTTAACTTTTAACAAAAATTATGATATTTGATAGTATCACTATTAAACTGTTTCAATAGTGCAGGTCTGGCATCTGAAAATTTAGTTAGTATCATACTCCTTGCTCCATTTATTTGGATCTACATTTAGTAGTTATATTTATGCCAACATATTTTTGATAAAACTTTATGTGCATGCAGGGTGCTTTGATTGTTGATGTTGACAGTGGAGTCATTGTCATCTCTCCCTCTATTTACTCACCTTATTCTCTCCTTCTCATCTCCATATCCTTATATTAGTCAACAACCCACCCAGCAGGCAGCAAGACATCCACTTCTATATTCAAAGGCTCCACTATTTAGAGAGCTTATATTCCGCTTCTAATGGCTACTGAGTTTCTTTACACCAATATGGGCATATGCAATATTTTCCATGAATTTGAGCTATGCCAGATGAGATACTCACGGTCCTCCAGACCCTGGATGATAACTTAAATTACAACATATTCAATGTGGCTGATGTTTCTCTTCCTGGTCCACTCATGGAGAAACAAAACAGCTGTATGAAGACTACGAACAAGAGGAAGAAGCCTGCAAAAACAGCCTCATCTTCTTATTCTCAGGGCTTTGATGAGGACTCGGGTGTGGAACATGACATGTTACGAAAGACAAAGAGTGTCAAGAGGCAAAAGGTGTCTGTGTCTCCGCCTGCCACCAGTAACGAAGATGGGAGTGTTCAGGATGGTAAGGTTGTTTCTCATATAGCTGTGGAGAGGAACAGAAGGAAGCAGATGAATGAGCATTTGGCTGTGTTGAGGCAGCTCATGCCTTCCTTCTATGTTAAAAAAGTATGTTTCCTCAACTACATATAATATAATCGCCCTTATTTGGATTCTTTGCTTTCTTGTCCGTGCTAGTTACATACGTTTTCTTACTTTAATTCTCGGGAACTTATTACCTGATCGATATATCTTAACATGTTATTTAAAGTAGCCTTTTTTTGGGTATGCTGATGGAAATGTTTTGCTATCTTGAGTTTGCAACATGGAGTTAAGAGCATGTATTCGCTTCGGTCACTTCATACTTGTGACATTTTTGAATTCTCCATTTACGAACTTTGACACTTATAAGTGGTCCATGATATATATTGATGGGAAATCAGACTAGTCCCTATCAGATACACAAAAACAAGGTCTACTAATGATTTCTAATGCACAGATAGGATTGTTTGATATATTTTTGAACCAAATATGCGAGTTTGTATCCTTTGTGCTGCATACTAACAACTATACGTGCCCTTGTTTTTTTAGGGTGACCAAGCATCCATTGTTGGCGGAGTGATTGACTACATCAATGAACTTCACCAAGTTCTTCAATCTCTGAAGGCAAAGAGGCGAAGAAAAATTAACACTAATGACGTGGGTCAGAGTCCTAGGATTATTGCAACGAATCCACAAGTAGCAGCACCTCGCCAGCACTCAAAACTTTCACCATTTAGCCCCAAAACCCCTCAATCAACCGGTCCCTACAAACCCCATATCAAAAAGCCTTCGGTTCAACCATCAACATCCCTTTGCCTACGTCCAACTCCATTTATTCCTGCTCCTCAGTTGCTGACATGATTAAGAATATGAATAGCTACAACAAAACTTGTCATTATGCTGTCTCTAATGATCTTATTGCAAGCTCCATGAGCAGTGTTGCGGATGTAGAGGTCAAATTCTGCGGCCCGAATCTTGAGCTTAAAACCTTGTCCTCAAAACTTGCAGGACAGACTATGAAAATAGTTTCCGTCATTGAAGATCTTGCCCTTGAAATCCTTCAAGTTAGCATCAACACTGTTCAAGATTGCATGCTTAATGTCTTCACTCTCAAGGTAACTTAACTGCAAATCAGATCTTTATTACTTAGTTTTGATAAATCAGAATTAAACAATAAAATGCTGCTAAATTCAAGTTCTTGTACCAATTTTAGCATAAAAATGGATGAAAAACAAGGATTTTATGGCAATAAATAGATTCACCTACATTTACATGTTTTTGCTTGTACTGTTCTTTTGTCCCTTCATGTTTCCCTTTTCTGATTCACAATACAATAAATATAGCTAGCTGTTGAATTACTTGCTAGCAGCTAACTAGATTCTGTTGTTCTCTGCTCTTACTCTTACCCTTTGGATGACTCTGCTCTCCATCTTGCCAGTTTATTTCCTTATGAATAGTCAAGGTGTGGTACAAATGTGGTACTTACTAATTAATCGAACTTGCTCAAGTCTTATCGATGTATTGTACTTTTGCAGATAGGGGTTGAATGCCAGCTTAGCGCGGAGGAACTTGCTCAGCATATTCAGCAAACCTTTTGCTAATCCCATTTGAGTGCTTATGAGATCTACTTCGCTGATTAGTGTATTATATTCTCAGGGTTTATGATTTAGTTTACTTGTGATTACGAGTGATTAATAATCTGCATGCCTTTCAATTTTTCTTAACTTGTCGACAATATGCTTAATTAAGCATGCATGTAACTGTTATGCATCGGTCAGTTGAACTTGTAATATTTTGCATAAAGCCTTCTCAATGAATGAAATATTTCCAGTAGTAACTAAGGCTTCAGTTCATATCAAGGTTTGGGCATTACAACAGTTGGACACATGGAAGATACAATGTGTTTTTACTGTGTATTTTATGTATACGTGATGATGAGGCTACTGACTGGCTGAGCTTTCATGGTTTAATATTCGACTGCACCAAGCAGTAACTACACGCCGTGGTCTTCATCTTCTCTATATATTTACTGCCTTCCCCTTCATTCTTATTTTCACTCAACCTAACTCTCTCTCTCTAGATCTCTCAGCACATATTGTATGCATTACTCTGTCGACACTGCATGAAAACATTCAATTTTCTCAGTTATACGACCAGTCCCTGCTCTTTGGTCCCTTTACCTGTCTCGTCCTTGAACTTTAAATGTCCCGCGACTTTGTGCTCAGTCCTTTATATTATCAACAGCCAAGCACAGACATCGTATAAATTCACTCGCACCAAATGATCATCAGTGAGGGTTTAGGGTTCCTATGCAACTAGCCTCTTCTGATCTGTCTCTCTTTAATCAATTGGAATTGCATATAACGGATCCTTGTTTCATAACTCAAGTTACTTGACAATGAGCTGCTTGTCAGAAAATGTTGTAGCACTGAAATGTAAATGTCTTCATTTCATTCTTTTGCTTGATCAGTTTCTTTGTTGCCAAGTAACCAAAAAGTGTTTCAAAAGAGGGATGGAAAGGTCCAAACCTCAGTTCTAGAAAATATTATATGCCTCGATATACTTGCAAATTGCAATACCCACCCACTGATGATAATGCCATATTTAGCCAACCAAGCCTTGAACACTAAAGCGGTCACCTGAAAGAATGTCATCTGATCGTCCAACGAGCACGAAACCACTCTCTCAAGATTAGGCCATCAAACTAATCTTTCATAGAGAGCTTAATTCCTCATTCCAACTTTAGTGATCTCCTATCAGTAAAAGTCCCAGTTTTCAAAATGGTATGACTATAGGACTAGAATACTTATCCTGATGCTCTTTTTGCTGAAACACGCGTTATGTACATTGTTTTCACGGCGTCTTGGCGAGTCATGGCGCTAGCGTACCGCCAAGCCGCCTAGTCGACATGGCGAATGCCTAGTCGGTACACGGCGTCTTGAAAAAAATTAGTCAAGATATGTATAGTTAATTAGAAATATACAATAATACTTTTAAAACAACAAAAAACATAATCTAATTTATCTATTTTTTGACACAAAAGATATGTTAATCAGTAAATATGTCTTAGAGACGAGGCGTACCAGATGCCATTGTTGTTGTCCAACACGACCGATCCTTATTAAATCAATTTAATTTTCCTTTCTAAAATTACAGTTTATTCGTCTTACTTGAGCCTATATATGAGTTTTAATTGGGCTTTAAAGTTTTAATTTTTAGAGTTTTAATCGGTCTTTAGGGTTTCAAAAGTGAAACGTGTTGAAGAATTGGCGAGAAATCATGGCGTCCTCGACTAGGAATTGCAAAACCGCCGGGACGCTTAGGCGTCGACAAGGCGACGCTTAGGCGACGCCATGAATACCATGGTTATGTATGACACATACCCGTCAAACATTATTTGTAACCATCTCTCTTCTTTCATGCCATGAAAGTCCACCAAACTAGCAAGAACGGTAATACTCCCTCTGTCCCGCTAAGTTTGTCCACTTTCCTTTTTTAGCGTCCCCTAATGTTTGTCCACTTTCCTTTATTCTCCACCACACATTTTACTTTTTCACTCATTTACTTATTATTCATTTATTCTCAACCACACATTTTATACCTTCTTTCTATCTTAATTTGCGTGCAAATGGTGCTTTTGGACAAACTCACCGGGACGGAGAGAGTAAAATTTTCAGTCCTAGGAGGGGCCTGACTCCTGAGGCCCCTTAACGGCTTAACTTCATGACATTTGTACGTAAAGACCCCATCTAGTCAATCTTAGCTAGTTTGCAGTTGTGGTTCATATAACTCAAATGCTTCGCAAAGAATGACGTCGATGATAGTTAGTTCTTACAGCAACTCATTAATGTAATAGCTTCTCAGTCACTTGACATGATATATCAAACATCGTACTAAATGTTTATCTTTTCAATCTTTGTAAAAATAGTTCTCTAAAAACCCTAAGCCATCACGGTCGGGCCTACACCTGCTACGGACCCTTAATGGGCCGTTGACTTCTTTATCAACTTTAAAGTAGCCGATAATGGGCCATTTTTGAGCCCGGCCTTTGACGACTTTACCCTCACTTTTATCGTATTTTAAAACATTTGTATTATTTATTAAAATCATTATTTTTAATTATATAGTCGAGTCGGCTCTAAGAGCCGAGAGGAGCCGAGCCGAGCAACTTGAGTTTTTTTTTTGATTGAAAGGCCCAAAGGCCAAAGGTACAATTCGAGGACTTGAAAGGCTAACTGAAAGTTAGTCTGACTCAGTCTAGTCTAGATATCTTGAAAATTGAAAATAATGACTAAACCGAGTACTTTGCCTCGGTACCCATAAGGAATATGAAACGGACTATAAAGAAATGACAGAAACTAAGTGAGCACTGTACGGTTAAACCCACTATACCCATAGACTGCCGAGAATTCGTTGATAATAAAAGGATGAGTCTGAGCAGCTTTAGAAAAATAATCTCAGCAGAACGCGAACACAGAAGGCGAAGTTTACTGATCCAGTTAGCTAAACCAACCGGTGCAGCTAAACCAGCAACTTGAGTTGAAGATAAGGGTTTGATCATCCAGACCACAAAAATCCTGCAAATTCTCCATCAGATTTTTCTCAATCGACTGATCAGTTGCTCTCAACTTCATCGTCTTCCTCTCGGACTCTCTTCAAACTCAACGCAACTGAGCGCATTTGGATTAGCATTGAATCGAAGAGAGTTTAAACGACGAATCTGCAAACTCAGAAAACCCTAATTTGATACCGTATGATGACCACGCTTCAAACTTTCCTAATCGGGAAACCACCTCTCCTACTCCACCGTCTACATCCCAACCGATGTCGTCTCCGGCCGTTGAAGTTTCATTTGAATTCAATTTCGATTGCTGCGTCTGGAATTGAGGGGATGAAGTATCTCAGATGTCGAAGGAGAGTGATTGCGTTAGCCTTGCATTCAGATACAGCTAGTTCTAGTTTGGAGGAGAGTAGTAAGGAAGCTGTTGAATTGGCCAATGAGTTTGAGGAGGATGTGGGAGTAGGGAGTTCTGGTGGTGAGAGTGAATTGAAGGTTGAGGGGTTGGTGGAGGAAGGGAGTGGAGGTGAGAGTGGGGGATTGGTGGAAGAGAAGAGTGGGATTAGGATTCCGTTGATGGTGTTTTTGGTGGGAGTTTGGGCGAGGATTAGGAAAGGGATAGAGGGGTTGATGTTGTCGGATTGGATGAGATGGTGGCCTTTTGGGCAGCAGGAGAAGCGGCTGGAGCGGTTGATTGCTGAGGCGGAGGCTAATCCATTGGATGCAGAAAAGCAAAGTGCTTTGTTGGTGGAACTAAATAAACATAGGTAATGTCTTTCAAGCAGCTTTATAGTGTTATTTCTTATGTTGAGTGTTGATTTGCATGGTTTCAAATTTCAATCTTGGAAGGACTATGCTTTTCTTTGCGCATAGATAAAATGACCGTGGAAAACCATGTTTCAATCTGGAAATTGACTAAATTGTTAGGGCATTCAGGCAAAGCAATGTTGGATATTAGTTTATAAGTTGAAAGGTGCGATTTTTATTGATCATGGATCTGCTTATTTAGAAATCTGAGTTTGGTTGTTATGTAGTAGGCACAATTAGGTTAACAGTGTGTGGTTTACCTTAGTGCTTGGGATGGTGCCAGATTCTGAAAGGGCTAGTTATCATATAAATTGTTTAACTAATGATCTCCCATTCCTGATTTTATAAATGTTCGGCAGCAAAAGATTTCACAGCAGGAAGTAGTTGCATTTAAGCACCATTTTAGATATAATGGGAATCTAAGTAGCATTTATATTGCGGAAATAGTACTGGCCATATTAGAAAAGATCGTGTTTTTTAAGATTGCCAAAACTCATTGGTGGAATGCTTATGTGGCTACTCTGTTGATTTAATTAACAAAAGTCTTTGTTTAAATGGATAGTCTCTCCTATCAATTTTTATGACTTGTTCCATTCATTTGATTATCCATGAAAGTTCACTTGTCTACTCATACTCAGTCATAAATTGCTAGTGCTTTTAGGAAAAATAAATGATAGGGCGGCACTAGTATTGCATATTTTTATTGTTCAACCTCATATGATTATTATTCTAACAAAATCTAGTACATCTTTTGCTCCCCCAGTCCTGAATCCGTCATCAAACGCTTTGAGCAAAGAGATCACGCAGTGAACAGTCAGGCGGTTGCTGAATATCTTAAAGCTCTTGTAGTTACAAATGCTATAAATGAGTATCTACCAGATGAGCAATCAGGGAAGCCTTCTAGTCTCCCTGCCCTGGTAGATAACTGTTCTCTATGTTCTAATTTTCATAAGAAAATTATTGTCAGTATTATTATTGTATGCTCAATTAATGCGTGTATTATTTTACCAAGTTAATTCAGCTTATGATTTCTCTTTAGTTGCAAGAATTAAAGCAGCGCATTTCAGGAAACTCCGATAAACCCTTTTTAAACCCTGGTATATCTGAGAAGCAGCCACTCCATGTGGTGATGGTTAGTCTTCAACTAATATTTATTTATGATCGAATCTCAGGTAACTCTTAAGGTTTACTATAAGAGAAATATATTGATAATGGGATATATATCCTTCAATAGGTTGACCACAAGGTATCAAATCGATCGTCGCGCTTTACTCAGGAATTAATATCAACTATCCTGTTTACAGTTGCCTTTGGTTTATTATGGTACGTCACATCTCATTCATCTTGATTGATACTTTTTCTGCAAATTTCCTTTGGTAGTCGTCTTGAATAACATCATATTCTTTAACTGTTATGCATTCCAGGGTAATGGGCGCTGCAGCTCTTCAGAGGTACATAGGTAGCTTGGGCGGGATAGGAGCCTCTGGTGTTGGATCTAGTGCATCATATGCACCAAAAGATATGAACAAGGAAGTTACACCCGAGAAGGTGTGTGATCCATTAGAGTCTTTAGATTTTTTGAAAGAATTATTCATTTTTTATTTGGGTTGGAATTTGTACTTCTATTCTCTTTGCTCTGATAAGTGATAAACTTTTCTGTCTCTTGTCATTTGTCAATATGACCTGCTGTGCCTACCTTAAACTGATAATCTTATATTTATTATTTATTTCTTATCTGACAGAATGTTAAGACCTTTAAGGATGTCAAGGGATGTGATGATGCCAAACAAGAACTTGAAGAAGTGGTTGAGTATCTAAAAAATCCGACTAAGTTCACTCGGCTTGGTGGAAAGCTTCCAAAGGTTATTTTAATCCCATTGTGTCCTTGATTCTCGATAATAACTTCTACATTGATATACCTGTCTCGTATGTATTTTTCAAAAACTATGGGTAAGTTGATTCTTGTATTATGCATGTGACTCAGGGAATCCTCTTGACTGGATCACCGGGAACTGGGAAAACACTTCTTGCTAAGGTAAGATCCTTTGAAATATGTGCATTGTGGTTTATCATATAGTGAACTGCCCTTTCTCTTGCTATCATCTTAGTTATTGTAAGTGTTTTACAGGCCATAGCTGGAGAAGCTGGGGTGCCATTTTTTTACAGAGCAGGTTCTGAATTTGAAGAAATGTAAGTCATTATTGCAACGTGCTTTCAAGTGTTAATTTAAAATATTTCAAGTGTTAATTTAATATAGAAACTCTTTTTCCTTTTTATTTTGTATACTAGTCGTGAGCAATAGGATTGTCTGTTTAGAAATTTCCATTCAGTTATGGATAAGGTCAGGTAGCTAATTGGTTGTGCAAATAAAGTGTAAAATCATGTAGGCAGCGGTATATTTCTTAAAATAATCAAACAAACTAGCTTCAAGTTGCTGTCTTATAGCTTTTAGATTTCAGCTGATCTGACTGATAAAGGGCATCAGTGCAAAGGAAAGATTAATGCCAATGCTAGTATTTGTTTTTAGCTTATAATGATTTGCGGTTGTTGCTGGCATATGGTAGATATATATAGAAAAAGAAGTGCCTTTGTAGAAGAGCCTTTTTGGCATATGGCATATCTGAAATGTTATAAATTCTTAATATAGAAGAGCCTTCATATAGAAAAAGAAGCTGACGGGAAGTCACTTGTGACAGGTTTGTTGGAGTCGGCGCAAGGCGTGTGAGGTCCTTATTTCAAGCTGCCAAAAAGAAGGTTGTGTTAAATCTGAATCAATCTTTAGTTGCAGAATAGTTTCCATGAAATTTTGCTAAATAATTTATTCATGAAGTCAATCTTATTTTTGTCGGACTCCTACCTAATCTTCAGCCTATACAAAATCCATTTCTAGTGGTTGCATATGATGTAGAGTATTGTTATATTAGAACCTCAGAAGCCAAACAAACTATTTTCAGTAGACTTATATGGGCTCAAAAACCAATATCTCAAAGTTGACCTGTAACCCTAATATTAAAATGTTTAATGTTACCAATGAAACCTTTACCATGTAGCTCGAACAGAATTTGATGATATTCTTATCTCTTTCAGGCTCCTTGCATTATTTTTATTGATGAAATAGACGCTATTGGATCGACACGTAAGCAATGGGAAGGGCATACAAAGAAAACTCTGCATCAGCTTCTTGTGGAGATGGATGGTTTTGAACAGAATGAGGTATGTAATTCAACCTCTATTAGAAAACAGTTTCTTTCCGATTTAAGCTCATAGAACTTGTTTCTTTGCAGGGCATTATTCTGATGGCTGCTACAAACTTGCCTGATATATTGGATCCAGCTTTGACAAGACCGGGTAGATTCGACAGGCACGTAAGTGACCTATATGAAAATTATGTTATTCTTATTTCTTAGCAATTTGCAGCTTTAGGCAGCATAGTATCCCAGACACAGTCTACACGCCTGTTAGAGTTGATTAATGCTTAAGAGTATGAGAACCCACCTGCACTCAAGTAATTTGCTAATTTAAATTGCTGGCTTAATCCAATCCTCTCAAGATGCTCCTGAAAGTGAACAATCTTTATAAGAAAGTCTACACACTAAGCAGTTTCCTTGACGTCTGATACTATGAGCGTAGTGAGTTTCTCCGCAAATCTGAGACTCTGAGTACCATCTATATGGATGGTACCATAGGCTGTAGCTGTACGTAATTAGTGTGCAGTTGCCCTGGTAGTTAAAAATGTGGTTCTGATATTTTTATTATGATTTTAGATTGTGGTTTCAAATCCAGATGTACGAGGGCGTCAAGAAATACTGGAGCTTTATCTACAAGACAAGCCCCTTTCAGAAGATATAGATGTCAAGTCCATTGCTCGTGGTACCCCCGGATTTAATGGAGCAGGTGATTGTCTCAAGGCATATATATAAATATAGTGTTGTGTCTTCTTTGTCAGTTGCCATGATAATTTGAACATGAGTTGTTAAACAACCTAATGAGCTCCTATTTAAGTTTTGGATACTATATAGTTGTGGTGGGTCTTTAATTAACTATTTCTTGATCAGATTTGGCGAACTTGGTAAACATTGCTGCTATAAAGGCGGCAGTGGACGGTGCTGAGAAGTTAACAGCCGCACAGTTGGAATTTGCGAAAGACAGAATCATTATGGGTACAGAGCGGAAAACCATGTTTGTATCTGACGAGTCAAAAAAGGTATGATGATCCAATGGCTGTGATGTGTGATATCCATTACTATTCATTATCCTAGTTTAATTACGCCTTCCTCTGGCGATAAATTGCTGTTAATTTTGTGAGCATGCAATTTCAGCTTACTGCATACCACGAAAGTGGCCACGCGATTGTTGCCTTAAATACTGAGGGTGCACATCCAATTCACAAGGCAACTATTTTGCCTCGTGGCTCTGCTTTGGGAATGGTTACACAACTTCCATCAAGTGATGAAACATCAGTAAGCAGAAAGCAGTTATTAGCACGTCTCGATGTTTGTATGGGAGGAAGGGTTGCTGAGGAGCTTATCTTTGGTCAAGAGCATGTGACCACTGGGGCGAGTAGTGATCTTAGCAGTGCTACAGAGCTCGCCAAGTATATGGTACTTTTTCAGCTTTTGGATAATAAGTTACCAATGAAATGGAAATTACATTTTCCAAATATTTGTTAGTTGTGTGGTGGTTAGTTTATGATTACAGTGACTAAGATTGCAAAATAAAATATATATAGTTATGAGCTTTTGTCTTCTTAATTTATTTATTGTGCTTCGGTATATCTTAATTAGGTTTCTAGTTGTGGGATGAGTGATGCAATTGGACCAGTGCACATCAAGGAACGGCCAAGTTCCGAAATGCAATCTCGAATAGATGCTGAGGTATGCTTTTATTCAGATATGTACAAGACCTAGCACGTGGCTTCAAGCTTCATTATCTCTGTCACATTAAAGCTAAATGACTTCTACCATATGGACTCATTCTTATGTACTCTTTTGTACCTAGAAATTGATTTTCACGTGCATTTTACCATGTTGCTGTATAAGTACGTATCATTGATTGGCCCCTCATTTGCAGGTTGTAAAACTCTTGAGGGAAGCTTACGAGCGTGTGAGGGTCTTGCTTAAGAAGGTTAGTCCATGATGCTGTAAATAACATAAACTCTAAGGTGACCTTAATGGTGAACTTCTGTTAATACAATTTCTATACAATTGTATAGCATCAAATGAGGGAGAACTGAGTGTTTCTTTTCTAGCTGCTAATTATGTACCCTTTGTATACCACTTATTTGTCTTTGGTTTAATTTACAGCATGAACAGGCATTGCATTCATTGGCAAATGCGCTTTTGGAGTATGAAACACTAGGCGCAGAAGAAATAAAGCGAATTGTACAACCATTCTCTCAGCTACCAGAGGAGATACAACAAGACCAACAAGAGGAGCTTGTATTGGCATAATCTCATATACTGCCCATAATATACTTAAGAGCGAGATCTCACCATCATTGTACTATAGTGGTATATGATCTTTGCAGTTCACTTGCTGCCGTGCCTGACGGTTACAGAGGTAGATCAGCCAGTGTACTGCTCCGTTCGAGTCTCATTGGGGAGTAGTTAATTATAGATCTAGCATTTGTATTCATTCGTAGGGAAATAACTACACAAGCCACTGACTTCCTAGAGGCCAAGTCTCAAAGTTGAAAGTATTTAATGAAGCTAGTAGATTCAGCTACCCTTAAGTAAATTTTGATTGACCAACGTAACCCCTGTGTCAACTACTCTTTAATATTTTCCCTGCAGTTAGCTTACATGATATTTTAGAAGCCAATGGCTTCTGATGAATTAAAAAAATTTCTACATATCTTTCCAAGTCTTCAAAAGCTATAAGTAACCTGCATGCGTACTGAACTCATCAATTTCCTTCAGTTAAGTATCACATCTTTACATGCGATATTTCTGGTGCTGATTAGTCTCTTCTTCAGGTTTGGTTTCATGAGTGTATGTAGATAAACTGGTGCTTACGTGTGGTGCAGCTGATTGATCGGAACTGACTGCAGGTTCTATCACTGTGCTGGATTTGATAGCTAGTTCTGCCTTGGAAGTGGTTGCTAGTGAACAAGATAACATGTCACTGGTGACTGTGTTGAGACAATCTGATTTTTCTCCTCTGGCTGCTTGGCAAGTAGTTTGATCAAGCTTATTGTGTGGGAACCTGACCACGATGCATGTGATGTTATCACAACTTCCTCTGGCAAAAGCTGTATCGGCTAACTTTTTTGCAGCTGCTTCTGGTTCTTCTTCACTCAAAGCGATAGTGATGGCATCCTTATCAAAATAAAAAATCTATCAGCACACTATACTGAACAACTTATATGAATAAACTGTGGAGGAACGTACCTCGTTTGGAACCACATCCCATAGTCCATCACTAGCTAGCACAAGCACTTCAGTATCTCCACCCACTTCCAGATCCTAAAAATGATGAACAAGTAAAAGTGGCATCCAAACTGTTACTAAAACTCACTGATGATTTATAGAACTCGAAAAATAGACAGTTCCGAGAATCCCTAACAAGGAACTTCAGTAACTTAGGGAAGACCTCAACTGGTAAATGAAAGACCAATACCCAGAGTGCACTATCACAATTCAAAAGGCAAGCAGGTCAAGCACATATATTATACCAGAAAGGCTCAGGTCAACATATACATTTAGGATGAAAACTTAATAATACCTGAATATCTGGATCTGCCACAACAAACTGCTTTAGCAAGCGGTTCCCAAAGGCACGGGACATTGCCAAAACACCCCCTACCCTCCAGGTACCTTTCGAGATCATTCAAATAAACATGTTAGAAGTAGTTGAACACTTTGATCATGCAGATACAGGCTACAACCAAAAGAACACCTTGTAGATATATTTGAGCAAAAATGTGTTATGTATATGGCTATTTAGTCCGTCGCACGCTTGACTACATTTCAACTCAAAATGTAAACCAATTTGAGTTCATGCAATTATGGGATAAATGTAGTCCCGTCTGAATCAAGCTTCAAATATGTCTTGACTAAACTTAACTGTCCAAATACCGCAGAATGAAAATAATATGACTACATAATGTGTGAATGCGTTGATAAAGTATAGCGCAGCTTTCATAAATACCTGCCCACATAACAACACCTCCAGCCTTCTCGATTCTCTTCCTCTCATCCTGTCTGTTTGGCTTGTGATCCTCGGAAAGAGCAATAGCTGTAGAAAGAAGAAGAAAAGCTCCTTAAAATCACTATCGGGCATATTTTGATGTCACAACTCAACAGCAGAAGTATTAAACACCTTTTCCGGATTTTGACATAA
The DNA here is from genome assembly GCA_006409495.1 of Sedum album. Taxonomy (NCBI): domain Eukaryota; kingdom Viridiplantae; phylum Streptophyta; class Magnoliopsida; order Saxifragales; family Crassulaceae; genus Sedum; species Sedum album. Next base: position 136,070 of record QZGG01000205.1, on the reverse strand, counting down.
CAGTCCTCGAGTCCCCAACATTGGCGACATAAAGATGGTTGCCTACCATGACAGCAGTTGAAGCAGTTGAACCATCGTCTCTGAAAGTCTCTCTTCCAGCATTTAAGAAACCGCTGTCAGTCTGATTGAAGGTTTCACCTGCAGGTTCCATGAGGTCAATCATCATCAATGAGAATAAATGAAGTTATCTGAGTAGCAATCAAGAAAAGAATGCATCTCAAGAGTAACCCGACTACGATAAGTAAAAAGGAAACTCACTTAATGCCAACTTGGTGTTCGTAATGAATTCAGGGTGCTTTAAAAGATTATCAAAAAGATGTTCCTTCAAATAATCAGAAGCCCTGGAGCCACCATGTCCTAAAAGGGCACAGGTTTAAAAACTCACACACAATCTTTCTTTTCACATAATTAAAGATCGCTTGTGTTGATATCCAAAACCACATATAAATCATTGGGTATATCAAACTGAGGGAATAATTACCATCAAATACTCCAAAAAGACAAATGTTTTGGCCATCTATATTAGACATCTTAACATCATGGCAATCCTCCATGCTAGCCCTTCTACCTCTAAAGCTCGCAAACCCACATTTAATCCTCCCATCATCACTATCAAAGCAAAAAAAGCCATGATACGCTCATTCAACATCGAGAATACAAAAGCTTGTCATAAAAACTTAAGTAATCGTACATTTATCCATAAAATAAAAAAACCTTTGTTGTGGAAATTTAAAAGCAGATTCGAGTAGCAGGCAGAAATTCAGGTAAAGGGAAGTAATGACATACTTACGCAAATAAATAAATATGCTCTTACAGGTTCAGGTGAAAAACATGTATTGTAACGAGTTGAGAAAATCATAATCAACGGGATATAAATTCTGAGAAATAAATCTGAACAGAATAAAATAAAAACATAATTGACACGCTACCTTTTCCAACCTCCGCAACGATGACCGATACCATCCTCTTTCTTGAGCTGCATTTGATTGATCACAGGCCTTGCCGCCGCAGTGTCAACCATTATATTGCTTGCAACCCGTTTCAATCTAGAAATCACCAGGGAAATCATATTAGATACTCTCATTCAAACTTTGAATCAGGCTTATTGAAAAGATCATAAATAAATGACAAGTTTTAATAAAAAAGAATCTTCTGATTACAAAAATCAAATATTGATCCAGTCTGGAAAACAGAATACAATATAAAAATGCAGATAGCTATCAAGTCAAATTATAATCAAATATTCAATTCACAGATTTTGAATAACAACAATTAATTTCAAATATTCGAAGAAATGAAGCTCGGACCTGATGAAGGAGAATCGAACAGAATCGGGAGAGCAGATGGAGGCTTCGAGAAGACGCGACGCATGTAATTTAATAAATGAAATTGCAGGTGAAATTTCTGTTTGGAGTTTATACGTTAAAAAATACAATTATATCTAAAATGGATTCATTTAGTAAATTTTTAGACAATAAATAATACTTAGCAAAAGACTGCGTTTTGCCGATATAAACGAATTTGTTTCCACGTTTGTCAATTTTAAAATTTGAAGCCTAAACGTGATAAATCATATTATATCTGCGACACGGCTAGCATTAGCCACTCGGTCGATATCATTCAAACAAACAAAATATTTAAAGACGAAATGGCTTTAGCACTTCCTTTCTTTACACACCTTCCGAAAAGGTCAAGGCAAGCAAAAACAACACGGTCGAATCAAGTGAAGAAGAATGCTAGTATCAAAGTTATTATTTACGTCTCCTCAGCTCAATCACGACTACACTAATATTATCTTTGCTGCCGCGCGCAATGGCAAGCTCTGCAAGGGATGCGGCAGCTTCAGTTGCGCGACTCACGGCTTGCATTACCAAGCTTGTCTTGAGAGTTTGGGTCTGCATTATTGGCATCTCTGTCGAGGCTTCTTCTTTTTAAGCGGCCATAGAGACACTGTCTCGTGACTTGACAGGCTACTTCATTGGTTATCACATCCCATAAGCCATCACTGGCTAGGATTAGGAACTCATCTTTGCTGGTCCGCTCGCAAACAGATACTTCTGGCTCTGATATCACAAACGGCTTCAGGTAGTAGTCCCCTGAAGAGTATTGTCACAAATATGTTCACCGCTAGCAGAGATCATCATTTTTTCTTAATCACAATGGGATAGAAATAAAAACACATTTGACAACTTCTTTAGACTCACATTTACCTTAAACTAACGCTACTTCGGATAATAAAATTGTGTATAATGTATATATTTTTTGAGGATTTCGTGAACAACAACATAATGAGAATTTCCAAAATTGTGTATAATGTATATATTTTATGAGGATTTTGTGAACAACAACAAAATGAGAATTTCCAAAATTGTGTATAATGTATATATTTTATGCTTTTACTTTCTTTTCCACAACAACTACAAATCATAAAGAAAACTTCATCTTAATATGCAAATATCCGATCATGAATAGCATCCTTGCAAAACGATTCGCAAGGGGTCATCATATGCTGAATGCTTGTCACTAAACTGAATATGCTAGTGGCTTTTTCACACTCAATATGCTTAAGTGTTAATGACATTATCTCATAAGATAAAACACATACCAATAGATCGGGAAGTAGCGAGAACTCCCAATATCCGAAATCCATTCCAGTTAATCACTCTCCCACCTGCCGCTTCAACTCTCTCAAGCTCATCAGGCCTGTTAGGCTGCACAACAAAACACAAATGCATCAAACTCAAAACCAAATAACACACCGTGCAATATTACACTCAATATAACTATGATCGAAGAAATCCGCAACCTTTTGCAAGCTACCTTATGATCACTAGACAATGCAACAGCCACACCACTCCTACAAATCACAGCTCTAGAATCACCACAATTAGCCACCACAACCTCATCCTCTCCAACCACCGCCACAACCGCCGTGGATCCAATTGTCTTCATCTTATCCGTAGCCATTTCTCCGCAATTCACTTCCTCATCAACCTTCCCAAAACTCCCTGCCATCACTTTCTCCCAATCCACAATCCTCCCACCACCAGCCGCAGCCACCTCCTCCGCCACCACCTCGTGCATCCTCTCCCTACAAAACCTCGCAACATTCGACCCTCCATGTCCGTCAAACACAGCGAAAAAGTCATAATCTCCACCTCCAACACCTCCGGAATCTTCAATTAGGGTTTTCACAAACCTCTTCTGTACCGCCACCGCGTCCTCCATCTCCCTCCTCCTTCCGATTATCGAAACCACTCCATATTTCGACCTCCACGTCCTCGCCACCGTCGTCACTCCTCTCGGCACGCTCTCTTCCCGATCCTCACCACCGACCTCCGTCTCCACCGCCTCTTCCTTCGAAAACACCGATCCTAAACAGAAGTTCGCCGATCTCGGCATCCGCCGCATCGTCTCCATCCCATCGCTGCATCTCAACGGCGTCGTTTCACAACAGGCGACCTCGTCGTCTTCCACCATTCTCGTAACTCAAACACTCATTAAGAGTAGAAGAAAGCATCGTCGTCGTTTGTGTGAAATCTTGGATAGGAGGGATCGAATCCTGACCGTCCATTTCACGACATGCAATCTCCATGAACAAATATTCATTTAAATTTTAAAAAACAAAAAAGAAGATCGTAACTAACTGGAGCGAGAGTAGGACAGCATGGGAAAGAGCGGAGTGAGGTGGACGGTTTAGATTGCGTGTTACGGGACAGATGGAGATCGGGCAGCTTAAGTATCTAAAGCGGGCAGCAAGGACGTACTTTTATGGCGTAGACGGGATTGTTGACCGCGGGCAGGTGTAGTGATGCGGTGTCGTTAAAGTAGAGTGTCTGTGTTTTGGTAGCTAGCGTGGGGTTAATTGCTTTTGTTTAATGTGTTGTGAAACGACGTGTCGTGTGGTTGGGCCGGGCCGACGAGGTCAGTGTCAGGTGTGGTCGAATTGGATTTGCACACTTTGCTTCGTCTCTTTATGAATGCAGAGGTCGAAATCGTATACGGTATTTTTTAACATTTGTACGGTCATAAATAATACAATCTGATATTTAAAATCAAAACTACATGGGTCTGAATGTAATATTAATAAATTGAGGGGAAGCTTAACGGACATGTTATAACTTTGAGTTAGTAATGATGTTTCTGCCTTGTGTATTCATTCAGGAAGAACAAGAATTGTGGGAGAAAATCCAACAAAAGCAAGGATTAAACAAGTGACGTCCAGACGAGGAAGAAGAATACGAAGACAGAGAAGGAAACATATACAACAAGAAGACATATGGTGATCTGCAGCGTCAGGGATTGCTTTGATCGAGCCTTTATTTTGTACTGTCGCACAACAATTTTCAAACCCAACGTAATGTGTCAAAGTAGCAACTTTTAGTTAAACCATTGAGGCATAGTGAAGATGCGGTTGTAACTCACCTCCAACAAATCTTTAGTTTAACAGTAATGTTATTAGTTTTAAAATGCAAATTGAAGGGGTATCTTATTGTAGATTGAATATATATAGCTTTTGTACAGTTATGGTGTGTTCACTTCGTCGGAATGAAATCATTTAGAATGGAATGAAAGAATGAATTTAAAATGAAACTATGTCCAAATTCATCATTCTATTCCCACGAAATAGATTCCATTCCGGCGAAGTGAACACACTATTAGTGGTTAGTATGGGGGTGTAGCTCATATGGTAGAGCGCTCGCTTCGCATGCGAGATGCACGGGGTTCGATTCCCCGCATCTCCAGTTATTGATATGTTCATATGTAATGTCCTCAGAGAAATGAAATCCAGTTTGACATATTCATTTTTGGAAGCACCCCATAAATCCATAATACAACTACTTTCAAGTTGTCTATTGCTGAGTCTAGCCAGCTCTTAACGCTTCAGAGGCAAGATCAGCGTCTGCATTTCTTAAATACCTACATCTTTGTCTGTCTCTAAAGCTGTGCAGAATACTCCTGACTTGCAAAATTGGACATACTGTTGGTCTGTTGTATCCTTGATATGCTGCCTATATCTCTGAATCTTCTACCTCCGACTCTAACACGAAGCTCGGAAATGCCAATGTAATATCCCTTGACGACAAAAACAGTGTTAAATTCGATTATGAATATAGTATGAATATCACAATGAAAAATGATGTACCCAGTATACTCACTTTAAATATGGCAGAGTCATATTCCTTATAAGTGTTGGATGTTTCTTTACGAATTCTGCCCACTCTTCTTCGTCAATCCTCCCGTCCCCGTTTGTATCAGCGTCACTGAATGTCTGAAAAACATTTAGTTTCAGTTATTCTAACTTATGAATAAAAGCATGTGTAGAAAAAACATCATGAAGAAATTTTGCGATGATTTGTACCTTGTCGACAATGGTTTCAATCACGTCCTCAGATAAAATCAGATCAGATTCTTGCAAGAGGGCTAAAACCATGTCCTTCAACTACATGGTCACACACATACAATTATTAAAATTAGTGACAGTTGCCCGAACCAGAATACAATGACAAAATAATTAGATATTGGAGTGTTCAAGACTCTGTGTTCAAATCACCTCCTCATGCTCTATATACCCTGTGCGCCTTAAGTCGTATAATCTAAATGCAACTGCAGAAAACCACCAAGATGTTTGTTAGTACAAAAGGAAACTGATTGACACCAGTTAATACAGCTGTTTTTAGGATATTCTCTGAATCAAGTCGTTGAGAGCTTACATTTAATCTTGTCCGCCACTGGTGCATCGGGGTGAAAAACCCCCAAAGAGCGTACAAATTCTCCAAACTCGATCACCCCATTTCTCTTTACATCAAAAAGATCAAATATCTGCAAGAGATGTGTGACAAATTCAAGAAAAATAACAAAGATGCAATGACAAATGATTTGAAGGCAAGTTGACTTGAAAACTCACCCTGTCAGCAAACAGATTTTTGCGGTTTCTGTTATGAAATAGTGCAAGTTGAAATTCTTCCTGTTTTTCGGATAACATGAGATTGTTATCGACAGGGTAAATTCAATTATGTGTAAGTAGTAAAGCTGAACAATTACCAACCTTATGAATTAGCCCATCGTTGAAGATCGAACTGCTCAGCTTCTTGAAAAGCTCGTAAAGTGCCTCTACTTCACTCACCGAAACTACAACACAAACAACATAGATTCATGCAAGCCATCACAAAAGGCCATCTTATAAATAGATGCTGGGAATTTTTCTCAAGCATAGACTCACAAGGTGTTTCAGCTGAAAGCAAAGTAGGCTCCTCGTAGCCTGGTGTATGACGCTTTTTCTTCGAAATAACACAACCCATTGGAAAAAAGCTTGCAAGATCTGATTCTAGATCACCGAGTCAATACCCGTTGCTTGCTACTTCAATGCAGAACAAAATTTAAGACTTTAACTTAAGAAGTCCACATACACAGCAATGATCTTGTTGGCAAATGAATATACAAACACGCAGCTAGCTGTTCTTGATAACCATGTGTCTCTAACAAAACGTAAGAAAACAAAACAACCAAGTATTGACTCTGTTGAGTTCCGAGAGTTTGTTTATTATGCACACATTATTATAAAGCAGCTTGCAATTTTTTTTCTCAAAATAGCTAGCAATCAAATCTGATATGAACAACTTTTGAGATTACTCTAATATATAAGTAGCAGACATTTGCAGCAAATAGTTTTTATATGCAACTTTAAACTAAAAAAAGTACCAGAATTGGAAGTGAACAATAGTTTATAGCAATTAGCAACTCAATCATCCTACGCCAACTTATGACATCTTTGGTTATTCAATGCTCAAACTCAGAATAACAAAAATGACTGAGACGCGTGTTCCTTACAAATACACTCATCATTCAGAATATTAAATACTAGAGATGAGATTTCAAGACCTCAAACAAAACCTTGCCTAGCTATTAAACACCTGGTGCGTCAATCCTCATTGAAACAAACAATCTAAGCCTGGATATAAACTCAGTGAAAGTAAATAACTTCAGTAATAACTTTGAAAACTTAGCAGGAGAACAGGAGAGTTCTTTGAACAAATTACAGCTAGGAAAGGAACCCTGAAACATTTGAACTCAAAACCCTAACAAACACTCAACAAGAAGTTCCAAGTGACTAAACCCAAAATGAAAACATCACTTATATGAAGCAAGAAACTAAAATAGTGAGTAATTCAAGCTTACATTGGATCCAACTGATGGATCTGAGCTTGAGCTTGATCTTGATCTGGGGTTGGAGATTTTCAAAGAAAGATTTGGACTTAATGATTTTTTCCAGTTCTAAGTGGCACTATATATATGAGTGGAAATGTGAAAGGTCCAATCTTTAACATGATTGATTGCATTCAAAATAGTTTCTAATTGTCACAAAAAAAGCAAGACATGGAGACAAGCCTCTCTAGTCTTCTACCAAACCATACTACTTCCATTTAACTAAAACTATTGGAAATCTTTACAAATGTTATTATAAAATGTGTCGTTGCACACGTCAAATTATACTATAAATTTTAATGTTTGTAGTTTTGATTGTGTTTCTCTGGCTAGAATTGGATGCCAAAAGACAGTGAAAGAAATAATGTGACTGGAACCAGAAAAAGTAATGGTTGGACACAGCCATGGAAAGTGTGATGAGATATGTGCTGGTTGTGATTTGAATAGCAGTGGTTGTGGTTCATCCTAATCTAAAGCTCCAATTGGCAAATCATGGAATAGAAGGGGGCCAATGCATTGGCTTGTTTTGGCTTTTGGCATTGGAATGAAAAACACATACCAAATGGACTAAATGACTGGCCTTTATTGAAGGTCTGACTGGCAAACAATGTAACAATACAAGACTTAAACAAGGGTGTATACCCTTACAAAGGAACTTTACTCCAAATGGGGCCTAGCTTATTTGGACTGATATTCATCTCACTGTCAATAGTTCATAAGCATATAGTTTGATGATTTAGATTGATTAGTTAATAATAACATGGGATGTTTTTTGTTACATATCAAGATGGATTCTCCTGTGCAGATGGTGTACAACTGTACATACATTCTGAATCACATGTATGATTTATACCGAGTTCTCTTATATTTTTCTTTCATTGTCTTGGCACAAAGCTAGGCCTTTCGTACGAATCTAACCAACAGTTTCCGGCAAATGTATCTTTCACAAGAGGGCATTTACAACCAGATGGGGCAGATTGACACAATATATGTGGAGGCAAGACTCATCTGTACATGTCCATTTCATCCATAAAGCACCTTCAAGTTGGTAAATGGTTCATTGTCACCCAACTCAAGCATCCCATTAGTGACACAACATAAAAGTGAAAATGGTGGTTGCATAACAAAGACTACACTCCTCATTCACCATCTACATTTCACTTTCCTTTTGATGATTTCTTTAAATGCAAACAAATTCAAAAGCGGGCCAATATTGCAATTACTCAAAACTACCTTGCCACTAATGTAATTAATCAATACTCTTTAGATCCTCAGTTTACAACGTGTCATTCTCTTATTGGATATGCTAGAGTGGCATCACTCCGTGAATCTGATAAATAAACGGCCATTTCGCGGCTCGGCAGTTACTCTTCACACTCCCTCTCTCTCATCGCTAGGGTTTCAGAAATTCAAATTCGAGCGTCAGCGATCGGTCAATCGTTCCGAGCTTCACGCCACGACTCGTATGAGGTGTTATTTTAACTATTTTCACATTCTCTTTCTGCTGGTTTAATTTGATCGACTGATTTTGATTCCGATTTTGAATTTGAAGTTGATCGAAGCCTGATCGGATATTGAATCCGAGTTTTGTGTAATTTCTGATGGAGGTTTTTGCAGGTGTGGTGTGATTTGAGTGAAGACGGTGGAAATGGGGAAGAAGGGGATAGGCTGGTTGAAGAAAGTGTTCAAGTCCTCATCCAAGGAATCACAAGACAAGAAGGTGAGTAAAGTGAAACACAGCTCAGGTCTTTTCTGTAAATCATAATTTCAAGTCCTCAGGTCTTTTATCTCTAGATCTTTAGTTCTGGATTCTGATGAAAATGTTGATGTAATGTGCATGTATGAGGTTGGTATGTTTGCTGAAGAGCATATAAGTGTAGCATTTATGTTGTGCATTGTGATGATTAGGTGTGAGATTGAAATCTATGGGATTATACACTAAAAATAAACACTGAAGTGATCCTTCTAAACTGGATGATGCATGGGGTTGGCAGTGCATATTTAATTTGACGTAACATTCGTAAGCTTGTTACGGCAGTCTAACCGTGTTTTGTTATATATCTCCATGATTTCAGCAATTTAGTGATGATGTAGCCGTGATTGTTTTGATTTCTGTGTTTAATTGTGTTGATGAATTGCTGTTAACTTCTTGTTCTTGTCAGGCAGTAAATGGTTTTAGTAATGTTTGGTTTTGGTTGTTGGAAATTGGAATTCAACCTTGCTAGAGTAGGAGCAATGTATCACTTAGTGTAGAGCCAGGGGACCTCTTTTTTGCAGTGTTTAGAGATACAGACTGGTATCTGTGACTGTGAGTGATATTAAGATAAGGTAACTTAGGCATGGGTATGTACATTGATCTATATGGTCCCCAAGGATGGACTTGCCGTGGTAGCTCATGATAATTTATTGTCTAGCACCTAAGGGCACCTCCATTCATTTATTTAGGTCATATGAATTTATTTTTTAGTAACATCCACATCAGTGAATTATTTGATTTCCAATTATGTACTTTTTTCACAGTAATTTTTGATTTTGGTATTTGTTTTTTCAGAAAGAGAATACTTTAGGGAACTGGCAGCATGAGGCCCCTGAGGTGGTTTCATTTGAGCATTTTCCATCAGACACTTCACCTGATATGACAAATCAAGAAAGCAATGGATCCAGTGTGGTAAGCGAAGAACAGAGTCATGCAATAGCAGTAGCTGTAGCCACTGCTCAAGCAGCCGAAGCAGCTGTTGCTGCAGCTCAAGCTGCCGCTAGAGTTGTCCGGCTTGCTGGATATGGACGACAGTCGTGGGAAGACAGGGCTGCCATCTTCATACAGTCCCATTACCGTGGATACCTAGTATATACTCTTACCCACTTTCTCCACTTAGATCATTTGCAAGTAACCCATGTAGGCATGCATTCATTTAATGGCTAGTGGCTATTACTGAAACATGTGACTATCTTTACTTTGGGTAGCCAGGAAGCAAAACGGGACTCCTTTGAATCTTAGTTACTATGTAGAATAATGCCGTTCACATGAGTCAGGAAAGTTGACAAAAAGGGCAGATAAATTATGTCTCTATTATCTTGCCTGTAGTGTTAGTGGCTTGATAGCTTGATTATCAAGGCATGTACTGAAAAGTAATATTTCAACCTAATACTTGCAGGCTCGGCGGGCCTTGCGCGCATTGAAGGGACTGGTGAGGCTCCAGGCGCTAGTTAGGGGTCACAATGTGCGCAAGCAAGCGCAAATGACAATGAGATGTATGCAGGCATTAGTGCGTGTACAAGCCAGAGTAAGAGCTAGGAGACTCCAGCTAACCCATGAGAAGCTTAAAGACAAGGCTGGGGAGCAGGAAGTAGAATGTTATGCTGGGCGGAAGATGAACACCTCAGTGAAACCTGTAAAATATGAAGATTGGAACGCTGATCATATGCGCATGGATAATTTGAACAAGTCGGTCTCAATAAAGCACGAGACACAAATGAAGAAGAACGAGAGCTTGCTTACGCATATGCCTATCAGGTAACCGGGTACTGGAATGCAGTAAATATATAAGTTTCTTTAGCGTAATAGTACTGTATTAATCAGCGAAATTGAGCAGGGGGGAACGACTGAAGATGAACGGTTGTTTATGAATGAAGAAGAAAAGGCACAGTGGGGATGGAACTGGCTGGAACACTGGATGGCCTCTCAACATAACCAGAACCACCAATCTGTTCCAGCTGAAGGTTCTAATGCAGCACTGACTGCCACTACAGACGACATGTCTGACAAAACAGTTGAAATGGAAATGCTCACTCCCGCAGGCAACAGAACTGTCCACGTGACCCCAATCTACACCAATGATCCATGCAACTCAAATCCAACTCTCTATGTTACCAAACGACACTCAAATGCCGCCAGTAATGTCAATGCCAATGTACCTAGCTACATGGCACCAACTCAGTCCGCAAAGGCCAAAGTGAAATATCATAACCAAGGACAGCGTGGATCACCCTCACCACAAGGTTCTAAATGGAACCCTTCCACTAGAATGTCAGTAGACACTCGGATGGGCTGTGACTCCTCCAGCTCAGGCGGAGGCACTGCAAGTGGATTGACTGGACCATATGTCCCTCAAAGAAGCCCCAGTCCAAAAGGCTCCAATGCAACGCAGTATTCAAGGTTCAGGAGGTATGGCAGCTACAGCCCAGACTCTACTAGCTGTGGCGGTCACAGGACATCCTGGGCGATGGACTGCTGACTTAGTTTCCTCTGTTTCTTGCACACGTAATTTGAACTGTCCTCACCTCCTCACTAAATTATTGTATCCAGCGTACTACTACTTTTGTCTTGTACATGAGAAGCCACTTGCTGACCCTCATAAAACATGATCCAAATAAATGAAGGCCGCAATTTAGCAGTATTAATATTCTTTTCAAACATCCGATTTAGGTTAACAGTAAGCTCATGTTATTATCGGCACCTGCAGACTGCAGTGTGACGTTTAAAGTTCCTGTCGTTGACGCTACAAATCAGATTTCAAGACTAAAAAATGAAGTAATGGCTAGTGAATGAGGATATCCATCAATCAATGTGAATATAAGTAGACAACCTGAAAGGAGATACTCTGGACGTATGGGTACAAGACTAATAAAAAGTACCTGTGGAAAACTTTCACTTACAGATCCAACACGACTCTGAACTAGGAAAATTAAATATGAGTGTATAATGCAAGAAGATTCTCATGAAGTAGGATCTTACATTGCCCAAAAGCCTGGACTCAAAAAGGTTGCCTCCGAGAAAAAGCCCTACAGCTGCATTTGTACTTAAGCAGCGGTGATTCTCGGGAAACCTATGCAAAATAGACCTCGAAGACAGACATTCAAAGCCTCCTACAAAGTCTCCTCACCCACTGTATGTATGCTACGACAATCTTCCATGCTCATGATGACTATAGGAACAACTAATCTCTGGCAACTTCAGTTGTCCAATATAATGGTATGACCCGACACAAATGCAACCAAGACCAGACCCAACTCGAAATACCCAGATGCGTGCATGCAGAAACTGACTCAAATGCAACATGTGACTGATAAGAAACAACACCTGCCTCAAACGGTGATAGCACGGCTAATAGCCATCTTAGCCCATTCAGCAGATTCCTTAATCATATGATCTTCTGAGGACAAGCATTCATTCAAAAAGTCTTTACAAAAGAGTGATTGCTGAATAAGTGAACCTGCATGATTCCCCAGCGTGTCTGCTAAATCTCCTAGCAACCCTATAGCAGTTTTCATCACGGCCTCATCCCTAGAAAAATAAAAATATGGATGATAACCTCATCAACAAAAATAACCATCACGTAAAAAAAGAAAAAAGAAAAAAGAAACAGAGAAAAGAGAAACGCTTACATTTCTTTTTCCATGCATAGAACATCAAGAAACTGAAGAACAGGCGGTGCATAAGTAAGCAATAGCTGAGTCTTTGGGGTGTTTTTGAAACCTTGGAAAATCCCGGAGTATGCTTCCAGTATTCCATTCCTCAAAAGATTAGTGTACTCAATTAACTCATCATCACCACCAGAAGTGTGGACAGAAAGCTCAGCTGCACTTTGGAGCATTGGCATTGCATATATGAAGTACTTCTCAAAGTTTTCTCCGATCGCCAACGCTATGTCTCCAAGACAAGAAAATAAAGGAGGCTTAACAGACCGGTGTAATTGGTTGCTAGATAAATTTTTCAGAATTTGCGTCATAAGTCCATCACAATAAGGCACTATTTTGTCCTCCAATGCCCTGCAGATATCTCCAACAACACCAACCGTAACAGCACATACTTGATATTCTTCGAAATTCTGAAGACCCATTTCTAGATACTTGTAGAACTCATCCATGTACTTGGCGAACTCTAAACCAGATAAATAGGCCAATGCTCCAATGGCTAACATTGCTTCTTCATGCACAGTGGCATTTCTGCAAGCAAAAACTCGTAGAAAGAGACCCATCATCTGATCAGCATACTGCATAAAAGCTGCTTTGGTGGAGTCTAAAGACCCTAGTTTTTGAATGATGACCTGCAGACACCCGCAAAGTAGACCTTGAAGTTCAGTTTGCTTCTCTCGCTCATCAGAGGATAGTTTTTGGGCCTCAACAGTCTGATGAAGCTCACTCATGATGATAGGAACCAGCTGCAAAACCATTGCAGCCGTCTCTTCTGTTGAACACCTCACTACTTCGTTCAACGTTTCATATGCAGCTATCCTAAGTCGTGAATCGCCGGCATCCTCTCTATGAGTAACAGTCAGAAGAGACTGAACAATAACTTCAAAAAAAGGGGTCAACGGTGACGAAGACACCACATCCTCATATCCCTGAGCCAGAAAATAAAGAGCACCACATGCCTTCTCAGCAACATTTGGAGCATCTTTCATGCTTTGCAGAAGGACAGAAATAATCTGCTGACAGTTGGCTGGATTGATGATAGGCGTCTCCACGGTTGAGCCGTGAAGAAATTCAAATATACGCCCAAGAGTCCATGCCGTAGTGTCTTTTACGTGGCTATTGGGGTCATTCGTCAAAGAATTCAACATGAAGCTCAGTGCACTATTAACAATCGGAGTTAGCTTTTCAGGAGACGGGCCTTCAATGACAGAGCCAAAAGCATACGTGGCCGCTTCTCGCTGCCTCCAATCAGGTTTATTAATGTTTTCCTCAATGAATGGTATAACCAATGGCACAATCTCATCTCCAACAGTCCTTGCAACAAGTCCAAGGCAGGTTCCCCCGGCCATAGCAATATTCCATGCTCCTTCATCTTGATCTTGATCTTCTTCTTGTTTGAGGAGTGTCTCCAACAATAACGGTACAAGAGCACCGAGAGCTTGCTTGATAAAATAAAAGCAAGGAATCTCAGAATCACCGGTATATTCTCCACCGTACTCGTCTAAAATGTCGATTTCTTCATCGCATATCGAACTCCAAAACTCTATGGCCTGGAGAGCAACAGGTTCCTCATCTTCACGTACTGCCTTTGCGGTAATGTTGAAAATGTCTTGAATGTAAGGAGCCAACTTCTCATAATAAGTTGAAGAAATAGAAACCAAACACTCATACGCAGCTTGTCGAATTTTGACTTCTGGGGAGAGAGTTGCCTCACATACAACCCTCATTATATAATCACGCTCCATATCGTTCGAAAAATTTGCTTGGGCAAATCCAAGTGCATTGTATAGTGCACGAGTGGCAGCAAGTCTAACTTCAAGGTTGCCCTCAGACGAACTCATGCCCTGGACAACAGCCGTAAGAATCTTATTGACTTGATCCTGCTCCACAACATCAGGAGACACTTCCTCACACAAATAACCAAGTGTTTCTAACGTAGCTTGCTTAACATGTCCAGGAAGCTGATGAATATCAGATAAAAGTGATCCTATCAGTTCAGGCCATTGTTTATGAGGCAGTTCAATTCCCGCAACTTTAGCAATGACTTGCGAAGCTGTTGAGCGTGCTTCATAAACGAGTGACGAAAGGGTTCTTAATAAACAACTCTTAACTTGTGATTTCAAATTTACATCCAAAGACAACCATCTCTGAACAAGCTCAAACTTTCTATGTTGTTCTTTGGCATCAAGAGCGTTTTTCAAAATCAATCCTGCTAATTTACGACTATCGACAGGCTTTTCATCATTAGCAAGCTCGATCGAAAGGGAAAGCAGAAAGCTTGGGAGGTTTTGCTCTTGGAATTGTTTGATGCTTTCCTCAGCATGCTTACGCAGAGCTCCATCAATAGCTTGGGCATTCAAAAGAACTTGGGTCACTTCCATTGCCATACTGAATCTAAACAATTAAAGTAGCCATTTTCAGACTCCGAAACAATCGAACAATACAATTCTGGGAATATTTAAGATATGTAACTGAACTTATGTCACATAAAGGTTACCCTTCGAAACTAATACCATTCAGATAAATGACCGAATCTACGTAGGAATGCGAGCTATTCACAAACTAGCACAGTAAACATATAATTGCATAGCTTTACTCATAAATTAAAAAATCAAACTTTACCAAAAATCACAGATAACCACAAAACCACAATTCCATCTCCTAAACTCATAAACCGAAACCAAGCAGTTGAGAGTTCATCAGTCATCAGAAACCATCAGATCCCAAAACCACTAAACTCTCTCACTCTCACTTAAACATCTAAATTAAATCCAATCACTGAAACCCCAAATCGAATCCATCATCTACTTATTTATTAACTCCATTTAATCAATCATCTAATTGAGATAATAAAACCAGATCAGATCGACGACTACTAACCCTAATTTGAATGAAACAGAAAGAAGGGGTTGGACTCTCTCACCTGAACTCTTCGAATCGGGAGCAAAGGAACAAATAGGCGAAATGAAGGATTCGATTTGATTGAGAAGAGAGAGAATGAAACCAACGCAGCGGATGAAGACGAGAAGTTGAATGATGTTTTTCGCTGGCTCTCGATTTTTCATTTTATTTATTAATTTATTAATAAAATAAAATGGCTTTTATAATTAAATTAAATAATATAATTAGAGTAAGGAGCTTGAAGTTGCACACTCAAACTATCTGTTTGTATCATGAGGTGTGGTCAGATAGTCATGTTTTTGGTCAAGTAATCAGAGTGCTCGAGTTCGAGTCGCCCTGGACGCATCATTTCTCACATTTTGTGAAAAGTGCTCCTCCCTTATGCGTGGAGGCTCTTCGCCCTTTATTCCTGTTGTTCCCTTGGACGTGGAGTTTCGCGTCATTGATCATCTATGCGGAAGAGAAATGCGTACTTAATGCTTGTCGATTATGGGTTGGTGTCCGTTGTTGTGACCAGAGCTTCAAATGATTAGAATAGATATCTTGTATACGATCTCTATGAATTGTACCCAATGTAACCGCTATCGAAAAAAAAACTATTTGTTTGTATCATGAGAAACAAAAATGACTGAGACAAGGTTATTTCTTCAGCTGCAGATTTGTGCCGCTGCTATATATACCCTGTTGTTGCCCGTCACATTTTCGGAGGGACGCAAATGTTACAGTATTGCTCCTGTGCCTCGGTTGACGAAGAGCAGCGTTGTTAAATGAATCAATAGTCCTTGAAAGAAATCATGCGTTTAGTGGTTCAGCTTCAACATCCCTATCTTTTGTAGTCATGTAATCTTCTGTTTCTGCAAGATACACATCATTTAAGGGTTTAAATTTTGTGTATCACATGGAAATAGCGCCGAGGTCTTAGAGACCTACTAGGTTTATCTGCAATGGCTAGTAAACGTCTCTGAAGAACAGCTGCCATGAAGAGGAATATTGAACACATGCCAAACATGATGGTGATCGGGAATGCATTGACCTTCAGTGAAAAACAAACAAAAGAAGATATCAAATAATTATGTATCCAGACAGCAATGATAATGTGGAAATACAGGTTGTGGTGGTATCTGTTGCTACGTACATTGTATAGAACGACGCAGACGAAGATATTCAAAGGAATGCGGAAGAAGTTCATGATGGTGCTTCTAGCTTCCTCAGGAATATACTGAGATCTCATCTTCATGATTGATGGCCAGAATAATCCAACACATCCTTCAAAGACACAAAACCCAAGGAGCTGGATGGCGCTTGAAAAAGAGACACCTTGGCTTTCGTCGCTGAACGGTGTGACAACAAACTGAAATGAAAAGCTTACAGATTAAAATTGTTGAAATACAATGTTATTCTAATTTTATCTGTTACTAAATACTTACTGAAGTTAATATTGGAAAGAGGAGAGACGCTGATGATACTACAAACACAACTTGCATGTAACTCTCAAACTCTAGTTGATGAGCGAGCCATCAAACGAGAGGCTATGGAACTTCCCAACATTGAGGACAACATGAAGGTGGCAAAGATGAAACCATGGGGAATTTCTTCGTCATTCGGACTCAATGCGGGAGTCCACAGGAACACAAACGTATACATTGAACCTTCAAACAAAGACTGAATTGCACCTAGCAACGCTATCTTTTCATCTGAAAAGATATCAAAGTGAGTCATGAAAAATAAACTTTTTAAAAAGAGACCAGAGGAATATTTGGATACCAGATGCAATGGCCACAGCAGCGCCTCTGAACTGAGTAAGCAAGTCTTTATTATCTGAAGGATCTCCGTAGTTTTCACTCCAAGACGATAAGATGATTGCCATTCCAATTGCAAGCACGCATAGAGCGGCATCAAAGGGGGCAACAGGTCCCAGGGCCAAAGTATCAACTAAAAGATTCCCAAACAACCCTGCAACGATTGCGATTAATCCATTTCCCAGAAATACAGCCTTTGAGAATGTCATTGACAGCCATTGTTGCTCAAATCCTCTCTGCAAAAAATAATTAAAATTAGACTACTATGTCTAAACAGTAAACAATAATGGAGGTTTTTAGGGCTATGGTGTGTGAAGGGAATTATTTTCTACCTTATTATGTTCAGCAACCAGCCACGATTCAAAAGAAGAGAAAAGAAGAGAAGTTGCAATGCCGCCCAAAATACGCCCCACCATCAAAACCTTATATTGCGGAGAATGCTTTGTAACGCAACTTAAAATGTAAGTAATGCAGTAAGTGACACAAGCCCTCTTCCGACCTCTGCATCATGCAAAGGCCACAATATTCATCCAACCGGTTAAACACTCATCTCAAACATTTTTCCTACAAAAGTCTTACTGTTTGTCGGCAAGCGATCCAACAATGGTTCCGAACAACATCGAAGAGCCAAATCCAGCAATAAACAGCTGCCCAATATCACCCTTTGAGTATCCATATGTACTGTATAAATAGTAAACATAAGGCCCTTGCAACCAATCCCCAGCTGCAAAAGGGTCAAACTAATTCAAACCACAATCAATCAAAACACACCTCCTTCAAACCATCAATCAAGCACAACCAGCAATCATCCACAGCCTAAAACCTAATCCAACTCAACCAATATGCAAATAAATGAATTATTCAACAGATCAGTAAATGAATCAATTGACCACATATCCCAATTTCTACCAAAACCCTAACCCTAAACCACAAATCCAGCAAAATCTGAAAGTTGAGATTTTTGACATTACCCATCATTAGCGAGTAAACAAAGAGATAGTTATTCTTAAACGAATTGAACGCCGGCGAGGCGCTGATCCGATCCTTATTACTCTTGCTGAGCTCCAGTGCAGCGACGACAGCGCTCAATCCGCCGAACACCAAGTAGTAAAACAACTCCATTTCTTCCCAAAGATCGAATATTTTAGGCGTCTGGAAATGGTGGGGTCGATTCGATTTTGAGTCTGTCGATCTCCATCGAACGGAAGTCAAAGAAATCAGATAGAAGAAGAAGGTACAGATCAGTTACTGTAGGGTGCGTCGTAGTGAATGAAAACCAGTGCGTTGTTAGTTAAAATTCGGTTAACATGACACGTGGCTTATTATCAGCCACCTCGTGGTCGTGGTAAACACGTGCTTAAATTAAGTTAAACATGTTCTTAACGCTAGTGTGCGTGTGTTTGACGCATGTTGTCAGCTGCACCTCAATACGCAACAGCAAGAACTAAACGCAGTCGTTTATCATGCAAAACAACGTCGTTTCGACGCTGCGATAAATACGCATAGAGATAATTACTGCGTCAACATGCTAATCAGCTATTTTCATAACCCTATGTCATCTTCCTCCATCGATTTTCGCTGCCCGAATTTCGATCAAGGTTGGTCTTCAATCCTCTCCATGTTATTTAATCACCCATTCTGTCATCTGGGTCTATTCCAGATTTCAGTAATATAATCCCCAACTGCCAAAATCCCTACTCTGAATTTGCTGACACACTTCACTGTTCACTCCATTGGTTAATCAAGTCTTAATCTTATTCATAATTTCAGGTTTGGAATGGAGGCTCAACCGAACAGCATGAGCAGTGATCACTCCAGAGATGAGATAGTAAACGAACAGGATCAAATTGTTGATATGAAGAGGTTGAGTCCTTGGAGAGAGCAGATCACAATCAGAGGACTAATTGCTAGTCTTGCAATTGGAATTTTATACAGTGTTATAACACTCAAGCTTGCACTTACAACTGGCTTGATTCCTAATTTGAATGTTTCTGTGGCATTATTGGCTTTTATTGCTGTTAAGAGTTGGACTTCTTTGTTGCATAAGGCTGGGATTGTGTCTACTCCGTTTACGAGACAGGAGAATACTGTGGTTCAGACTTGCGCTGTTGCTTGTTATTCCATGGTTTTTGCAGGTTTGTTTTTTTTGTAGGTATTCTTCTGCATTTACATAATACATATTGATCTTGCACTGCATATATTTGTAAGTCTTTATCTGTTTAGTATCTTACTCGTGACTCACTAGATTTATTTTAATTGTATGTCCTGCTGAATGAGTCACTAGATTTATTTTAATTGTATAGATCTAGAGGATTTAATGTGTTGCGCTCCTGTAACAGACGAGAAAAGAAGAGGAAGCAAAATAAAAATAAAAATTTACATTAGATTTAGCTTGTTGGTAGAATTTGAATCAAGTCACGGATTGTTGTGAATAACGTGCTAATCTGGTACATGGATAATAGTGAGTCGTTGAGGCCTGATTGTTGATTTTATGAAGGTGGCTTTGGTTCATACTTGCTGGGACTGGACAAGAAAACATACGAGCAAGCTGGAGTTGATACGCCAGGAAATAGTCCTGGGAGCTACAAGGACCCAGCGTTTGGATGGATGGCTGGGTTTCTCTTCGTCAGCGCATTTGTTGGGTTGCTAGCTTTAGTTCCGTTGAGAAAAGTAAGTTTTGTTTTACTCGTTTTATATGCATTTCATGTGTTTGATGACTCAGGTTGGGTATAACTAATTGTGTTATGTAGGCTTTGATTATTGACTACAAGTTGCCGTATCCCAGTGGGACTGCCACTGCTGTCCTCATCAATGGATTCCATTCGGACCGAGGAAATGAAATGGCAAAGTATGTTGTTTTCGTCATTCTCCTATTTAAATATTCAGCTGTTTAGTTTAAGACTACAGTTAAGTACTAAGGCTAAGACTCATTGAATTTAACTTTGGTTCCAAAAATTGCACCCTAAATTAGTAAGGGTTCTCCATAGTGATTTCGCACTGTTTGTTCCGCAGAGAACAAGTGAAGGGATTTGCCAAGTATGCCTCTCTTAGCTTCTTATGGAGTTTCTTTCAGTGGTTCTTTTCGGGTGATGCTACAACTTGCGGGTTCTCACAGTTTCCCACATTTGGTCTGAAAGCGTACCAACAGAGGTGACTTGTAATTTAGCTTCAAATTTCCGTGCCCACATAGAGTACTGTACTCATCATGGGTTGTTTGCTTTTGCAGTTTTTTCTTTGATTTCAGTTTGACATATGTTGGAGCAGGGATGATATGCCCACATATAGTCAATCTGTCTTTGCTCATTGGAGCTGTGTTGTCATATGGTATCATGTGGCCGCTCGTATCAGGCCTTAAAGGTGAATGGTATCCCGCAACAATCCCAAGTGGCAACATGAAGAGCTTAAGTGGTTATAAGGTTTGTAGATCACTAAATCATCAACTTTTTGCTGCCGATGAATGAAAGAATTTAAAGTTTCATATGCTGCGTAGGTCTTCGTTTCAATAGCTTTAATCCTTGGTGATGGGCTTTACAATTTCATCAAAATACTCATCTGCACTGGCATCAACCTGCATGACAAGAGGAACCAAAAGAATCTTAAAACAAGTAAATCCACAACATTTATAAAAAAACACTTGCAAGCTGTTTTAAGTTACTGTAATCTAACGAGGTGAATCTTCCCAGATCCAGAAGACCAGGTACAATCCCCGGAGGAGCAAAAACTGAATGAAATTTTCATGAGAGAGAGAATTCCTCTATGGGTAGCATGTGTTGGATATGTTACTCTTTCGATCATTTCCATCATCGTGATACCTCTAATGTTCCATGAGCTAAAATGGTACTACGCTCTGGTTGCTTACATTATTGCTCCTGCCCTCGGCTTCTGCAATGCCTACGGGGCTGGACTGACTGATATGAACATGGGTTATAACTATGGAAAAGTCGCGCTTTTCATTTTAGCTGCTTTATCAGGTCATGACTCTGGCGTAGTAGCAGGACTGGTTGGATGCGGTCTTATAAAAACCATAGCCTCAGTTTGCTCCGACTTGATGCATGATTTCAAAACTGCCCAACTGACCCTAACATCTCCACGGTCAATGCTCATCAGCCAAACCATCGGTACAGCAATGGGGTGCATAGTTGCGCCAAGCATGTTTCTACTTTTTTACAAAGCATTCGACATTGGAAACCCCAACGGAGAATACAAAGCTCCTTACGCTTTAATATACAGAAACATGGCTATCATCGGAGTAGAAGGCTTTTCCGCCTTACCTGATCATTGCTTAGACCTTTGCTACGGGTTCTTCGCTTTTGCTATACTTTTAAATGTAATCAAGGATTTTATTCCAAACAAGGTGGGAAAATGGATACCATTGCCAATGGCCATGGCTGTACCGTTCCTTGTTGGAGCTAGTTTCGCTATTGACATGTGTGTTGGGAGTTTGATCGTGTTGGCTTGGCATAAGCTCGATAAAAGTAAGGCGAAGTTGATGGTTCCTGCAGTCGCGTCGGGGTTTATCTGCGGTGATGGTATGTGGCTACTTCCTTCATCCTTACTGGCATTGGCTAGAGTTTCACCTCCAGTATGTATGAAGTTTTTGCCTTACAAGAAAGGTGCATAGAAATAGAACACAAATATTTTTTTAGACAATAATTTAGTTAGTACTTGTGCAGCTATGAGGTCACTGCTACTACAGTCAATTGGGAATAGGGTTGTTTGTAAGCATCAAATTTTGGTGCATTAATCTATTATTTTTGCAATGAATGACAAACAAATAGAGTAGAGGAGATCCTGCATAAGTATTTTAAGAAAGAAACCTTAAATATTTTCATCTGAGAGATGAAATAATCATCTTTTGACACATTTGGAGGCTCTTTCGCCTGCGTACATGGGAATTAATTTAAGGGATTATTGCCGAAAACCACCCCTTATAGGGCGTAATTGCCGAAAACCACCCCTTCTACATTTTATTGCCGAAAACCACCCTTTGTTCGTTTGTTTTTTGCTAAATCACACACCGTAACGTTTTCCGTTAAATTTTTGTTAAATCTCCGTTAGATGGCATTAATTAGATTAATTAAACACAATTTTCATTTAAATAATTAAACACAAATAAAATTTACAAATAATTAATTAAACACAAAACGCTGAGTTGCAACCCTAGACAACAGCGTCCGACAACCATCACCGGAATCCGACAATCTGAGGTACGACTACCGAACAATCTCAACCACCTCCTTCCTCCAAACTCTTCAAGCCCCAAATCTCAACAGGGATTTCGCCACTAAACCGATTATACGCGAGTGACAAAACTCTCAAATTCTCAAGCTCACCAACCCTTCAATTCCCCAGTTGAGCAATTTCCCAGTTGAACTCCACCACCAACCAACCTGATCTCAGAAACCCTAGATTTGTCATCACATGAAACACCATACCAGCAACACAACTACGTACCCAAAACCCCTCTCGGATCAGAAACCAAACTCTTCAGGTCCAGCAGCACATCCCTGTCACCACCCTCATGCGACGAAATCGAACCACAAAAACACAAGACCAAAGGAATCGAAAGCAGGGTTGTTTTACAAAACCCACATCCCCATTTCATCTTAAAACCAAATCAAACCACCAAAGACCAAACCTTTTCAGACAAAAATCCAACTCGGTGCTTGGGGTGGTGGGAATCGGAGATCATCTGGTGGTGGTGGGTTTGATGAGGATCGACTGGGGAATTGAATTAATTGAATTAATTGAATTAATTGAATTTTATTAACCTAATTAATTGAATTAATTGAGTTTAACTAACCTAATTAATGCCATCTAACGAAGATTTAACAAAAATTTAACGGAAAACGTTACGGTGTGTGATTTAGCAAAAAACAAACGAACAAAGGGTGATTTTCGGCAATAAAATGTATAAGGGGTGGTTTTCGGTAATTACGCCCTATAAGGGGTGGTTTTCGGCAATAATCCCTTAATTTAAAAACAAAACTTGTTGAGTTACAAATGCAATTAGCTAGATACCTCATAGTTATAGTGTTGTATGTGGCCGAGCTGTAAAGGGATGCAGCTTCTGTTTCATAACTTGTTATCAGTGTGGAATACTTGGTGGAGACATAATAAATAAAGGAGATGGTGATGTCTATATTTTGTCATGTAGAGTGACAACCAAGTTGTGGGCGTCGTCTAGGAGCTTCCACACATCTAATTGTCCAGCCATGTTATTACACTCCCTGATGATCTCATCCATACTGCTGTACTTTTCAATAATGAGTTTTCTCCTCTGTAGAACTGAAGCAGCTATTGCATACAGCAACAAGTCATCTGTGGGAGGGGCTTGTTGTCTTATCCTGTTCCACGCAGATTTTCCAATTCTAGCCCTTATAGCTGCCTGGTCTGCCCAAATAACTTCCCATAAGCACAAAGTCTGCTCAAAACTCAACTCCCTCCTAAAGAGTACTAATACCATCCTGTAAACGAAAAAACAGTCTTCCGCCTGGTATTTGGCCAAGTGTTTGTAGAGATGAGAGTCCTTGCATTTGATAATTTTAGATATGATGCTTAACTGCCTTTTAATCCCCACCTCGTCAAGACGAAAGTTATGCCTTGCCTTTCTCATAAACCCGACAAAACACCAGAATGCATCATGTTCCCCTGAAATGACGGTAACTATTGGAGACAGAAGATCAACCATACCCTGGCAGTAGCCGATTTCTGGATCATACAGTGCGTAAGCCTCGAGAATGGCCACAAGCCGAGCAGCATGGAAGATTTGCCAGGGTTCCAGGTGATCATAGTCCTTTAAACCCACTGCATCAGCCGCCCTGCAAGCTTCGGCTAATGTGACTTGTAATGGGGCATATTCTAGCCGCTCTGAGTTTGCTCTTACTGCATCAAGTCGAATGATTCGCTGCCATGTTGTGAAATCTTCAATGTTAATGGTTGGCTTTGGCTCAACTCTGAATGAAGAAGATGGATCCTTGGAAGACAAATTAATCTTCTTGTCTTCCCAATCTTCTTGAAAAGGAGACTCAGGGATCACTACAGATTCGTCCGAGGAATCTGAGTAAGACGAATCTGCATTTTGGAGAGAAGTGTCACCATCTGGCATGCACCTCGACGAACTCTCAACTACTTCCAACCATGCATTAATTGAATAATCTTTCATGGCATCAACATTCGAACTATGTTTTCCTTTTTCAACAGATATGGATACTCTCGCACTAGCTGCATCTTCTGAGTCGGAGTAAGATACACCAGGAACCAGAAGCCCACTATTTTGTTGGCTGCTGTTACCGCCGCACGAATCGTTACTTGTATACTTGTTGTTGTAAAGCTTTTGGCACTTTCTTTGCAGTTTTTCATACTCTTTTCTGCACATGTTGATGGGAATAATAAGCATGCAACACAGCGATTTCAATACCAGGATATGACTCAATGCCCGACTTTGAAAAATAACTAACAGTAAGACGGTAACATACCTCTTCTGAATTCTAGCATTTTCTCTTTCTTCCTCGGTACTATCTAACGCATACCTGTTTGGGAGAATAAAATATTAGGTCCAAAGGAAGTTCATAGTTATTTCTTAAAGCCTTACAACACTTTGAAGTATATTTAAACTAATGTGACAGCTTAATATTGACAAACAGTGTATTAAGTGGGAAAATGACTGGAAAACTAAAGCTATCGTAACAATATTACGTTTGTTGATGTGCGTGCAGTCAGCACAATGAACAAAAAGAAAACATTTAAGTACATCATTTCGCTTGAGCACTAAAGCTTATTGGATTCAATAGAATACCATAATAAAAGCAGATGGGCTACATAACTAAAAATATACTTATCTATCCCACCAATTCAAGATGACATCTATGGTTAAAACATACAAGCAATTCTAGAAAGCCTTAAAAGTTGAGAAACTCACACTCCAAGAAGGAAAGGCCAAACTTCTTCTCGGATACTTGGATCAATGCCCTAAATGATGAAATGAGATCATCATTATTAGATGTATACAGTTTATGGAGGTATTGTATATTGTATTAAAAACTGCACTGCTGAATGTATGCGAAAAACTAAACTCACCCCGCTGCGGACCTTTTTGAGCATCTTCGCCCCATCATCCTGGAGCTTGCCGTCAGCGGTAAAGAAACTATTCCATTGTTGACGTGAGAGAGCATGTATCCTTTTCCTTCTTGACCATGGGGACTTTTGACGATTTCTGAAACAGGAGTGTATGTAAGATGAGTCAACAAAGGCGGTCGTTTTTTACTGATACAGATTTGTATAGGAGCCTAATGAAATTGAACAGCTTTGAATTGGAAGAATGAAGAATTATCAAGGGTAAAAACCTAACGTAA
Organism: Sedum album; assembly: GCA_006409495.1. Lineage (NCBI taxonomy): Eukaryota > Viridiplantae > Streptophyta > Magnoliopsida > Saxifragales > Crassulaceae > Sedum > Sedum album. Next base: position 110,395 of record QZGG01000205.1, on the reverse strand, counting down.
TATATTACATTTTAATTGAAATGACGCATATATCCTCAAACATGAAACGCGGTAGTTAGGTCATAGATATATACCTCGAGAGTCAAAGGATTGAGAATGCTCGAAATATATTAACATGCGTAATTGGCTGTACTTCAGGTTATTTATATCTAAAATTATATTTGCTTCAGTAAAATTTAGCGCAAGTCATATGCTAAGAATACACTGGTAGACATAAATGATCACGCAAGAATGATATTCAACCAAACGTGGACTCCAGACTGTAGACCTAGAGTACCATCCAGAAATGTGTCTTCCAAACAGAAAATGACTTTTATTTAAGAAAAATGTTAGGTTTAAAAATGACCTAGAGCAAAGACAAATCTTCTATCAAAAACCAGTAAACAGAAATAACTGAAGTTCCTAAGCTTCAAAGCACACATATAATCACTGTTTCAAAACACTGAAATCCCAAAAAAAGATTTCTATAGTTCCGGCACGCCACATTCAAGGCACCGTGGCAAACTAATGAATCACAGAAGTGATTTAGCAGCCTTCCAGATAAGCTCAAAGAGAAAGTTCAAACAGTCAAATTCAGATAACAATCATGCTAAACAAACAAGTCAGCTATGAAACAAAATTGCTGAACTAGCTTCAAATTGGCATCAATGCATACACTTTATAAAAAGTTCAGATCACTAGATCTGAAGATAACAAACCAAAGACTCAAACTTTACAAGGATCAAGCTGATTCAGTAACTCACCGATCCGTTGGTGAACGCGAATTAGCCACAATAAAAAGCACAGATTTCAACTGATTCCACGATGAGGACGAAGGCGAAGGAGCAAACGCAGTAGGCGGAGAGTTCAAATGCGAAACCGGATCAGAATCAACAGTAACAACTGCAGCAGAAGCACGTGGTGAAGAAGAAGAAGCCTCAGATGAAGTGTGACTCCGTCTTAAAGCTTTCATCTATCTAATCACACCACCTCTACAAAGATACACCAACCCTAATATCTATCTAGGGTTTTTTCCGTTCCTTCTTCCCCTCTTCGTCCTCTACTTCTACCGATTCGAATCGGACCGAGTTGTGACGTTTTGGCATCAATCGGAAAGTTGAATCAGATTCAATTGACCGGCGACGGTGATGGAGATCTGAGCGGAGGTGATGAAACGACGACGATTAGCATCTAACTGATAAAAAAAGAAGCTTTAATAACTGCTGTTGTTGTTGCTGATGCTCTTCTCTTGCTCTGGTCAAGCATCTTTCATCTTCTTATTCAATTCTTTCATCTTATTTTATTATTATTTTATTTCTGTTTATTTTGAAACTTATTGTCATCATACGTTTGGTAAATGGATATTGTTAGTTAGAGACTGTGTGTCATGTTTGGGAATAGTTAATGAAAATTTGGTAAACTACCTGTGCCTGTGATCCTTACCCATCCATGTCAAGAAACCAAACATTATTCGAAACATGAAATGAATTTATAGGCGTTGTCTCGAGCGTGAAGGCTTTTTACAGCTTTGAAGCTGCGTCTTTGTCAAGAAACCATTTTAACTCACCTTCAGGTCAGACTAATTGAAAAGGTAATAGTTCTTCGGAATTCCATTTTCTTAAAAGTTGCTTGGACGACTCCAGCCTTACCAGATCCTCCGCATACAACCATGGCAATGTATGCGGATGAGTTATAACTGGGAGAGTGAATATGAGTCTTTCGGGAGGAGGTTTGGGCAAGTCTTTGATGAGTGTGAGTGTGACCCATTTTTTATTTTCCTGGATGAGAGGATGGCCTGGAAAGATTGAGGCTAATGTCCATCAGGTCCCATTCCAAGAAGCATTATCTCAGATTTGGGGAATCCAGTTGTGGCAGATAACGGTATAATGCTGTCTGTAACAAGGTGCTTGATACAGGTCTCGTAATCATCAGCTGCTCCTTAAGCAGATAAATGCATCATTGATCGTGTAAACTTGGCCTGAGAGGATAAAATTTCAGAGAGCTGATCAGTCTGGCATTGAGTATCCATATAACTCGGCACTCCAAGACTGACCCAACCTAGCAACTGACAAAAGAAAAAACCTTATTAGGGTGCCTAACTTTTATTATCCGGAAGATGGTGAAATGTTACACTGAGAAAATAAATATTCTTTCCACTATCGGTTCTACCTTCAAGATAGTAGTAAGAATCCATATGTGCTTTTTTAACTCCAAAGACGATCAGGTATGCCAAAGACACCAAAAACATCATAAGAAACCATAATCCATTCAAATCTATACTACCAAACCCAACGAACCATTCCCAAACCCCCACAATCCATATGTGCTTTTTTGTAACTCCCCGATGTCCTTACCTCATGAAGTCCACTAACGACATTGCGCTTCATCAATCATATTTAATAACAAACAACTGTTTACCTAGACTACTCAGTAGTCCTTCACTCTAAAAACCAACTTCAGAACTCTACCAAACCATGATACCCTACAAATATAAACAAACAATAAAGTACTATATCGACTACAAAGACCAAACGTCCAACACCATCACAGCAACTGCATAATTAGTCAATTACACAAGAGTCCACAAACAACAGCAAAAACTAAAACTACCACAGCAACAAAACAGCTGCATACTATTCCCAAAACAATAAAAGAACTTTAGTCTAAAACTACCATCAGCACAGGCACTTGAGGATCTGCCACAAACACAACTTAAACTGCCCTCAAACTGCGACACCTAAGTATTCAAAAAACAACAGCAAGTAGGCAAATGATACGAACAACAATGGCCGTATCGGATAATACAAACAGATGAAGGATTTGATGAGGAATAGAAGAATGCAAGATGAGAAGAGAGGAATAGAAATTAGGGTTTGAGATGAGAAAGAGATAGAGATAAAGAAGATTAATTCATTCACTCCCTTTTCAATACAATATCATGTTAGTTATATAATGCTAGTCACAATGTCAAATTACGCATTTGCCCATAAATGACTACGTAACATTCCTCCCTCCTTAAAATAACCTTGTCCTCAAGGTTAGCAGTTCCGGTGGCCGTGGCACTGAGAACCAAACAAACCAACTTCTGTTATCAAACATGAGATGCCTTGTAAATGTAATGATGTTGCTCCCCCACTCTCCATTGGTGTTTGTCACTTGCAGAGTAAAAGAAATAGCTACATGCATACTCTTAAGCACAAGCTGAGTGTCTTGAATGCAGTGCACATGCTTCTTTACTCTGTTTAGGTCAACCACTACACATTTCCAACCATGATAAGCAAATATTTCAAGGTGATGTATTGAAAACAAGTTGCTTGCATTTCTGAACAACTCTGGAGGTTTTGCTGCCGGCTTTATAGCTAGGTTTTCATCATCAAGCTTCCAAGTTTTGTTCATTGTCACACGAGAAGACGAGTCCATTGATAAAAACTTCAAGAATATATGCTGTTTCCTCAAGGGTAAACTTGTGTATTCATAAAATGCCAACTCAATCTCAAATTTTCCTGATGAAACATCCTCTGTATTCTCGTGCCTTGTTTTATAACCACTTGCCTTAATACGAATCCCACCAAAATGACAAGCCAAAGTATTGAACAGATGTAAAAATCCAACAAAAGCAACAAATCCAGAAAATAGTTTAGGTCCTTCAGGATAAAATATCTCTTCAAACTCCAATAAGCAAATTGAGAAACTCCATATGCGTTCCAAAAGAAGCAATAAGCAACCAAGAAAATGATCACACCCCCAAGTACTCGTCGATGTGACTCACCCAATATAAACCTAAACATCAAAAAACCACTGAGAGGTTCTCCTGTTATTAGTGATATATTGCTTAAAATACGCTGCTGCAACGCAATTTCTCCACTTGTAATCACTGAAACCAATGTTTCTAAATCATCCGAGAAAAACATGATACGCATATGTATAATCTTCACGTTCCCTAACAGTCTCATTGCTGATACCTCCCATTCAAAAGCAATATTGTCGAACAATTCAAGTATCAATGTCCAGGCACGAAATGCATAATGTGTTGTCTGATATCTACAAAAGCCGCTACATACTTTCAGCCATGAGTGGTGGTGCAACCCTTGTAACACTTCAAGAAACATCAATGAACACCCAACTAGCATGAAGTCACTCTCATACCCACAACCACAAGCGTCTGCAAATTCTATGCAAATACTTTCACAACTTCCATGTCCTGTAAGATATACAAACTTATATCCTTGGATTGACGGGAGCACTAACTCCATAAACTTTGCACAATACCAACTGTCGAGTTGTACGGAATGTCTCACACAGAGATTAGAATTTAGCATTTCCAACACACATAACCAATTATCTGAGTAAGAGTCCTCAAAACTCTCAATGATCTCTGGATTTGTCTGAGTACTAGAGTCCATCATTTGTAGTATATTAGACACTATATCAAGGTGAGCATAGCCTCTAATTTCTTGCAAGTCACTCTTCTCTTTCTGGCTTAGAAGAGACCGAGCATAAAACAAATATATCAGATGTACCAGCACATTCTTCACAATATTCAGCACCCTTATTGAAAACACAGTCACTCCAGGCATAGAGAAACACCACCCAAGACTCTCACCGTCACTAAATTCAAACATATGATGCTTCCAGTCAGGATCAATAACAAGGAGAATATGAGCTATGGTAGGCAAGCAATCAAATAACTTCATATATGGCTCAAACTGTCCACCGATCATGAACAACCCATAATCATTATTAGCAACCGCCAGACACAATGAAGTACTATGCTTCATGCCTGTTTCAAAAAAACCCACATATGACATCAAGTTCTCAAGAATCTGATGTGCTAGTGTAACAAACCAAACTCCGAATATGTCTGCCCATCCATTTGAAATCTCGGTACTGAAGCGTTGCAATAAGTTGATTTTATCAATCATGTACCACATCAGCCAAAAGTCTAAGAACATAATGTCAGGAGGTAAAGGAGGTGGATTAATAGCCCATCGAGCTGCTGCGACATCCTTAAATCTATAACAAATGATCATACTCGTCTGAGAAAGGAAGCAATTTCTTTGAGAAAGAGAATAATGACATCCATCCTTCGATACCATAAACCATGACATGAAAATGCTTACACACATCTTCGGTGTTGCCGATGGAAAACAAAAGATCAAGTTCTCAGTAGCAATTTTTCGAACACGTTGAATGCATAAACTATCAGATTTACTTGAGCAACAGGATAGTAGTGTATAAACTAATTTCTTCAAGTCTGCCATGCAGTGGCGGAACCAGGGGGGCGAAGGGGGGCTGGAGCCCCGGCGAGGAAATTTTTTTTTTTTTTTTACTAGGTATAATTTATCATAATTCGATTTGGAGCCCCGGGTAAAGTAATTATTTGAGCCCCGGCTGAAAAAATTATTAGAGCCTCGGCTAAAAAAATTATTTGAGCCCCCGCTAAAAAAATTATTTGAGCCCCCGCTAAATTTATAAGCTTTTGAGCCCCGGCGAATATTTCGTCCTGGTTCCGCCACTGCTGCCATGCTATCCTTATCAGGCAGCAAAGCTGATGAAAAACTTAGTGGAATCATTTTGTAAATTACCTCAGATTGTAACTCATTTTCTGCAACATTCTCACCCAGTAAATAATCTAAACAACCATCACCATCTGAACTTTTCTCAATCACAACTTCATTTGTATTTTGCACTGTCAACTCAAATTTGATGTGGCTGCTCACTTCTGATTCAACTTCCTTAGAATTAAACTCATCTTCATCAATTGTATTTCCCTGCTCTTCTTTGATTAAAGGGAAATTTGAACAAGAAGGTGATGCTGAGTATGACTTTAGCTTTGCAAGATTGGACATATACACAGAGTTTTGAGCCTTCATCTCAACAATAGATTGTTTCAATTCTTTCAACATCTTTGAAATAGACTCTAACTTCTCTGATGGATGGGTATACACTTCTGGTGGCTTGAATCGTATTTTCAGATCCCTCACAAAGTGCTCCCACGTCCCAAATTGAAACCAACGAAACCATACCTCTCGATGCCATTGATGGTACCATTCTAATGCATCTCCAACCATATATGATGTTGCAATTACTAATTTCTGATCCTCCGAAATTTGATAGCGGTTGAAGAAGCACTCCAGATGATACATCCACCAGTCCACATAGTCACCACAAAAATAAGGAACATCGGTCCGAAGATGAAAATTTCCAAACGGACTGTCAGGGTGTGACATCGTGTCTTGAGTTCAACTCTCAATGAGAGCACCAATTGATACGAACAACAATGGCCGTATCGGATAATACAAACAGATGAAGGATTTGATGAGGAATAGAAGAATGCAAGATGAGAAGAGAGGAATAGAAATTAGGGTTTGAGATGAGAAAGAGATAGAGATAAAGAAGATTAATTCATTCACTCCCTTTTCAATACAATATCATGTTAGTTATATAATGCTAGTCACAATGTCAAATTACGCATTTGCCCATAAATGACTACGTAACAGCAAACCAAACATCAAACAGTTCTTAAAAACAATTCCTCATAAGAACCAATCATCATTCATCAACATCCACTACCTTAGGCAGAAATCCGTCATACGCAAAGCTAGTAATTACGCTCAGGATTATCCTTTGCAAACTCTATCATCAGCCCAAAACACATGCTATTCAGATCACTCCACCTCCTCCACATGGCGGCTCAGTCAACTTTCTGCAAAACCCCAAGTCAACACCTTTCACACAAAAATCAACAAAAATCATAAATACAATGTTAGGGACACAAGCTCAAGGGAAGAACTCGCCACAATAGACTAGTCTGTTATGGGAGGAACCTCTTGATCTTATATCCCACTAGATGGTTAGGTAGCCCTTTCCCAGATCGCCCCCGAGCACCAAATGTTAGGGACACAAGCTCAAGGGAAGAACTCGCCACAATAGATTAGTCTGTTATGGGAGGAACCCCTTGATCTTATATCTCACTAGATGGTTGCCCCCCTAGCCAATGTGGGATTGTAACTGTGGGCAATGGAGAAGAAATGAGGTGTGAGGGAATTTGCTCACAGACGCCAATAATGGTGGACGGACACCGCTTTGTGGTCGACCTACACCTACCAGTTTTTGGGGCTGATCTTGTACTTGGAGCTCAATGGTTATCGGAGTTAGGCCCAATAACATTCAGCTATAAAGAGATGTGGATGCAGCTTGAACATGAAGGGACACAAATTGAACTTCAAGGCATACGAGAGAATGCTCAAGCAGCACAACTCTCCTTGGCTCAGCTTCGAAAAGTCAAACATCAACAAGCTGTCTATTGTATGTTCCAACTACATGCTTCATGGAATCCAATTAGTGAGGATAAGTTGCAGCAAGCTACCAAAAGTCAGAACGATGATGAGTTACCCCAGTTGCCTTCACATTTGAAAAGTGGCTTTTTTAAAGAGTTGCAGACCCTCCTTAGACAATTTACCGAGATTTTCAAACCACCCAAAGGGTTACCTCCTTTGCGATCAACGGATCATCGAATTCCTTTGAAATCAGGGACTGAATACATTCAAGTTCGACCTTATCGATATCCTCATTGCCAGAAATCTGAAATTGAACATTTGATAAAGGAAATGTTACAGGAAGGTATTATTCGGCCGAGCACAAGCCCTTTTTCCTCTCCGGTGCTATTGGTTAAGAAAAAAGACGGGAGTTGGCGTTTTTGTGTCGATTATCGAGCTGTAAATGCTGTCACAATTAAGGACCGATTTCCGATCTCAACCGTTGATGAATTACTAGACGAATTACATGGGGCAAAGGTGTTCACTAAGCTGGATCTTAGAGCTGGATATCACCAACTGAGGGTGCATCCTTCAGATGTTTACAAAACTGCATTCAGAACTCATGGCGGGCACTACGAGTTTCTTGTGATGCCATTCGGTCTTACTAATGCTCCTTCAACATTTCAGGCAGAGATGAATGAAGTCTTTCGACCCTTGTTACGAAGAAGTGTGTTAGTTTTCTTTGATGACATCTTAGTTTATAGCAGCTCATTGGAGGATCATGTTCATCATCTTACTGAGGTACTTACTCTTCTCAAACTCCATCAATTTTATGCTAAGCCTTCAAAGTGTGATGTTGCTAGGGAATGGATTGTATATCTTGGCCATATTATAAACAAAGATGGAGTTAAGTGTTGACCCAGAAAAGATTTCAGCAGTGGTGGATTGGCCGGAACTGAAAACTCTTAAACAACTGAGAGGATTTCTCGGATTGACCGGTTATTATAGAAAATTTGTGAAGGGTTATGCGGAAATGGCTGCCCCTCTTACCCAGTTGTTAAAAAAAGAGGCTTTTAAATGGACAGATGAGACTACTAGAGCTTTTACCACCCTTAAGGCTGCAATGACTCAGACCCCGACTTTAGCATTACCTGATTTCTCGAAGACGTTTATCATCCAAACAGATGCGTCAGGAGTGGGAGTCGGAGCAGTTCTAACACAAGATGGTAGACCGATAGCATATTTTAGCAGGCAAATTAGTAGCAATAATTGTTGAGTTTTTAAGCCAAGTCTGATCCTTATAAAGTAATGGACCTTGAGCCTTTGGCCTTGAGTCAAATTGTGTTTTCTCAGTGATTAGATAGTGTGATAGTCTTGGCCAGAAACTGGGGTTGCAGAAGGTTTGAAATTGAGTGAGTCATTTCATCTTAAGTGACCAGCAAGAACAAAACGACGGCACTTCAAGCAAGCGCAAGTGATGTGTTTTTAAAGCATTCACAAAACGCAGTGTTTTGGGTGGCACGGATGGAGACTTAATATTTGGGGCTTTTGGAAAAGTTAGGGTTAACGATTCGTCAGAGAAGAGACAAGCGATTCCGAAACTGAGAAGAGTGCTAGAGCGATTCTGAGAACGGAGAAGGTCGTCGGAGTTCGTCGAGCGTGTTTCAGTCGAGTTTTGACAAGAAGGATTGGTGAGTCAGAGTCTGACATCTAGTGAAGTTGTTTGGCGCAGATCCATCGAAGCTTTGGTTCAAACTCAGTTGATTTGCATTCGAGTCAGGTGATCTTGTTCCTATATTCAATTAGAGTCTTTAGATAAACTACTGTGGTTGTTTCAAGTCTAGTTCAGTTTGAGTAGTTCTTGGTGTGTCAAGAACTAACTCTAGGTTTGTCAAGAACTCTGTATTTTGTCTCTGCTTAGTGGATTTCTGTCTTGGCCTTGGCGGCTGAGACTCCGTGGTTTTCCTCCGGCGTTACGCCGGTTTCCACGTAAATCTTGTGTTCCATTTACTTTAGTCAGTTTTTCTTAGTTTTGGTTAACTTTGCGGAAAAACCTGAACTGAGAATTTCTTGATCTATTGTTCTGTTAAGCTTAAGGAATCTGTTTAATGCTCTAATTCTGAATAACAAATTGGTATCAGAGCCGCTGATACGTTCCTAGATAGTTTCTTGATTGAATCTTGGTTAGGACGTTAGTGGAAAATAGTGATCCTTGCATATAAATTGTGCATTCTGATATAAGGTCTTGTTTGCTGCCGTTCTTGACTGTTTTGAGCCTTATTCTTGCTTTTCTGAGTTAAAGATAGAGCTTATTCATTTAGGAACTTGCATATCTAGACCTAAGCATAAAATTCAATAAGTAACTGTTTTTGGATCTTTGCATACCTTAATTGCATTTGATCTTCAACTGTTTGCTTGCTGAAATTTGTCTAAATTCAGCATTGTTTCTTGCTGATTAAAGAGAGCTTTTTAGTCATTTAGTTTATTAAAGAACATTAACTATCAGTTTCTCTTGTTTCTTTTGCAAGGATAATGTCTGATGTGGTAAAGCTAAGGCCATTTGATGGCATTTCTGATTTTCCAATGTGGAAATACAGAATGTTACTCATTTTGGTTAAAGAAAAATGTGACGTAGCTGTCACGGAGGAATGGCCTGCTGCTGTTGATGAAGCTGATAAAAAGGCTCAAGACAGAATTGAAGCTAAGCAGAGCTATGTCGTCAAATTTTTGAGTCTGTAAGTGTTTAAGTGTCTGTATTTTTAAAAGTTCAGGGTCTGTGTTTTGTTTAGATTGGATTAGACTTGGCTTAGGAGGGCATTTTGTTGAGTTTTTTAAGCCAAGTCTGATCCTTATAAAGTAATGGACCTTGAGCCTTTGGCCTTGAGTCAAATTGTGTTTTCTCAGTGATTAGATAGTGTGATAGTCTTGGCCAGAAACTGGGGTTGCAGAAGGTTTGAAATTGAGTGAGTCATTTCATCTTAAGTGACCAGCAAGAACAAAACGACGGCACTTCAAGCAAGCACAAGTGATGTGTTTTTAAAGCATTCACAAAACGCAGTGTTTTGGGTGGCACGGATGGAGACTTAATATTTGGGGCTTTTGGAAAAGTTAGGGTTAACGATTCGTCAGAGAAGAGACAAGCGATTCCGAAACTGAGAAGAGTGCTAGAGCGATTCTGAGAACGGAGAAGGTCGTCGGAGTTCGTCGAGCGTGTTTCAGTCGAGTTTTGACAAGAAGGATTGGTGAGTCAGAGTCTGACATCTAGTGAAGTTGTTTTGGCGCAGATCCATCGAAGCTTTGGTTCAAACTCAGTTGATTTGCATTCGAGTCAGGTGATCTTGTTCCTATATTCAATTAGAGTCTTTAGATAAACTACTGTGGTTGTTTCAAGTCTAGTTCAGTTTGAGTAGTTCTTGGTGTGTCAAGAACTAACTCTAGGTTTGTCAAGAACTCTGTATTTTGTCTCTGCTTAGTGGATTTCTGTCTTGGCCTTGGCGGCTGAGACTCCGTGGTTTTCCTCCGGCGTTACGCCGGTTTCCACGTAAATCTTGTGTTCCATTTACTTTAGTCAGTTTTTCTTAGTTTTGGTTAACTTTGCGGAAAAACCTGAACTGAGAATTTCTTGATCTATTGTTCTGTTAAGCTTAAGGAATCTGTTTAATGCTCTAATTCTGAATAACAATAATCGGGCAGCTTCAACCTATTTTCGTGAGTTATATGCATTGGTAGCTGCTGTTCAAAAATGGAGACAGTATTTGATCGGATCTCACTTTATTGTGCAAACGGACCACCAACCCCTGCGCTCCTTGTTGTCACAAACAGTTCACACTCTGGATCAGCAGAAGCTATTGGTGAAATTATTAGGTTATGATTTTGAGGTGCAGTACAAGCCGGGTCGAGAGAATACCCCAGCTGATGCATTGTCACGTTTATCAGAAAGTGTACCTTCACCTAATAAGCAACAGGGAACCAAAGCCAAATTTCAAGCATTTCAAGCTGTATCGAAACCTGTGATGGGTATTTTAGAGGCTTTAAGGCAGCATTATAAAAAGAATATTGAAGCTCATAAGCTTTTCTTAAGGATCCAGAATCACCCAGGAGACTTCGAAAGCTTTACAATTAGAGATGGACTTATTCTGCAACAAGGGAGACTCTTGATTCCTGATGACTCAGTAATTCGTGATTTGATTATACGTGAATATCACAACACACCTACAGGAGGGCACAAAGGGGTACAGAGGACATTTAATAGAGTGGCTGCAAATTGTATTTGGAAAGGGATGCGAAAGGATGTTCGGAATTTTGTTGGAGAATGTTCAGTTTGCCAGCAAGTAAAGTCCATTTCTACAGCCCCTCAAGGTCTTCTTGAACCACTTCCTATCCCTAAACAAATTTGGGAAGCCATTTCAATGGACTTTGTGACTCAGTTGCCAACATCGAAAGGCAAGACGGCAATTCTAGTTGTGGTTGACAGATTGAGTAAGTATGCACACTTTATACCATTAGCAAGTAACTTTACAGCGGCAGATGTTGCTCGAATATTTGTGCGAGACGTTTGCAAGTTACATGGTTTCCCTACGAATATTGTATCGGACAGAGACAGAGTGTTTACAAGCAATCTTTGGCAGGAATTATTTAAATTACAAGGTACAGTACTAGCCACTAGTAGCGCATATCATCCGCAGACGGATGGACAGTCGGAAGTTGTTAATCGTACTCTTGAAGATTACCTCAGATGCTTTGTCAACGAAAATCAGAGTGATTGGGTCGAATGGCTTCCGTGGGCAGAATATAATTATAATACGACATGGCACTCAGCGATACAAACAACACCTTTTGAAGTTGTTTATGGAAGGCCGCCTCCGGTGTTGCAAGACCATCTTGAGGGTAAAGCTAAAGTGGCAGCAGTAGGAGAAATGTTAGCTAGAAGAGATGACATGCTGAGGGTTCTGAGATCAAATTTGGAGCGAGCACGTCATCGTATGAAACAACAAGCAGACGCATACCGAAAGGATAAGGAGTTTGCAATAGGTGAGTTTGTGTGGGTGAAGCTTCAGCCATATCGCCAAACATCCTTGCGAAACAGAGGTACCCGCAAGCTGGCCCGAAGATTTTATGGACCCTTTGAGGTTGAAGCTAGAATTGGACCTGTAGCTTATCGACTGAAACTTCCCAGCGAGGCAAAAATTCATAATGTTTTTCATGTATCACTTTTGAAAAAATGTGTTGGTGAGCCTCAAAAAGATATAGTCACGCTGCCAGATTGCTTCAAGAAAGATACAGATGAAGAGCAGCCAATTGAAATTTTGAATTTCCGCAAGACTAGAGTGAATGGCAAATTTCAACCTCAGTTTCTAGTTAAATGGAAAAATAAACCCGAGTCAGAGGCTACATGGGAGAGTGCTTCAGTGTTCATAGACACTTATCCAGAATTTGACCTTGAGGACAAGGTCACGTTCGATGGGGGCGGCAATGTTACGAATTGGAGTCCAAATGCTGGAGCTGAAGTACGACACAGAGTAAGGACCACATCCAGGTAATATGCACCAGAAGATTATTTGCTGAACGTATCAATTGGTACCTCAAATTCATTGTCGACAGCTAATGATTAAAATGTCAGAATTCTGTTATGGAGAGGGTACACCTCACCCCTGATGAGAATTGTACACTGAGTATTTAAGGCTCAGCAGATGAGAATAAAAAGTAAGAATTAAGAAAACTCAATCTCTCCCCTTTTCTTCTACTGTCTTCTACTCTTCACTCTCAACATTCTCTTCTCATCAACCCTTCTCATTTCGTCCCCATCATACAACCAAACCCCACATCCACATTTTCCACCAACCTCAGACTCAATCAACGATCCGCCCGACAAAACGACCATGAACGCTCCTCTCTCATTCACGAACTTCTCTAACAACGCCGCCATGTACTTCACTACTTCGCCATCTCAGTTGCTAACACCTCTTCTGAATCAAATATATCAACTTTCTGGTTACTGAGGGTGCTTAAATCCAACAGTGTTGATCGAATTCGAAACCCTAATTTGCTGGACGGGTAATTGATATAGGCTTTGGACAAATCAGAGACTGAATTGGGTGTTTGAAAGATGGGATTTTTTGAGTGCGTGAAAAGAGGCGAAGAATGAGAGTGCGAGTGTTGAAGTCAATGCCATGCGAATCGAGAGATCGATGACTGACGAGAAGAAGCAGATAAGTTGCATGGTGGCGCGTGGAGCTAATTCCGGGATAAAGTTATTTCCGAAAAGGGCAATCTAATAATTACTTCCAAACAACATAACTTGAACATCACATTGATTATTTTTGCAGAATTTTCAAACTTGAACTTCACTGTGATTATTTATGTAGATTTTTTGCAGAATTTTCCAAGCAACATTAGCTCACCAGTAGTTGACCTTCAAGCTCAGAATCTGGAATTTTCATTAGAAACCCGATAGATTTATCCATTTATTTGCATGTTTTGGAAATATTTATAAACTCTCATTTTAGCAGCTCCAAAACTCCCACCATTGAGCGTCACTGCACGGCTGATCGAACCCGTAGTTAGCGTTAATGGTGCACCACTCCTGCTCATTGGAAGCTTGAGAACTATGGACTAGCTCATTCATACTTAAACTATCTTCTAGCGCATTTTTGCAGTTTGCTTCTCCATTTTCTGACTCTCCGACGACTTTCTGATGGGCAAGTCTCAAGTTCTGCAACTGTAAGGAGAAAAAAATATAAGAACATGTTAGAAAAAACTTTCGAAGAAGTTTAAAATCTTTCTCACCTGTGAGTACAAGGAATGTTTTTCTTGTTTTAACGACTCGACCTGAGAGACCAGAGTTTCATAACTGGCTTTAAGAATCCGGTAATCTTTTTCTAGCTGCTTCGACTTCCACCGTGCTCTTCTGTTCTGAAACCATATTGAAACCTGCCTTGGCTCCAGGCCTAATTCTTTAGCCAGCTGCACTTTCTTCAGAGGCTCTATTTTTGTCTCAGACTCAAAAATAGTCTCTAACAACTTCACTTGTCTGTCACTAAACCTGCTTTTATTATCGCCTTCTTTCCTCCCAGTAATCGGCCTTATTTTACCAGAAGACTCGGGATTGCCAGGTTGTGGTAGACGACGAGAATGCTCTTTTTCACAACTCATTTTGGAACTTATTTGAAACTCAAGAAAATTTATTAGACTTAGCTTTAAGGCTGTAACTTGCTTTTGTTCGAGCTTCTGCAGCTGAATCAAGTTTCCTTATTTATAAAGAAGGCGAGAAACTAAGAATATCTGATTGTAAACCGCAGTTCACTACTCATGATACCAGTCCGCGAAGCACCAATTAGATCAAGTGCCTTAGGCAACTGTCCTTGCCATGCTTTCCAAGATTTGTTCCTTTCGATGTTGCAAAATAAAGTTGATATTTTTTGGAATACCTTCGTGTCGATCCAAACGCTACGAGCCCCATTACTGATGTGAAATTGACAAAAACTCTCATACTACTTTTCCTTGTCATTGAGATAAATGTATATACCTGACTCTATATTTTCTGTCTTGAGACCATATTGTATAACTTTTTTTTGTCCAGTCTGAATGTTTTTTTGGTGCATGTTTCGGATTCATTTTTGAAACTCAGAATTCACTGGACAATAATACCTAACCATAAACTCAACATTTTATTCATATGTTATGGGGCTGATTTTAGTACTTACTGTTTTTCATGTCTGTAAATAATTGCAGAGGAACAAAAGCGGAACTTTTCTGATATAAAAAAGCCAACCTACCCTTTTGAATTTTCAGATGCAAGATTTGAAAAAAAAAGGCAGTGCAACTTTCTTATCTTGTATTGATCTGATGTCTCTCCAACATGTCAAGTCATCGATCAAACGAAATAGTTTTCGAGCAGATTGATACTTTCAGGCATAGTAAGTTTACTAGTATTCACTAAAATAAACTGTTTCTTAGTTTTCAGTATATGTAATTCAATATGAAGTTTCATATTTGATGTGTGCAGGAATAAGACCATGGAGTGCTAGAAGGGTCTGAATATCTGATAAGTGTATGTGGGGCTTAAGATTGAACTTTAAGAGCATGAATGGAGACAAATGGGCAAAAGATCATTTGTCGCTTATTAACAAAAAATGTAACATAGGATCCTGATGTTATGTCATGGTCTCATGGAAGATTGATAGATAGCTTTGCTTTAAAACTCTCCTGCAAACCATTTTTCGACAGATCAAGCTCCCTCTTCGCTTACTGATGATAAGACATACTTTCAAATTGCTTGATTTTTTCCCAAAGGTTGATCTGGTTGAGTAAAGTGTCAAGATATTAGTAGTGCTGTTGACAGAATCGGCGCGCAGCGGATGAGCCCTGAGCCCCGTTACGGATCGGAGCAACATAGCGAAGGAAAACAAGAAAAACAGCGACACAGATTTCCTGGTTCATCTGGTCTAATCCCAGGCTACTCCAGCCAACACAATACTTCTATTAATTACAATATTGTTTACAGACTCAGAAGGACTTACACATAGAGATTTGGTTTCTTCCTGTGTCTAACTCCACAGATATAGAAACCTCCTTCAGACGCAGAGATATACTACAAGCTTCTTCCTGTGTCAGAACCACAGATCCAGAAAGCTTACTCAGGACTTTATAGATAGAGGACCAGTTTCTTCCTGTGTCAGAACCACAGATCCAGAAACTACTCTATCACACCTCTCCTCTCTACTCTCTCCTCTCTATGTTCTCATTTTGTCTCTCCTCTATTTACATATCCCTATCACCCTTTATATACATGCTAGGGGTAAATAATATTCCAATTTCCTATGCATATTAATTCCATGCACATTAATTCCATGCATCTTCCAATTTTCCATGCACATTAAATTGCCTCGGTGACTGTTCATCTTCTGCAATTATTCTTCTGCATTCATTCTTCTGCATTGAATATGCACCACGACTGTCACAGCTCCCTGTTCCAAATGAGTAGCAGATCACTATTTTCACTTTGATGCGCGTATGGACCCAGAAAGTCAGAACTTCAAACTGTGTTTTGGAGAGCGTAAAGTGAGCTAAATGAAATATCTTAAACTGAGTTCATTTTGTTTTTTTATGTTCTGCGAAACCATAAATAACATAAATATGTTTCTGAACTATTTTTTCAGACTTACTGCTTCAAATGATTCTTGAAACATCATCTTATCAGTCTTCCCCAATAACTGTTTCTGTTGCATTTTCCAAATGTTACAGATAATTTGATGTAATATTTTCCAAACAAACACTGTTTACATTCCTTAAAATGTGGTTGAGTGAGAGGTTGTCTCAGACAGTAATGGCCATTTCGGTGATGATGACATGATTTGTCTGTAAGCAGCAATTATTGATACCATTGTCTTGCGTTTCAGATTTGCTGTGTACGTGGGAGGTACATCATCTTTGTATAAAGAACAAAATGTCAAAATGTATCAGCTTACTATGAAATGCAACTTCTAGTAAGCTTTTGAAGTGTGTGGCATCTGTTTTTCACTCGGTAGAATACATTTTTATTGGATTGGGGTTAGGCCCAGCTGTAAATTTGAAAAGGGTTTGGAAAAAATGTTGGTGTGAAGTAGTTGGGAGTTGGGAATGACCTACTGTGGAATATTTGAAGGGACCAAGCTCCTTAGGGATTAATGATCAAGTAATGGTGTGATGGGTAACATCTAACATTGATGTATTTTCACTTTGAGACCTTATCTTGCACTGAGTGGAACTGAGTTGAACTAGTTGACACGCTCAGCTAGAGTGGGCCAGAGATATCATTCTTTGCATAAGTACAACTAGTTACTTTCTTAAACCAGACTATACGTTAACAAAACTCTGGAGCCATCAAGATTCGAGGTTATACATGACGGTTTGACGTTCTTTTATCCGATATGCCACGCTGAGTTAGTCAACTACAAGTGACTTATTTATGACTTGCTGAGAAAAACTAGTTTTCTCTATAAAAGAATGAATGATCAGCAGTTAGGAGATACAACAGTGTATGCTGGTTTGAGGGAAATGATGTCTGGTTCAAGGACATGAAGGGTCTGGAATTCCGGATATATTATCGCTCTCGGACCAGGCTTCATTCCCTTCAAACTTGCAACCGATATACCAAGTAGTTATGCTGTACTTTCAAGCTCTTGGGTAAATGGTTGCGAACCTGAATAATGCATCAGGTTTGATCTGAGTGTGCACAATACGTTGATAACTTTCTTAGACCATCTCTTGTGCAGTTTACATATATACGTGCATAGGATTGGTAGATATCTGTATACAAATTGTATGCTTTGAAAAGATCTGATAAAAGCTCGTGTCCTTAGGTATTAAGATGGGAGCATAACATGCCAAAAAATGTACGCGTAGTGTCACAAATAATTATCTATA
The DNA here is from genome assembly GCA_006409495.1 of Sedum album. NCBI lineage: Eukaryota > Viridiplantae > Streptophyta > Magnoliopsida > Saxifragales > Crassulaceae > Sedum > Sedum album. The sequence continues at coordinate 92,753 of QZGG01000205.1, read as the reverse complement.
CATTGTTTCAAACCAGCTTGCCATCAGTTCAGTTTTTAACTAGTAACATGTACAAACTTGAAATAAATAGCAACTTGTGGCAGATATCAGACTATGAATGGGAGAAAGAATGAGTTGCAACATGGCAAGGACCAGGTCTGTTGAAACGATTCTTCATGCTATCGATGCCTTGCTTGAGAACTGGTACGTATTGTAATGCCATGTAAGAACTTTGTGTATCCAGTCAGGCTAAGCTTTCTATCAGATACTCTTATGCAATCTTGAAGAAGATGGTAAGCAGTAGGCCCCAGACTCATTTCCTATGGGAGAAGATAAACGAGTTACATTTGTATATGGTAAATTAGATTTGGCAATATATGAGTTGTCAATACCTGTGCTAATTCTTCAACTGACGTGGGACGATTTCCTTCCTGATCAAAGTACTCGAAAGCTGTGTTTGCTATTTCCTCCCAGTTCTCAAGAGCTTCAAGTTGATATACGCTTATTGCAGCAGCACAAAACTCTTCAAAGTCTAGCTTCTTGTGGGACAGCGGTTCCAACTGATTAAAAGATTAAAATAATTATCCCAAGCCATTGTTAGCAAAGAAAAATAAAGCATTATGAAAATAATTTAATGGTATTTCATTTGATGCAGCTTCATTGTTGTATCAGGAAATATTGTTCCTGTTTGAGTTACTTCAACTAAGAAAAAAAGTTCGACACCAAGTCATACCAAGTTTAAAATGTCGGGAACTCTTGATTCTTTCATGGCATCAGTGGCGTTTTTTGCTAGAGCCTGCATGAGCACACAACTATTAGCCTATGAATACACAATTACAGAGTTAAAACCTAGATGATGCAAACTAAAAGTTTCAATGATCTCTGACTTTGAAGATGAGAAGGAAATTCAGCCAATATACAAATGTATTCAAGACTAACCACTCTGAAGTTCTCTAAGGATATGCATCCATCTTTTGGCTCTAAGAGCTTAAATTGAGCCCTCAGATACACAAGTTCGTTCTCCGTTAAAGCTTTTGAAAGAGCCTGAGTTATATTAGCACGTCAGAAATTATTTGAAAACTGAAAATCATACACTAATACAACATGAAAGGCCGTGAGGGTGTAAGAGCTTACCTTTAATGCTGCACGCTTAAAAGGCGTGGCTCGAATATACGACTTCACCAATTTGTATACCAATATATCTAAGGGAACAGTCTGCTGCTCCGATCGTAACCATGGATGAGCTGTGCAAATTAATATCTGTCAACCATACAGTGAAACTATTTTGTTCTTCAATATTTCAATCAAAAAATTTGAAGAAAATAATTACTCATAGCTTGAGCCGCCGTCATCCTTTTCCTGTAGTCCTTATTCAGTAGCCGTTTGACAAAATCTTTGGCTTCAGGTGTTATAGAAGGCCAAGGAGAATCATTAAAATTCGGATCAGCTCTAAGTACTGACCGAAATATTCCAGATTCAGTTCGAGCCCAAAAAGGTCTACTTCCACAAAGCAGTATATAAACTATGACTCCAATGCTCCACATATCAGCTTCGACGCTGTATGATCTATGTAGCACCTCAGGTGAAACATAATACGCACTGCCTACGATATCATTAAGCCGTTGATCTGGAGAAGCAGACAACTGAAATCAGATATTACTATTATATCTATCATTGAATTCAACAAAAACGTTAAAAGCTTTTTTCAAACAACTACAAGAGTGATAGGTTTAAACACCAAGTATATCAAATTGACCTAAAGGCCTACAGACTTGAAGCAAAAAACACATATTTTGGTAGTCAAGTTTCACTGCATAAACTTTCACCAGCCCCATCAAAGATATGTGAAGCGCATTAGTCTAGCCAGACCATAAAATCATCACTGAAACAATCACCTGCATGTGCGATTGCAGCAGCTGAACTATAATGTTATGATTTTGCAACCCTTAAATGGCTCTTAAATGAAAAAGAAAACATATATATTGAGATTTTTTAAGGTATATATAGACAAGCAAAGGAATTTTTCAATCCGTTGAGGTAGTTATTGTTTGCATATAAGCAAAGAAAGACGCGGGTGTGAAAACATGGCAAAGGTCTATCGAGCGATTTCAATATAATACAATTTATACCTGGCCTTATGAAATCTGATAGGCCAAAATCAATGACCTTCATTGGTGAATCCTCGTCTTTTGAGGCGAATAGAAAATTCTGCAAGTAAGCAGGATTTTAGTGATGATTGGTGTGAGGGGGGTAAAAGATCACATGCAAAAAATATTAAAAGATCAGCTTTTTGCTTATGTGATATTTTCCACTTTATGGTCTAAGAATGTTTTTCAGAAAGTCCTTGGTGGCTTACCTCTGGCTTTAAATCTCGGTGCACTACACCCTGAAGGTGACAATATGCAACGACACTTAATACTTGAACAACTATTGTTTTAGCATCTTCTTCTTTGTATTTCCCGCCTCTGCTTTAAGAAGTTTTGATGCTTGGTTAGAACTGGTTGCACCAAATGCATTCATAAATATTGATAGTCAAAGATTACCTTGATAGGATTCTATCCAGGAGTTCTCCACCTTCACATAACCTGATCAATAACAAGCACAAAGAATATTACCTTCCAGAACTTTCATAGAAGACTATTCACTACACTAACTACCCTAGTCCAACATTACGAGAGACGTTCTTACGCAATACCGTGGGAAACAAATGATACAGAGATTATCCATACATGAAATTCTGAACATATTTGGCAAGAGTAAAGTGGAGAGAGTGACCACATACTCCATGACTACATATACATTATTGGCATCCTCGAATGACTCATAAAACTTTATCAAGTTGTTGTGTCCAGCCAGGGCTTTCAATATCTTAACCTCCCTCCTCACATCTTCAATGGCTATCGCAGTTGTCATCTGTCAGAACTTTGCCAATTCAGACACATACAAATAAAGTATGCCGCTAGTAAATATTAACTTTTCACAATCTTATATACAAAATACATCTAACAATATTCCTTGACTCAATGTGGCAGATCAAACAATGAATCATTGTGGGCCAGCATAATGACACCTAGAGGACTTTGCCAAGCTGAGTCTACAAAATTTCACAATAGATACTAGAGTCATAGCTATACCAACCGCAACTCAAAATTCAAAATAACATCGCAATGACCTTAATATCGCAATAACATCGCAATAGATACTAAAAGGGATTTAAACTCTAAAGACACTATCTTGTCAACTGTCAGATACACTAGAAACACTGAAACTGTTGAAACCTTGAATCAAGCATATCAACTGGCACTACAAGCAGAAATTGAAATCATTTTTTCTAACAATCACCTTATCCTTGGATATGATTTTCACAGCAACAGGTCGACCTTGAAGCTCCCCTTTCTTCCCTTTGGCAGAACAAGTATGCCCAAAATGCCCTCTCCCAACCTCCTTCCCCAACTCAAACCTCGCCCCAAAATTCTTTGCATAATCAAACTTCTTATCCAACGCTCCCTCACCAACCTCCTCCCCTCCATCTTCCTGAATCGTCCCTTGCTTCTTCTTCCCCCTCACTTGCTTTCTCAACATCGTCAAAATCGGCTTCGCCGGCGATGGGGGCGGAAACGGCCAAAACCTCCTCGGCGTCGCCCTAGCCGGCGATGGAGACGGCCTAATCCCTGCCGGATACGGACTAGGGCTCGGACTCGCCGTATACGACCTACCCGGCGTATTCTTCGCCGACGATCCGTGTTGATACTCAGTCGCCGTAACTCCATTTCCATTCACTACTACATCTGCCGGTCTTTCAAGATCAACACCGTGTCGATCTCCGGCGGTGGCGACAACCGCGTCGGTGTTGACTGCTGAGGACGTGTTCCTGCTCAAACAATGCCCCATCGTCTGGATTTACTCTCGGATGAGGATCGTGAGTCGGCAGTGGATGAATTGGTCGCCGAGATCGGCGGCGAGAGATTTGAGAGTTTAATTGAATTGAAATTTGTTGAGGAGTTGAGTTTCGGAGACTGCTGTATTGAAATTTATTGCATTGGTCAACGCCTTCTCTCGGTCAAACTTTGTATTTTTGTTTTTCTACATTTCTATTGTTTTTATACAAAATTGGTTTACATTTTTTAATTTGACTTCCACAAAATTCCTATTTAAATTTTAAAATATTATTTAAATTGAGTTTAACTTTTATAATTCGTCATTAATGGCTTTTTGAAATTGATGAAATTCAATTACAAGGAAAAGTTAGCACATTTAACTAAAAATATATTATATTTTCAAAATAAAATAGAAGTTATAAAATAAGAACATCAGTTAATAATTAAAGTTTAATAAAATAAAAACAAAGGGGCACTTTATTACAAGAATTAAATGAGTTTAGACGTGGGGATGCAGACAACGACAAGTTCGCGGCCCAATATCAGCCCAACAAGACAGCATGCGACCCAGTTTCCAAATTCTGCATCGTCATGAAAACGGCAGCGTTTTAGTAAGAATGTCGTTTAAATCCTTATCATCTTCGTTATAAATTTGATTAAATTTTTTTTTTGAATTTTGGGAATTCAACGGCCCAATTTCAACACTCGATCTTTTCTGTGCCCTAGATTGTCGGTTCAATTCAATTCGATTGTTTGATCAATGGCGCCGAGAGCTGCTTCGCGGAAGAGCGGGAGGAAACGAGCTGTTAGTTCTACGAATTCATCGATCGCGAAGAAGAAGAAGCAGCGGAGTGGCGTAGTAGTTTGTGAACAAGACGATGACTGTGTGATCAGTCCGATTGTTGTGTTGAAAAATAAGTGCGATATGCGACGCTATGAGATGTCGGAGGATTGTTTCATCCTCGATTTTGACCCTTTTGCTGCGTCTGCTGTCAAAGATGCGAAGCTGATCGACGAGGATGTTACGGTGATCTCTGAGAAAGGGCAGGTTAGGGTTTCTCAATTTAAAGACATTTATTTTCATGTGCCCTAGGAGTTAGGGTTTCATTGTTTTGTTTTTAGACCAATTTGTGGATTTGAGGCTTTTGATATAAATTAGGGTTTTTGAATCAGTTTGGAGGAAAGTTAAAAGTTTTACTTTTTTTGGAATATGGCAGGTGGCTTGTAGAGACTATCCACATTCAAGGCACCTCTGTCTCCAATTCCCTTTCGACAAGACGCCGCATGAGAGCTACTGCAAGCTGGTATACTCCTTAATCCACCTCGTTTTGTTTGATTTCTGATTGAAGTTTAATCAATTTTGCTAAACATTCCGTTAAATAGCCCTGTTGCTCATTCTCAAATCAGGCTCGTAGCTTTTAGTTTGTAGAGTTCCGGATGTGATAATTAAACTGGTTGCACTGTTTTTTGTGATGCAGTGCTACTGCTACGTGTGCGATACGCCAGCTCCCTGCAAATACTGGAAGATACCTCTACCTGTGCCTGGACACTGCCACGCATCTGATCGTGAAGCTGAATGGAAGCGGAAGAGGGAGTTGATAAAGAAAACAGCCAGTCTGAATCCCGGTTGAGATTAAAACAATCAATATAGTAGTACTTCCATTTGTTTTTTGCCTGCGCCGTGGTCACTTATTTTTAGCTATAATTTAGATCTAGCTAGAGTTTGAACATATTTTAACATGTATAGAATAGATAGTGTCATCGATTCCTGGCAATTTTCCTGTGAACATCTTGGTTCACTTCCATGTATTATTAAGTGCATTTTTTTGAAATATTTTCATTTTTACTTGCCTTAGAAGTGCAATGTGATGATACACAATTCAGGAAATAGTCTACTACTTCCATTCCCACCTCTTACTTGTGTCCACTATTCCATTTAGCCACGGATTTTTATACGGTTTCGCATTAAGTGCACCTCCGAAATGAGTTTATTTTTTCCATCATGTTGTAGACATAATTAATTCGAGATCGTCAAAAATGCAAAAATAAATCATTTATTTGTGTTAGAGTACATTGATATATACTAATCCAAACTTGCAAAAACAAAACACAAAAACAAGTCACTGCTTCATGTACACACAATGTAGTAAACTAAATTTTATTTTAAATGTTGTTTTTACAACTGAAATAAATAATAAAATTGAAAAACAGAAAAACCAAAGTGAACTTTAGCCAACAAACTCATGGCCCAATTTGAGGCCCAAGTTCAGTAAACCCTATTTTGTATATACAACCACTCCTCATTCCAATTTTCCAACTAAGCTTTCACTCTCCGCAATATCCACACACACTTCACAAGTCGGACAACGATGTCGCCTGAGCCCGTAATCGAGACGTCACCTGAAGTCACCGCCGAGCAGCTTTCCGCTGCTGAGGATGAATTGAAGAAGCTTCTGGTATGCGTAATAAAATTAAGTTCGATTATTTCGATTGATTCATTTCGGATTTTAGGTTTTTTGAATTGAATTGAGATCTGATTTCTGTTGTAGAGTGATGCGCCTATTGTTGAGGATGTGAAAGATGATGATAATGATGAGGACGATGAGGATGATGATGAGGACGATGATGATGATAAGGATGATGGAGTTCAAGGTGATTCTTTTATTGGAACTTTGTTGTGGTTTTAATTTTTAGGGTTTTGTAGTTTGATGTGAATTCTATAATATTGGTGATGAAATTTGAGGTTAGCAACTAGCTTTTTGAATGGTATATCTTGCAGCTGAAGATTTTTCGTTATTGATGTATTTTTGTATTCATTCCTGTCAGTTTATTGTTACCAAGGTAGCCGTCACATGACTTTTAGAAAATTTTATATTTTGTTCGTCATGCATCTGTTAAAAATGTGAACATGGTGCAGGTGGAACTGAGGGATCAAAGCAGAGCCGAAGTGAGAAGAAGAGTCGCAAGGCGATGCTTAAGCTTGGCATGAAGCCGGTAACAGGTGTCAGCAGGGTGACCATTAAGAGAACCAAGAATGTAAATCCTTTTCCGTAAACTTCATTGACATTAATTTGTTTACCATATATTACAGGAGCTCATATTAATTGTGTTGTGGTTCAGGTGTTATTTTTCATCTCAAAGCCAGATGTCTTCAAGAGTCCAAATTCAGAGACATACATTATTTTTGGCGAGGCAAAGATTGAAGACTTGAGCTCTCAGCTGCAAGCCCAAGCAGCACAGAAATACAGGATGCCTGACCTCAACTCCGTGATGGCAGCACCTGATGCCTCAGCTGCACCTGGTCAAGCACCAGTAGAAGAGGAAGAAGAAGATGTTGATGAAACAGGTGTTGAGCCACGTGACATTGAGCTGGTGATGACACAAGCTGGAGTTTCTAAACCTAAGGCAGTCAGAGCTCTTAAAAATCATGATGGAGACATTGTTAGCGCCATCATGGAGCTCACAACTTAAGGTGTTGGCTTTGGGTTCTCCTTTGTTAAGCTGTTCCAGTTTTCCTTCTTCAAGTGTCATAATTATATTCTTCTAGACATAAAGGCTATATATGCCATCTATGACTGTTTTCTACTGAAAGACCTACTTTTTTCTCTACTCTTCAAGAAATTTTGAGTTCAGCTTATTGAATCAGTTTCCTGACTCTACAAAATCTGCATTAGTTTAGACAGCTACAGCTTGTCAAAGTTCCAACCAGCAGCATTTCATGCTTACAGGTGACAAAACCACTGTTAGCCGTGCATGATCTGATAATGTATAATGCTCAGGCCATTTCCCTATCTCAGCTTCAGCTGGAAACAGCACTGCATTTTTCACACTGAAACCTATCGTCTCCTGTTCACCACCAATTTCGCCAGTATCATCGTCTCCCTCGTCCTTGGAAGGCTCCCATATTCTTAACTGCACTGCTGACACCGATCAGGTTTCGAATCACAATTATAGTCACATTGCGTAAGGCTTACTGGCATACTGACCTGAAATTCATTTTCATCTATCAGGCCATCACAGTCCACATCCACCTTGTCCCATAAATCTTGTAACTCTTCACCACTAAGTCCATTTTCATGCCCCGTCATTTTTAACTGCTTTTCAAACCATGTCAACATTTCCCGTTATACAACTTATATTAATGGAGATGGACACTGTACAATACCTGCCTGAGTGCTTCGCAAAATCCTGAAAATGTTACATATTCCAACTGTTCCATTCCCTTCAGAAAGCCAAATGCCTCGTCTTTTGTCTGCACGGTCCTTCTCAAAATAAACTGGAAACAGAAACACATACATATTAGAGATGCTAAGCTCCAAATGAAGCCAAGTGATTAGCCTCTGCAGTATGGACAACCTTGAACAGACCAAACACAGCTTCAGTCCAGCTAGTTGTAAGTAACTTTTTATACTGGTTGGGATTCAGAAGCCATATAAAATCCACCCCACATATCTCTCCTCGATGATTCCGGTGACTGATCCACTGCTAGACAAAACAGTTCGACAAGATTATCATGAGTATTTTGTGAGGATGTTTTTGTCAATATTTTCGGAGACTGCTCATATAATGTTAACAAAAAATGACCTTTTGGGCATCTGCATCAGTATACTGATGAGCAGTGTCATACGCGGATTCAAAACCTTGGGATCTTAGGAACTTGTACAGATTTCCACGCTTACTCCCATTCCAATCACTGTGTTACGATTTGGAGCTCATCAAATGAACTTTTGTCTCGAAACAGTATCAAGTTTCGGAACTTACCCACATAGCAATATTGGCATTGGACTGAGCTTGTTCTCATTCTGATAAGTCTCTACACATTGGAGAATTTTGTATGCCTACGATACGTTACAAAATAGTTAAGCAATAAAACAAGCAAACGAAAGGCTTCATCGAGTAAAAAGTAAAAAATTCTTCAGGTTTTACCTGCTGAAGTCTGATAAGAGAAAGGCTTGAATCATGAGGAAACAGTAAATGAGTATTTACAATAAGCAAGCCTTGTGATGTGCAGGTCCCTTGTGAAAAAGGGTCAGTGAGTTCCACATGTAACAACTGAGCAACCCTGTTCCATGAATCCTCGAACACAATTTCTCCATAGTGTATAACCCGAAAGCAGTCCTTGCGCAGGGCTGTCAGCAGACCTGAAAATCATTCAGGAGTCAGATTTACAAAAAGTTCTCCACACTCATCAGAAGAATTAAAGAGAAAGCGCTGACCATCGCCGCGGTTGTTAGTCCTAGCTAGCTTGAAACTAGTGTATCCTGCTTCTACTAGTTTTTTCTCATACATTGCGACAAGCTCCTCATTCCCCACCCAAAACTCCTAAGACCAGTACCACGAGCAAAAATGAGATCTTAGATTCATTACCCATATAAAGTAATAAAACAACAAAGTTGATATGAACAATTTTAAAGTACCTGTAGACATATGATTGAAGATCTTTCATGTAACAACCACTTGAGAATCCTCCTGTTCCTTGTCATCCAACAAGCTCTAAAATCGCTTTCTCTAGATTTTTCCTCCTGTCAAAATTCTCATAGACATTACATCAAACATTTCCAATGGCTGATTCAATATTGAGAAAAAACAGCAAACCTTGTGCTTCAGGCGCTTGTAAATGGGAGCAAGAATGTTGAAAGTGGTGCAAGAAATGCAAGGCTGTCCGTCCATAACCGATGTTGCAACAGCATGACTACCGATCTTCGGAACCCTTCCTTTCCTCATCCAACCACAAATCAAACCCTTATTCTCCTCCCCCTCGGCGCAGCTCACAAATCAAATCCACACACAGCCAAGGTCTTGTAAATTCGGCAATCTCAAAAATAATTCAAACCCTTTTCAGACATCAATCTGATTAAACATTTGTGAGTATTTTGAATCATAAAAATGAGACAAACTTTTGTTTTCTTGGTTTTGCTGTTTTGTGTGGCGGTTATTTCGGTTACAGATGAGTTTAAGGTATCTATTCAGTTTCCTTATTTCCCTTATTTTAGCTGTTCCTTTTCAATTTTCATTATGTAATCAAAAGTCTAAAGTTTCAACCTCTGATCCTGCAAGAAACATACCTCTAGTCCTTCGTCTTAGCAAAGTTTTCGCTACATAGCTAAATACTTGTAAATAAACCGAGGCTCGGAGCAGTAACTGGTTCATATCTTTATTCGAATTCCGGTTGCCAGATTATTTTTTCATACACGAAATCCTGAAGAGCAACTTAATTTATTGGTACTTATTATGATTTTAAATACCACAACTTCAATGCTGAAAGTTGACTACTGATCTATAAGTACTACCAGGCTGCCACCCACTTGGAATCACATTGTTAGCCACCAGAGTCTCGCCGGAATGTCCAGAAGTTAACTGGATCGTAAACGGAGGCTGCAATGCAGCTCCTGAATCTAGCTTCCAAACAGCTCCCCATGACTGTTGCATTTGCCTCCACTGTCCATTACTTTCTTTTAAATTCACAGCAGCCAGATCACCATCTCCACCTTCATATTCCACCACTACTGCTAAGTAGTTCGGGTTTGAGCCTGGTTCGACACGGAATACTATTTTCTGGCCGGAGTAGTCGCATTCGACCCTATAAAAAATAAAATAAAATCCGGTTACACGAATATTTTACACATAAGAAAGTTGCAGTCTAATGGTCAAGAAATCTATATACCTTGCATATTTGATGGTTAAGACTCCTGCATTGCGAAGATCGTCTTCCTTGCCAGGGAAGGCCATTGCGCCAAAGGCCGTTCCGCTTAAATCAAAATGAGGGCATTCAGCACAGGGGCCTCCTGGACCGGAATCAGTGACCACAACCCTCACTGGCTTGCCGGAGCATGACTCGTGCGCAGTGCACTTCACCTGTAAACACATAAAAAATTATCTTTATGGAAAATGTTAATTATTTATATTTGGATTAAATGAAAAGTGTTACATTTGTTATACAGATACAAATACGGAAATACCTGGTAACAAGCTCCACACTCCTTGCCAGAAGCATACAAAGAAGGGTCTATGGCGGTGATAAATGACGAAAAAGGAGGCTTCGAAACCGCATCTCTATATCCGCAAGCCCCCCCTAATCGAGCAGAATGAAAGTAACATCAAAAATAACACCTAGTAAATTATTGCAGATAAATCATTATAAATAACAATCAAATAGAAATAGTTGTGTACCATCGGAACCAGCACCAGTGGGACTGCCATACCATGTCGCTCCAGCGTCATACCAATGCTCAGAACCGATGGACAATGTTTGATTCGATGGATTGAAGCAGAGGACAATGTCCAAGCAAATCATAAGAAATGTAACTACCAAAGTATTCTTCAAGAAACTCCTTGCCATGGTGATTCAAATTTGATATGTTATACATTCTGTGAATTGTGGTTTGGTATTTAAAGAAGGAGATGATGACCATAAAAAGGTGACATAATTTACGTATACGGTGAGATAGCAAAATTTGTATAATTTATTTTTATGCGGTTAGGGTTTAAACGGCTAAATTTATATTTAATTTATGTGTAATTCCAACTTATAACATACAAAATTCTTTCTACAATTTTCCGAGTATATAAATGGATTTTTTTGATCGAAATTGATGTAAACTTTATTTGCGTGTTTAAAATAAACTTGTAGTTGTTGCAGGAGTTCCAAAATAAGCTAAAACTATGAAACTGCCTAAGAAAATGTTGCATATGTTGGTGCAGATCGGTGATGCATATTCATGTCTGTTTTCGACAAGTTTTATACGTAAAATCAATAAATACATAACTCTTTCGGCCCGGCATTTGTATATCAACTACTACATAATTGCTGAGATTTTAGAGACAGTGGCAAAATGAAATAGTACATACCCATTTTTAGAAGCTGCTGAGATTCTCATTTCGGTTGATCTATGAGTATTGATGATCAAGTATCTCAACTTAATGTCTATTTATCTGCTTGGTTTTTATTCATACTTATTTTTTATTTCATGACATCTTCATGTAGTTTTGACTCGCTGTAAATAGAGAAATATTGTTTATTTGCTTTCGATTGATTTTGTGCGGTGTTTGATAATATGGTATATGATCATATTAAATTAGTGTTATTCAATTAATTTATATAAATGCTAGAAAATTTGGAAAAAAATCATGCTTCTGTAATTGATTTCAAATAAGCATCCTTTGAAGGATAAATGTTGATACAGATACAGGGAGATGTAATATTGGGTAGTTAGGCTGGCTGGTATAGTCTTTTTCTCAACAAAGGAAAATCTCATCCATTTAACTGCAGATGATATCAGACAATCTTATGCCTCCCAGCCTCTCAGGACAGTGGCGTGAGCAACCCGATTGACCCCAAGAGTAAAGGCACCCATCCTCAGATTGCAGTCATGGGTCTTGCACATCCCTTTAATGTTGTGGAAAGCACGAGTCATGTACTTTTTCAGCTCTGAGTTCACCTTTTCCTCTTCCCACATAAATCCTTGAATGTTCTGTACACATGGTTCATTTGTTTTTCAGTATCGAGTTTGTTTCTGAATAAATTTTAAAGCGAAAGAATGAGCTGCTCTTGAATCTTGATTTACCTGCACCCACTCAAAATAACTCACTGTGACTCCTCCAGCATTTGCGTATATGTCAGGGAGTATGATAACTCCTTTCTTGGAAAGAATCTGCAGTATGAGTATTAAACGATTCAGAACCACAATTTATAGAGTCGATAATATATCAAAAGCACAAAAACAGGACTTGTCATAACCTCATCTGCATCCGGATCAGTAGGATGATTAGCAGCCTCAATGATGAACTTGGCCTTAACATCCCCAGCATTTTCCCTTTCAAGTAAAAATAATACGAAATTTGCAACTGTCAGAACACAATTGTTAGATTTGAATATGGGCGGAAATGTTTAGGTAAGAAATCTCACTTGCTGAGAACACCACCTAGAGCACATGGTATAAGAACATCGCATTCATGGATTAGAAGTTCATCTGCATTCATAACATCGGCGCCACTAAAGCTGCCCAGGGTACCAGTTTCTTCCTTATGCTTGAGCAGAGCTGGAATATCAATCCCATTTGGATTCTTGATGGCACCAGTTACATCACTAACAGCAACGATTTTACCGCCTTTCTCATGAAGGAGCCTTGCTGCCCAAGAACCCACGTTTCCAAAACCCTGTACATGATAGAAACTTTAGAAGCTATAAGGCACAAGATTTCAAAAACAATCATATTTTACCAGGTATGGTGAACATACCTGAATGACAAAAGTCAAACCCTCTACAGACTTTCCATGTTCGGCAAGTAGAGCTTCGGTAGCGTACACAACACCTCGACCAGTCGCAGCATCACGACCAAGTGAACCTCCAAGATCCTGAGATACCATCAAACATGATTTATAACTCATACACAAACATTTTATCAAGAAAAACTAGTCTAATATGTGTTACAATTCACATGTTATCACTATTACTTACAAGGGGCTTTCCGGTAACAATTGCAGGCGAGTGGCCATGAAACTTTGAGTATTCATCGAAAATCCATGCCATAGTCTGTCAAATTCAAGCCACATCAAGCTAATATCCCAAGTTAATAAATGCCAAAATTTATAAACATCCAATATAAACTGGTCAATGAGGTAGTATCATTCAACCTGAGCATTTGTTCCCATATCAGGAGCAGGAACATCCGTACGGACTCCAATCAGATCATGGATCTTCTGGGTGAAGACACGAGTGAGCCGTTCAAGCTCACTTAAACTCAAGTCCTTCGGGTTGCATCCAATCCCACCCTTGGCTCCTCCATACGGAATGTCAGCTACAGCTGTCTTCCATGTCATCAACTGAGCTAAAGCATTCACCTCATCCGGTTCAACCTAAACAAAACAACTAACCTTATCAATTCAGATGATCATAACAAAACAACTACATCAGAAATGAGTTACAAGGGTTTAAGAAAATCAAAGAAAATAAACTTCATGTCATCACACACACAAAAATTAAAAAGAAAATCAAGAAGACCAAATGAGCAAGGCCAAATCCAATTGAACAACACACTGTGCCGCAAGCCTCATCAAAATTACTGATTTATATTAGATTACAACAATTGAGGCAACTGAGGCAATTGAGGCAACTTGATATTACACGAAACCAAGCTAGAAGAAAGTATTATACCTCTGGATGATATCTGATCCCTCCTTTCATTGGTCCACGAGCATTGTCATGTTGCACCCTAAATCCAACATATGACACCAAACTACCATCATCCTTAGGGATGGTGCACTCCACCTGAGACCACAAATCATCCGCAAAATGTCAATCTCCAATCCATAAAACACAAAATAAATAAAGAAACTAATTCAAAAATCCAGGAACTAAACAACAAAATGAAAAATCCCAGTCAAGAAAACAACAATTCACATCAAACAAAATCCCAAAAACTGTGTGGAGCCCGGAGCCCCAAACATTTCCAAGACGCAACCATTCTTAAAACCCAGTAGAAATCACGCACCTTAATCTCCCTAAAGGGGATCAGCAGACTCTTCTCGATCTTGGAATCAAGTCCAAGAATCCTAGCAGCGTTGCGGAAGTTCCGATTAGTGGCTGCAAGAGCATTCATTTTCACTAACCAAATCAGAAAACCTAATCGATCTGATTTGGGAGTATGGAAACGCGTTAGCAGTACACAGAAAGAAGGAGAAGTTGCGTTGAAGAAGATGCTGAATGCTGAATTTATAGTGTGGAAAATAGACGTGGCGAACCGATCGCGATTGGATATTGTTGGAAGACGAGACTGCTGACGTCAGCAGTATCCATTGCAGAAAACTTTGTCCATTGCCAGCTCAGATTTGCTTTTTTTATTAATTAAAAATTACATGACTTAAATGGTTATAAATAGTTATTCGATGAAAAAGAGAAGATGACAATTTAATTTGCCATTTTTATTAATTATGAGACAAACATGGAATTACGGATTAAGTTCAAGAGAAACGATAAGTTTTTGTGAGACATGACTTAATCTTGATTGTTAATTTTGAAAATTTGACGGTTGAGATTAAACTTGATTTTTAATAATCTGGTGACTAAATTTGCAAAAAACCTTAGCGGTTAGAAATTAAATTTCATCCGTTGTATTATTAAATATCAACGATCGAGAATGTATATCACGGCCCTACATTTATTTACATTTTCTTCTTGAATTTTACTCATATTTTATTTTTCCTTTTACAGCGTAAATATTTCTTTTTCCATTAATGAAACACAAAAATGTTTTTAAAATGGAAACATTAATTTATTTATAGTAATCGAAATTAAATTTGATATTTTCTTTTATTTATTTGATAGTTTGAGAGTAATGTAGTGGTGAAAAACTATATTTTACCTGTAAAGTATAAATAAATATTAAATATTAATTAAAATTAATTCACATATAAGATTTTAATTTTAAATGTAACTAATAAATTTTGTATTCGGAATAAAACTCAAACATATAAATTGTTAACATTAAACGATTATGCTTATAGATAGAGTGCATCATATTACATACATAAAACGATTATGCTTACTGATATTGATAATTGTTATTCTCAACTGCTCGTGTATTTTACAAATTAAATTATATTTTTCAATTAAATTATCAAAAATCAACGACTCAGATGATGTTCATATGTCATATAAATTTATCCATGACTGTAATTTAATTATAATATTAACAAACTGGTGCTACTATTAGTTTATATTATTAATTGTTTATCACTTAATATTATGAATAATAGGGTTACTAGAGAGACATATAATTTTTGTGAAACGGAGGGGTATCATCTTATCTGTTGATTTGATTAATCTAGCGGATGAGATTAAAGTTGGTTTTTAATTAAATTGGGCGGTTGGATTTGCAAAATGCAAGGGTAGTTGAGAGTGACGGTTATTAATATCAACCGTTAAATTAATAGAAATCAAAGGACGAGATGATGTCCCTCCATTTCACAAAGAACATCAAAGAATAACAATGAGAAAATTTTCTACAACTTTAACGAGAGAACTGGATAAGCAAAATGAGATATTTTAAGAAGAACAATAAGATCATTAGTATGTTGCCAATAGATTAAACTCATTGTAACTATTCATTTGCTAGGAGATGAATTTCGCATATCGGTCAGAGTCTTTTGTGTGACATATCTTGTGTCCCGCACTAATGAATTATTTCAAAAGATTATTTTGACATCATTTTCAATCCGCGTGTAAAATAAATTATATTTAATGTACGTTAAATTTGTTTCTCCTTCACTATACCTTATTATTATAATATTAAGTATTATACTTAATATTTAATATTCATAAGGGTAGATTATATTTAGTAGGATTGCCTTCTTGAAGAAATTAAATTTTCTACTTCCTAACTTGACTCTGTATTCAAAATGGACAACGAAAAAAGTTGCAACGAGTTGCTTGCTAAGCTGCAAGAATTGGATTGTCAACTAAAGCATGATCGGAAACAAGTGCGCCGTGGTGAGAGAATGGTTACTCACTTATAGAACATGCTGGAATTAGATGGACATATTGGGAAACGTAAGAGGAACCGAGGAAGGGAGTTAAAAATCTGGAAGAGATGGTTGTAAAGGCAAAGATTCAAGTCAATCGCTCCGTACGTAAGATAAAGAAATTGAGAAAAGAGTTTCGAAGATTGAAGGCTTGTTACGTCCGTTCACCAGCCGATATACTCCTGATACGGACTCATCTTACGACTAACATACTCCCTACCTCCGATCTCTCTGACAAGAAAAGGGGTAAACTCGAAACTTTTGTTAATAATAACGAAATATAAGAATATCAAGGTTGAGGGAGACTGAATTTCTTGTTTTCCAATTAGATTTCTGTTTCATCCGTTGTAGTCTGTTTCATATCGATATAGACCATCTTAATACAATATACATATTTGTGTAGGACATCCTAGTGATATTAGATTTCATCTCACACTAAGGATATTAATTTCTCTTAAACACTAATTAAATTCAAAAATATGAAAAAATTTTGTAAGTGAAATTTCAGTTGTAAAAAATACAAAACAAATTATGACAAGATGTACATTTAATTTGGGGTTTTTCATACGTGCTGATTAGAGTAGAATAATTAATTTATGGGGGCACTATTATAATAAAACAAGATTTATCTAATCAGTGGTTATAATAATATCTCAAAATTAGAAAATCATTGGTGGCCGGGGCTTTTGGTTATTTATTATAAACTTTCGCAATCGCATTGCTTGTGCTTTTGGTTATTTATTATAAACTTTCGCTTCGTCAAGAACTTGGTAAGTACAACTAACTAATGTGTATACTTACCCATATCTCCTCCAGGAACTTAGCAGAATTGAGCAACTTCCGGATGATATTTTGCTTCTTATACTGTCGTTACTCCCCACACTTGCTGAAACTGCACGCACTTCAATCCTTAGTCGGAGATGGAGAAACATCCACAATATTACTATTCTGGACTTCGATGCCTCTACTGTGTTATTTTATGACTTTAATCATACACATGCCACTGGTAAAAAAACTGGATGAACAAAATATATCAAGCCCTTTTGGAATTACCTTCCTCAACTGGAAAGGCTTGAACTAATTATGGATATGCCAAAGGTATGGTCATTACTCTGCTTCAATTCTTAATCATGTTTGTAAATGAAAATTTCTAATAAAAATATTTTTGACTTTTTAGATTGATAAGTTCACATTGATACCAATTCCGGAGCTTGTCAAACTCAAGATAAACGTCTGCTTGGATAGTAACCATGCCCTTTATCTAATCATGAATTTCATCGAGGCTTGCCCTTCGATTGAAACATTTGCTTTTGAGGTAACTCATGCTACTGTTACTTTTTTAATTTAGGAGTTAATTACTAGATACCATCGATAACTAAGGCATTTTGCCGCAAAGTGCCCATATGTTCAAACATTACCTGCATCCATATATCTGTTTTATGAGGAACCTTACGATGGTTACTCTTGTCAAACTTTTCGTAACGGTCGGTGGTTCGCACGATGATATAAACATTAGGGTGTTACATGGCAAACCATTTAACTTAGAGGTAGTAGGTAATGTTTTATGCCTCGCGAATGGAATGCAGGTACTTACTATTATTTCCGTGTCTTGTGGCTTTTTGCAGATGCGTTTACCTGCAGAAGCTGATGGTCTTGTTGGATTCTTGCACTCACTTACATATTTAAGTATAATGAGCTTACTTGCCTGGGATATAAGTTGTTGTTTTTGTGTTGTTTGTTGCAGAAGTCGGGTTATTGTTTTAATTCCCTGAAGGTGATAGAGTTGTATGGCGAAGATGATACGCTGATTGATCAGGATATCGTACCCAATTTGAAGAAGTTTATTGCGTACATACGTTGTCCATTCATGTATTCTTCAGACTTGATACCAACTGATCCAAAAAAAATTAGCGGCTGTGAAAGCGAAGGCTAAAAGGCTATGCATAAAAAGGCCTGGAATTGAAATAACAGTATTGTGACATTTGATATTATTAATATATTTTGTCTGTCAAATTTTGAAATACTGAGTTTTCAGTAAAAAGTAAAAGCTTTAATTTCGTCATTTTGCAAATTTATACTAATAGACTTTGGCCGGATTTCTGATTAAAAGAATGAATATATTATAATAAATTATAGAAGACTAATCAGATTAACAAAGTTTATAATTATTTTCCATTTTTCCAATCTCAAATTCCAATAACAATAAATAAATTTAAAGAGTTACCCATCACCTATTTACCAATCTGCTACATCAGGCTCCTACAAACTGAACCTCATTATTTTTCAAAACCATAACAAGAAGATCATAAGAATCACCACCATGAGTTCTATCTTGGAAGTTCAGCAAGACGACGAGGAACACGAGGTTCATGGAGCGGAAATACCTTTAGACGATGCTGCTATGGACACTGTCAACTCTGAGATACCTGATGAAGAGAAGCTCAAGGTGATATCATTTTGTCAATTCTCTTGATATCATTTTGGTAGAATGTAGTATCAATCATCTGACATTGCCTCTTTACTGCCAAGAACTTGCATATGATCATGAACCGATTAGAGGAAATTGAGCAGGAGGCGGAGATCCTGCGTCAAACGCTGGCTCAAATGGAGACCGCTGAGAGAATATGTATGGCAACAATTTCCCATTTGAGTTTTCTCGCGTAAATATTTATTTTGAATGGATCCATCAAATGCAGGGAAAGAATCTTTGGCTGAGAAAAGAGTGGTGGACTCCAGGTCAATCTATGTTGGGAATGTGAGTGTCCGCGACTGTCATTTCATACTTGTCGATGAAGTGTGTCAGATAAATTTTCATTTCGCCTTCAGGTGGACTATAATTGCAAGCATGAGGAACTTCTAGAACATTTCAAATCTTGCGGCATTGTGAACCGTGTAACCATTCCGACTGATGACTTTGCCATGCCTAAAGGTTTTGCTTATGTGGAATTTGATAAGGTTGAGGCAGTTCAGCCTGCTCTCGAATGGAATCCGTGGACGCCAGATCAAGGTTTATATATACTTCGAGCGTATATCATAGATGAATCTATACAACCAGCACTGCCAGTTTATATACCAAATTCCTGTTTCTGACATTTCCAGGTTGCTCGAAAGCGCACCAATATTCCAGGGATGACGCAGTATCGAGGGCCTAGAGGTTATCCTGGCCGACTTAACCCAAATAACAATGACCCCTATTATGTACATGGGTAATATATTTCAAGCTGACCTGTCTTATGTTGAATTTACTGGCTTTATCGTCTGAAATTCATTCTTTATGATTTTACAGGCCTGTACGTAGAAGGGCGGCTTCATATCGATACAGACCCTATTAGTGATGAATTCCATAGACTTTCAAAGATTCATTCTCATCGTTTGTAGTTTGTACAGTCCTGGAAATTCAAGATGAGAATAAATACGTAGTACCCGTTTCGTTATAATATCAAAATCCGAAATCTTGAAATCTTTTGCCTCGCACTTGGTTCATTGATCAGTCAATATGCACTGTTTTTGCCTTTACTGTATCCTTTTTCCCTTTGGCAATGTCCCTTTCAATGACTTCGAATCTCCGTTTAAATGCATAGTTTGGTTCAAGTAGCTGACACAACTGAGCAAGTGAATCATGTACCGTTGCATTTCAATTGGTCCATCAGGCCTCTGCGTTTAACCCTTCTGACACTTTTGGAACGGAATATCAGGTAAATATTAGGGCACATATGCTGACCTTTTAGTACACTTCTCAGCATTTTCTAGAGAAATGGTTGGACAGAAACCTCAGTGGAAGAACCTGATCCAATCAACTCCTGTCGTAATATTCCTTCTTTGCATCAAATCAATTTTGTGAACAGAAATTATATACCTTCGAAACAGTTGCGTTTGGAATAAATCTTCCTAAGCCAAACTCGGGCGGATAAATAGACTTCCTCCATTAATGATCAGCTCACTATCAAGACAGACGAAATAAATTGGGAAAATGTCTCTGGTAAATTGTCCCTGGTGCAACACAAAATTCCAGATACCTCCTCGCATTATGGTGATCTGGTGCACTAAGTGTCAGACTAATTTTCGTGTGCCAAACTCACTTTCTCGTCCAAGTCTACCCCCTTTGGTCCAGAACAACCGTAAGCGAGCAGTCATTTGTGGTATAACTTACCGCAACACTAAGCGTGAGCTGAAGGGTTGCATCAATGATGCCAAATGTATGAAATATCTGCTAGTCTATAAGTTCCAGTATCCTGAGTCCTCCATAATAATGCTCACCGGTAAGTACCTAAGTTCCCGTGTAGTTCTTTATCTGACGCCTTGCTTTAAGAATAATAAAACTTGATCACGATATATTTCCAGATGATGAAAAGGATCCACTGAAGCTACCCACAAAAAAGAATATGCTTAGTGCCTTACGCTGGCTGATTCAAGGAAGTCGGTCAGGGGACTCACTGGTGTTCCATTTCGCCGGCCATGGTTCACAGAAGACTGATCGGTCTGGCGATGAAGTAGACGGATTTAATGAAACCATTTGGCCAATGGATTACAGAACACAAGGTGTCATCCTGGATGATGAAATCAATTCAACCATTGTCAACCCCCTTCCTCGTGGAGTTAAGCTTCACGCTATTATTGATGCTTGTCATAGCGGCACTGCACTAGATCTGCCATATCTCTGTCGAATGGATCGGTATATTCCATTTGCAGATCATTTTTCATTTTTCTCTGTAAACTGATAATTCCGCAGAGTTATAATATAATGATTTGCTACAGGTGGTGGCGGGGGAGGTATGTTTGGGAAGATCATCACCCTGTTTCAGGTGCATATAAAGGAACTAACGGCGGGGAGGCCTTCTCTTTCAGCGGCTGTGATGATCATCAAAAATCTAAAGACACCACGGTATATTTTCATTCCATTCTGTACCATTGAAAAATTAATGTCAATCATCTTTTTTCAAAAGTGAAACGAAGTTACTGATAGTTGTTTCTTACCCAACTGGACAAAAGGCTTTGTCAAAAGACGAAGCTACAGGAGCTATGACTTATGCGTTTGTTCAAGCCATTTTACGCGGACAGGGAAGCACCTACGGTTCTTTACTGACTTCTATGCGATCCATTATCCGCAATGCTGATGCTGTTACAAGGCTACTGACATAGTCTCTACTCTTCTCAACGTAATCGCTTTAGATATCAACTTTGCTTCTGTACAGGTAAACATTTACAGAAATCTGAAAAATACACTTCTAATTTGCAGCTAAACTTAACATTTAAGAAATTTCCAGAATTTACCGTTGAGGAACCCGTTTACGGATGCTATGTTGTCTAATTATTATTTCCATTCAGGAGCCACAGTTATCTGCTAACGAGCCTTTCAATATCTACGAGAAGCCGTTCGTCCTCTAAACCTCGATCTCCACCTACAACACAGGAAATCACAAATTCTGCTCAAAGTTCAAGTTCCAAAATAAAATGAATGCATCTGTAAAATGATCTGGCTAATTACTTACCTCTGAGTCAGCGCGCATTAATAAATACAGAATGTACCTATTCATTGCCAATGGCCAAGTTGATGATCCAATTTGCTATTATTCTTGCAGCTTTCTATTTCGTGCTTTCCTGGATCTTGCCTGAATTAGTCTCGTTGACTTGGTCTTATTAAATCAACAATTCACCAAATGTTTGACAATATCCTCATGTAATGAACTGTTCTCTCCTTCAATGAGTCGGCAACATTCTCTCCACCATGTTCTCCTGCGTGTCAAAGGTTATATACCTTAAAGAGTTCATCAATACTGAGTTTCAGTTTCGGCGTATATCTATTTCATTTTCAACGATTATTCAAGAAAGAAAGAATTACCTTTGTTAGATCCAAGAATCCATGGATTTGTTAGTTGACTGTTCATATTGTAACACAGCATTGCATCTGCCTCAGGGAGCAGAATCTCTCCACTGCGTAATATGTCAGGCAGTGACTCAGGTTGACTTCAGCAACAATCAGATCGGCAGGATGCCTGCAGGGCATCTGCAAGTCCATGGATCAAAGCGTGCCTTGGTTTGTGCAGTGTCATATAAAGGAACAAAGCATGAGCTCAAGGGCTGCGACAATGATGCCAATTGCATGAAGTTTATGCTAATCAACAGGTTCAAGTTCCCTGAATCATCTGTCCTTATGCTAACCGGTAAATCCCTTTTACAAAATGTCTTCCCTCTTTCTTTTCCATTTTGATGTTCACGCATTTGAGGTTTTCTTGAAGAGGAGGAAACTAATCCTTACAAGATACCGACGAAGCAAAACATAAGAATGGCAATGCAGTGGCTGATACAAGGATGTCAGAAAGGAGACAGCTTAGTCTTCCATTTTTCCGGACATGGTACACAAAAGAAAGACCTCGACGGCGATGAAAGAGATGGACTTGACGAAACACTCTGCCCTCTTGATTTCGAAACACAAGGAGTCATACTTGATGACGAGATTAACAACACAATGGTAAGGCCTATAGAACAAGGGGTTACGCTCCATGCCATCATTGACGCTTGTCATAGTGGCACAGTCCTTGACTTGCCATTCCTATGTAGGACTACCAAGTTAGTCTCAAACCCTTAATCCACGATCTCAATTACACTGACTTCTTTCGTGAACATTTACCAGTAACAATTCTGTCCAGGAAAGGAAAGTGTGATTGGGAAGACCACAGGCCAAAGAACGGAATGTGGAAGGGGACAAGCGGGGGCAAGGTCATCTGTTTCAGCGGGTGCGATGATGATCAGACTTCTGCAGACACTACTGTAAAATCTCTTAAGCCTTTTTACATCTCCTTGTACCTTTTAACACTTAGCTTGAATTCTCGAGCACTGCAGGAATTGTCAAAAGTGACAACCACAGGAGCAATGACATATTCATTTATCGAAGCAATTGAGCGTGGACATGGAACAACCTACGGAAGCCTTCTAACTGCTATGCGTGCAACAATCCACGACTGCCTGAGTCCAATCACAAATGCAATTACCAATAGTGGTGGAGAGCATCATCATCGCATCTCAACCCTTCTTACCATGTTATGGTCCGGTGGACGTATTAGCAACCGGGCAATTCAGGTAAACTTTCCCACAAATATCAAAAACAGAAATTATCTCGAACTGTAACTCCTCCTCACCTTTGTTGCACATCTACTGCAGGAACCTCAGTTGACGGCAAGTGAACAGTTTGAAGTGTTTTCCACACCCTTCTCACTGTAAATCCATTCTGATTTTTCACATTTCATATGCTCTCATGCCATCACTGGTTCCTGACAAAAAATACCTTCTTGATCGAGTCTTCTGAAAAATAACATTTCCCGAATGGTACCAAAATAAAACTCATGATTCAAATTTTTTACCATTTTCATTTGCTCAAGCCAATTATGTAATAAAAACTACACAATAATATTGACATTGACTCCATATTTCGAACATTTTGTCTTTCTTCGATGCCAAAAAATTTATGTTTCGTCCCTAGTTCGTAACAGGCCTTCCATTTTAATCCATGCTTAAATATAAAACATATACTGAATATGACTTGTTACCATTTACTCTTTCAAAAATGTAATACTTAGAAGAAGCCTATAAAGCATAAGCAATTCCTAAAAAACAATACTAGTAAATGAAACAAAAAACAGGGCGTAACCTAACCTGGAATAAGGCTATCCATGATATCCATGTATCCAAACGCCACCCAACATATCCAACGCTTACTCCAAAAAACGTGCCTTCTGCGATTCGCGACATCCATGGCCGCCGCCGGCAAACCCATCTCCGGCGCAGTTCGCCGACTTATTTCCCAACTTTCTAGAACCACCAGGACCTTCTCTACATGTTCTCCAACTATACAGAGCAAGGTCGTTTCAGGCATCAAATTGAAGGTGAAACCGAAGAAGCGCGTCACTATTCTGAAACCCAAATCGGCCGATAAAGATTCCGCCTTTGTCGCCGGAGATAATATAAAGAGCAAGCACCAACAGAACCCTAGCA
Organism: Sedum album; assembly: GCA_006409495.1. Classification (NCBI taxonomy): domain Eukaryota; kingdom Viridiplantae; phylum Streptophyta; class Magnoliopsida; order Saxifragales; family Crassulaceae; genus Sedum; species Sedum album. The sequence goes on along the minus strand of QZGG01000205.1, from coordinate 68,388 downwards.
AGAAGAACGATAAATACACCGACAAAGCACTAGCGATATCTCAACTGATCAATACCAAGCAATGGAACGAAGATATGGAATCGACGCTAACGTCGTCGTTTTCTTCTTCTCTATCTAAAACCACCGTCGTTCAGACGCTCCGCCTCATCAGAATTCCAACCAAAGCTTTGAAATTCTTCAACTGGGTTCGTGAATTAAACGCCGCGTTTCATGACGACAACTCTTATTTCTACATTCTGGAGTGTTGGGACGGAGTCGGAACCTGAACACGGCGCGTCACTTTTTGTTTTCTATCGATGAGAAGTCGAAAGGTTTGGTGAAAGTTAAAGATCGGTTTTTTAACAGCTTGATTAGGAGTTACGGCAAAGCTGGGTTGTTTCAGGAGTCGTTGAAGTTGTTTGAGATGATGAAGACGGTCGGAGTTGCTCCGTCTGTTGTGACATTTAACAATGTGTTGTTGATTTTGATGGAGAAAGGTAGGACTAATTTTGCACGCAAGGTGTTTGATGAAATGCTTAGTACATATGGAGTGAGTCCAGATGTGTATACTTTTAATATTTTGATTAGGGGGTTTTGTGTGAACTCAATGGTTGATGAGGCTTTCCATTTTTTCAAGGAAATGGAGAGGTTGAACTGTGTGGCAGATGTTGTGACTTATAGTACGATTGTTGATGGATTGTGTAGAGCTGGGAAGGTGAGGATTGCGCATAATGTGGTGAAGGGGATGGCAAAGAAGGGCGGTGGTTTGAGTCCGAATGTTGTTAGTTACACGACTTTGGTGAAAGGGTATTGTAAGAAGGGGAAGATTGATGAAGCTTTGAGTTTGTTTGATGAGATGGTGGAACGAGGGCTGAAACCTAATAAAGTATCGTATAATACACTTATACAAGGGCTTTGTGTATCACGGAGACTTGATAAGATAAAAGGAATTCTTGATGGAAGTGCGGGTTGTGGAGATTTTGTTCCTGATACGTGTACCTTTAACACTCTGATGAATGCGCATTGTAGTTCTGGAAAGCTGGACGAGGCAATGCAGGTTTATGAAAAGATGCTGGAGTTGAGGGCTAAGCCAGATTCTGCTTCATATAGCATCTTGATCAGGGGTCTGTGTCATAAAGGGGATTTTGTTAGAGCTGAGAAATTATTTGATGAGCTTTTGGAACAGGAAATCTTACTGAATGAAGATGGGTGTAACCCTCTTGCCGCTGCATATAATCCAGTTTTTGAATATCTATGTATAAACAAGAAGACGGAAAAAGCTGAAAGAGTATTCAGACAGCTAATGAAAAGAGGTGTACAAGACCCATCGTCTTACAGGATATTAATTATGGGACGCTGCAGAGAGGGCCAGTTTGAAGCTGCTTTTGAGCTATTAGTTCTGATGCTAAGACGAGACTTTTTGCCGGATGCTGAGACTTATGACTCTATTGTCAATGGATTATTGCAAATGAAAGATCCTCTTTTAGCTCACCAGGCTTTGGAGAAGATGCTCAGGAGCTCACATCAGCCACGGACTTCTACTTTTCATTCTATATTATCACTACTTATAGATAAGGGTTACGCTGTGGAATCTGCCAGCCTGATAAGATTAATGCTAGAAAAAGAAATCAGACAAAATATCTATCTCTCAACCAATGCTATGATCTTGATGTTCAGGAAAGGGTTGCACGATAAAGCATGTGAAATCATCAGACTGATTTATGAGAATGGGTTCGCTATTGAAATGGATAAACTAGTTGAGTTCCTCTGGCAGCGTCAAAAACTTTTATCCGGTTATGAAGTATTGATGTTTAGTTTAGGAAAAGATCAAAGTGTGGATCCTGATTTGTGCAGTAAATTCATAAGTGGTCTCTGTAAGCTCAATAAATTATCTGAAGCTTATCGTCTCTTCAACGAACTTCTCGAGAAGGGAAAGCATCAGCAGCTGAGCTGTTTAGAAGAACTGAGGCGCTCGTTGAAGGCTGATGGTAGAATACTGGAAGCCAAGTTTGTGCACGACAGAATTCCCAAAGAGGTTAGGACTTAGGAGTGATGGAATGGTTGTGTTTCAGCAGTTTAACCCCCAATGCTGAGGTCCTGATATCAGTAAGTTTACTTCTTTATCTGACATTGGCTCAGTAATTTGCTCCATTGTATGGCATTGTTGGAACAAATAAAACTGTTTTCCCCATTATTCTTATCTAGAACAAATAAAAAATTATTACTATTTCATCTAAAGGAATGGACAAATCTCATACTCAAGGCGGATATGCACTCGGGAGGGCTTGAACCACCGATCTCTGAATCCAGAGACTAAGTGGCTGACCGCTAGGCCACTACTCCTTGTGCTGGAGTTCATCTATTGACAGGAAGAAATAGCTGATTACTTGACGACATTGGTTTATTCTGGTGATTGATCCACGAGATCCATTTTCACACATATACAAGAATCCTAAGGTATTGCACAATATTTTGACTCGCATGTACTTTCAGTTTGTTTCCTTAATCTTTATCTTGTCATTGTTTCCTTGGATGTACAAGCTAAGGATTATGCTTAGCGATGTGCATAATTAATTAATTAATCATACCAGATTTTGGCTTGTTTGATGGAATAGACGGTAAATAGAAATATTCAGTTTTCAATCAACAGGTCTTGGCAAATGATCATAGTTATGGCCAGTGATATTCTAACAGTGAACATAGTACGTTGTGAACAATTGGCTAACAGCAAAAAAATCTTGGGTACAAAACTCAGATATTTCAAGTGCAATTAATGTATAGAAATAGCAACACAATTAATCTTGGGTTCTAAACTTGGTGGTATTTTACTTTTTCTCTTCTTTCTCAGCCTCTGCAGCCCTCTTTTGCCTTGCACCGAGATGACGCTTGTTGGTCCTCTCAAGACGGAGCTTGTCATAAGCCTTGAAGGCCTTCATTTCACTGGTGACCTTCACAAGCTCAACAGTAGGCTTCTCACGTGCAATAGGCAAGTATGCACCTTGGACTTGAGTGGCAGTAGCCAGCTCCTCAGGTGTAGAATCACCAGCCTAACAAATGAATGGGCTTTAAACTTGCATCCATCATACTACAATTCCAAATAGATATATTTAATGGGAAAAGAAAGTACCTTGGTCTTGCGAGCTTTTCTTGGGAATACAACCAACTTAGCCTTGTATGTCTTCAACCTTTGGACATTTGTCTGCAGTCCTTCGAGAGAGCTGTTCCTACGACGGTGGTCAACTGAGATTCCAATGGTTGGGGCAAGCTTCTTTGGAATGCCAGCAGCCTGTGATACACAGCAAAATTTAGCATTCAAATACTAGGTAGCTGTAACAAACTCCGAATCAGACAATAACTGAAAATGAACATGCAAAATTTAGCATTCAAATACTAGATAGCTGTAACAAACTCCGAATCAGACAATAACTGAAAATGAACATGCAAAATTCTAATAGTAAAAGCCTAACTCACTGACTATCAGTCTACTTGTGCATGTAAATGTATATTTTAGCTACAAGGATATGAAGAAGAGAAAGTCTAGCACAGAGGGATGTTGAAATATAACCTTAAGCTCTTCAAGGGAGAATCCGCGACCAGCTCTAACCTTCATGTTATATTTAAGAGTCTGACCATGAACAACTGGACGAAGGGGACCAGCAGTGGGCCGTGGAAATATCTTCACTGCCTTCTTTTGCCTGGCTAATATCACACAAATAAACAATTTCAAGAACATTCTTACATAATGCACTTGCAAAACACAACTGAGATGAAGACTAACCAACTCTTCTCCTGTTCTTCCTTGCTGGCTGATTGAACCATGTCTTGACATAGTTCTGCCAGTGCTTCTTGAAATGCCCGTTAGGGATTACGTTGTTGTGCTTCACCATAATTTAACAATCTGAAATCAATCACAATACCTTAATATCAATTCACAAGGCTTTAACTATATGAATGGATCATTTGAATTATCTCTTTCTTAAAATCCTAGCTAAAAATTAGGATCCTACTCACTTTTATCAACTTAAAAACACAGAAAGGTTGCAACTTTAACCAAAACCCACTCCTAATATGCTAATAACTTCACCAGAGAGACACCCACGTCTCAAAAAATCAGCCCAGCACAAGCAATTCATATTCACACAAACACCTTCATAAGATCACAGCACATATACCCCAGCAACAAAAGATCAGAAGCCACAGAACTCGTGAATCAGAATGAATACAAACAGGGCTTACCAGGGGAGAGGATGACTTGTCCTTCGGCCAAAGCTGATTCAGTTAAGGCGGAAGCGGAAGCGGAAGCGGAAGTGTCAGGTAAATATGAAGCAGATCGACACAGATGATACGAGGAAACGAAACCCTAGCGTGCGTTTCATCGAACGGCCCAGATCGCTTGGCGAGACACACGGGCCGTAAATTGGGCTCCCCTTCATTTAAGTCTGTTGTATCCTAGCCCATTGGCCCAAATTCGATTTTTAAATTGTTAAAGAAAAATAAAACTCTTGGCGAACACGACCAGCCTAATAGTAGACGGCCCAATAAGGGGCCACAACAACAGTCTGTCTCAAACCGTCTAACGTGTTTTACTTCAAACCTTAATTCGAAGTGCGCTGTTGTGGTGTCAGCTCGACTTCCTCGTCGGTTTTGACCCGAGTGAGATCTGCTTCCGGAGAGCACTGGAAAATTCGATAACTGTGTGTGTAATTTTTTCTTTCTTGCGAATTGTAATTGGTTGATTTAATTGCGCTGCAATAGTTATTCATCAGTTTGATTTTGATTATTTTTGTTTCGTGTTTAGAGGTGAAAAGATTCATTTTTAATTGCTTGAGTGCGAATTTGTAGTCAACATCTTCCTTTTTCGTAATTGAATTTGTAACCTCCCCAGTGTATTGCAGTGGTGATTTTCTTTAATTGAAGGATGAAATTGGAAAATGTTATGATGTGCAGCAATGGGATGTTTCGCTGATGTTCGGCTTGTTAGATAAGATTTTAGTAGAAGAGAATTATCAGTATGGGAGGTGGGAAGCGTATAATGGAGTGGGCGGGGAAGTCGACTCATTTGAGTGGAGTTCCGAGGAGGATTGTAATTGGGGCTATCGGAGCATTTGCTAAGTCAGTTGGATCAATCTTTAATACAACTTCGGTTCATAATGCAAGTACATTACACCGTCTTGTTCAGTCGCGGCCTCCTGGGGTGCCATTGATCACAGTCAGTAATCACATGTCCACGTAAGTATTATCTTGAATGTAGATCGATCTCACTCTCTTTTTCATCTCTACTTAATTTCAAGATTAATGAACATAAAAATATGTTGAGCTTGAGCATGGCCTTGTTTGATTGTGCAACTTGTTGACAGTTGACGTATCACCAGATTTTTTCTATCAGGTGTAGTAATATTTTTGTTCGCTATTGTAAAACTTTATTTCTGAAAACAGAGTGGACGATCCAGTTATGTGGGGATTTAGAGGTTTCCCAACTATGAACCCCAAACTGGCACGGTGGGTACTTGCTGCTGAAGACATATGCTTTAAAAATGCTTTGTACTCTTATGTTTTTCGAGTTGGTATGTTTGTTCTCAGTTTTCTTTTAGCAGTTTTATTTATTTATTTTCTGTGGGTTAAAAATTTAGAGTAATAACTGATAACCGTGACACATTGAGCATATAAATAGTAAATAGGAGTTATTATAATGAATAACTTACTGATTCATTTCCTATTGCCTCATCATTATGCACTGCACCAATATATTTAAATTTGACGTCTTAAAACTGTGCTGTGTACCTTAGATACCGCCATTTTATGCCAACTAACGTTTTATTTGTCTTTGAATTAGTTTTGATGAATAGCGTTTCCTCTGCAGGGAAGTGTATACCGATTACAAGGGGTGGTGGGATCTATCAGGAACACATGAATGAGGCTCTTGAACGGCTGAGTGATGGAGAATGGGTAAATGCCACTTGTCATAACTTTTGATCAATCATTTTAGAAAACTCTGTGAGCCAATGCACATTCGCCTTTATAATGGACCGTCCATATACTATGCTGTGTCATCGCTTTTTGGCGATTACAATATAGGGAAATCTTCAGGCCTTATTTTTTGTTTTGTAAAGAGCACAGTCAGTAAAGAAAGAAAAACACTGAAGTGGTTGTTAAACATATTTCAGGAATTCAGTTAGTAGATTGGTTCAGGCCTTATGTTCCGACCTTAGGAATTCACTCTTCTTGATATTTATTAAAGAAAGAAATCTTCAGGTCTTATTGATTTGGTTCTGTTTTACATATTTCGGGAATTCAATTAGTAGATTGAGTAGGGAGAAAAGTGTATTACTACGTGAATGCCTGCTAAATTATGTAACATATGCTGATGATTTAACCTACAGTTGCATACATTTCCCGAAGGGAGGGTGTGTCAAGAGGATGCTCCCATCAGACGTCTGAAGTGGGGAACTGCGAGTCTGATTGTTCGATCTCCTGTAACTCCAATTATTTTGCCTATTATTCATCGAGGATTCGAGAAGGTTAGAACTGAGATATTCATCTTTTTGCAAATTTATTTGATCTTTAAATCTTATACCTTACGTTCATATTCTTTTATAAAATAGTTTTCTGAATCAAGGGCCAGCTTTTGTAAATTGCACTTAATGTCATTTCCTCATTACTAGTTTAAATTTTGGTTAACAGCTTGAGATTGTATATACCTCTCATTTCAGGTGATGCCTGAGAATTTTATGTTCGGCAAGCGCCCTCCATTTCCGTTGTTCAATAAACACATCAAAATGGTTGTTGGGGAGCCTATAGAGCTCAACCTCCAAGAAATGAAAAAGTCAGCAATATCTGAATCACGTGGATTGTCATTCTCAAGTTTGCAGTGGCCAAAACTTTCACCTAGTGGTCTGGACGAAGCTGCTCAGAGATGCCTCTATTCATCCATTTCTGAGCGCATTCGTTCTGTCATGGAAAACTTACGGCATTTTAGTAAAACATTATAGCATGGCTACTGCATATCAAAGTAGTCATTTCAACATTTATGTGAGCACAAAAATTGCACAACTCATGTGTTGTTTGTTAGGCATGAATTTTGTTTAACAATTACATTAGTCAGTGTAGCAACTGTTGAAACCAAAGCCTGTCATTCAAGAATGGGTCATAGATTCACCCTAATAAAATGATACATTTTTCATGGATACAGGCACAGCTTTGTTTTTTTAGCAATGAAATGAGAAATTGAAGGATGTCTTTAAGTGGTCATTGGAAGACACCAAGCCAAAAAATTTAAAAGAAAGAATAAGACCATCCAGTGTTCTTTGTCTCTTTTACGGTGCAAGCTAGCCAATCTAAGGCCTCACAGAGACCATCTCCAGTAACAGCACAAGATCCTTGTATGTGCCATTTTCTGTCCTTGAGCTCTGAAAGGCCTAACTCTTCACTGACTTCAGTTAGTGTCATTGCCCCTTTCTGAAAATGTATAGAAACCGAGTCATAAACTGATCATAGCATGAGATTTCATACTAATAATCGAACAAAGGATGGATACTGATGGGACGACCACTGCTGACATACCATGTCTTGCTTATTAGCTAAGACCAAAATCACACAGTTGAGCACAAATGGAAGGTTGACAATGATCTGAAACAATGGAGAATTATATCAGTTAAACCAGACTGGTTGTTAATGGGGATGCCACACTCTATGCGACTGTTACCTGAAACTCTTCTTTTGAATCTCCTATTCGTTCACGATCCGTAGAATCTACAACGTAGATCTGTGTGAATGTATCTCACAATCAGATTATTCCATTTAGTTTGAGCCATTGAGATAACACTTAGTTTTGGAATGGTTTAAGCAGGTTTAGATGGGTAGTGCAAATGTGAAACACATCAAACAAATCTCAAAGCATCGAAAATAATGTTTTTCTGTATGACTGAACATTCTTACCAGACCGTCCACCTTTTGAAAAAATGTCTCAAAAGTGGAGAAATCCTTCGAGGGCCACCAACATCCCACACAACGAACTTAACCTTTTTGTACTGAATTTCTTCCACATTGAAACCTGAGCCGCACATGAAGTGTCAGCAAGAAATGCAATGCTGTTTCCTTAGCAGAAACAAAATAATCATGCAAAAATCTCAGGATCAGAGTTTCATTTCAATAACATATTGGTACCAATTGTGGGAATTGTAGTTACTACATCTCCTGTCTGCAATTTGTACAATATGGTCGTCTTCCCGGCACAATCCAGCCCAAGCATTGCTACCTACATCAAACATAATCATCAGACATGTACAGTTCTGAACATTCTAAATTATACTAAAGTCAAGGTTCACAACTTGAAAACAGACTGTAACAACTAGAATGCTTTGAACAATGAACACCAACAAAACTGAAACAAGATATTCAGAGTCATACCCCCATTTCAGTATTACCAAGTATGGAATCTAAGAGCTTCCTAAAAGCTTGACCCATGGCTTCGTTGGCTCTTTGATCCTCCTCTGGAGTGAGTTGCTTTAAAAATACCTTGCAGGTCGGACTTTTTCTTTGCTTGAGGATGAAGTAGTTCCAGTCATGTGGTTGACTTTTGATTCTCTCCAAGTGGTTGACTTTAATAATAGTTCCCTGACTGTATACCATTTCTTATTTACAGTCCAAACAAGGAAGATATACAAAATGGCATATCTACTTCAAATGGGCATCAAGCCTGACTGGTAGATTAACATGAGACTGAATATTCAACTGGAAAGCGTGCTCAATGGTTTCAAGAAACTTATGAATTATAGGATCCAAGCTATAGCATAATATAAGAGTGGAGCGGGGGACACTGTCAAATATCTTATAAGATATAGGAAGCCTGTACATTGGCCTATATCTCTTTTACAATGCAAGCCAGCCAATCTAAGCCCTCGCAGAGACCATCTCCATTGATAGCACAAGATCCTTGTACATGCCATTTTCGGTCCTTGAGCTCAGAAAGACCCAGCTCTTCACTGACTTCCTTCGGCGTCATTGCCCCTTCCTGAAATTGAGAAACTGAGTCATAAACTGTTTTGTAGCAGCTGTCAATTTTTTCAAATGAGTATACTGATGGGACATACCACATTGAGGTCCTGTTTGTTAGCTAAGACCAATATAACACAGTTGAGGACATATTCATGATTGATAAAGGTCTGAAACAAAAAGAGATATGTGATCAGTTAACGAGACTGGTTGAGCCTTGAGACAAGTGCCGGTATCTGTTACCTGAAACTCAGTTTTTGCTGTCCCAATTCTTTCGCGATCAAGAGAATCCACCACGTAAATCTTGGCAGTGAGAAGTCAGTCATATCAGCAATTTTAGTTTGGGGAAAACACTAGGTTGAAACTTCAAATCTGAGAAATATATGCATTATTGTATGACTAAATGTCCTTACCAAAGCATCCATATTCACGAAGTAATATTTCCAAAGTGAACTAATCCTCTCTCGGGCCCCAACATCCCAGACCACGAACTTGACCTTTTTATACTGAACTTCTTCCACATTGAAACCTAAGAAAAATAAGGAACATCAGAATCTTTTAAATAAAATACCCAGGAAACATCAGCACTTTTATTTTTGTAGTTCTTCCAGATATCTAATCTTTACTCTAGGGAATTCTTGATGATTGCTGCCAGATCAAACACATGAAATAATAGTCAAAACAAAACAATGCCCGGGATCTGCATTTCAGAAAATGATTATAGTACCAATTGTGGGAATGGTAGTCACTACATTTCCACTCTGCAATTTGTACAAAATGGTAGTCTTCCCAGCGTTATCAAGTCCAACCATCACAACCTACATTAACATAATAATCAGATTAGAAATAGCCAAATAGGTTCAACACAGTGGTGCCAAAGCTACAGATCATAATTACAACATCAACACGCAGGAAGAATGGCTTAAAGAACAGCAGAAGTGAATTAAGACACTTGGATTCATACCCGCATTTCACTGTTACCAAGGATGGAATCTAAGAGCTTCCGAAAGGCTTGACCCATGCTTCTTTTCTGTAATCTTACAGGAAGAGTTGCCTCTGAAAACACTTGGCTCTTTAATGGTTTTAATTGCTCTTGGAAGAGGTTCCTCTTCCTCGTCATACGGTTGACAGTTGACTTTGCTTCTTTCCATGTGGTTAAATTTCCTGAGTCCCCATGGCCCATTGTATTAAAAAACTCCCATTTAAAATTTGATCAGTTATAAATTACAGCATGGCCTGTATGCATCTGTATAAAAACGGCCTCAACAGTCGCTGAACAACTACTGAGACTGGGTATGGCTGAACTAGTAAACTGAGATTGAATATTTGACAGGAAAGTGTACCACATCGCTTACAACAAAACTTTTGTATCACACAATCTAAGTATGAAGCGTACACATGAAGATCAAGAAAGGACTTGCACATTTACTGGATGTACAATGAGAGGAGAAAAGCTTAAAAGGAGTTCAAGAAAGAAGACAATCCAGGGTTCTTTTCCTCCTTTAGAGTGGAAGCTAACCAATCTAAGCCCTCATAGAGGCCTTCTCCTTTAAGGGCACAAGTTCCTTGTATGTGCCATTTTCGATTCTTGAGCTCCAGGAGACCCAGCCCTTCGGCTACTTCTCTCGGTGTCATTGCCCCTCTCTGACAAAATAGAAACAATCATTTAAGTAAATTTGTCTGGGATATAGTTGGAAAAAAGCAAAGTGAGGATGAGTTGCTCATCAATAAATGTCCAAGATGCAGATACTTCAGGAAACTACTACATTTTCAGACATAAGCAATTTGGAGTAAAAAGCTCTGTCACACTAGCCACCAAGGCGGTATATGATTGTTATTCATGGGAAGAACATAAAAGTCGTACACAAACATAAGCTGATGGAAGTCAGAATAAAGCATAGAAAAAAGAGGATGAGGAACTGATTAGCAGTGATGTACCATGTCTTGTTTATTAGCGAAGACCAGGATCACACTATTCAGCATAAACGGGTCATTGATGATGGTCTGAAAGAAAAGAAGAAATGTTGTCAGCTGGCCAGAGAAATATATTTTTCAATAACATATCAATCACAATTACCCTTGTTCGAAATATCTATTCTGTAAAGTTACAATGTCCTACTTAAAGGCCAAAAAAAGCTATCATCCTGAATCCAATGAAGTCTTATTACCTGAAACTCTGCCTTTGCCTTCCCAATTCTTTCACGATCCAGCGAATCAACAACATAGATCTGTACTTAGATCATCATAATCATTTTACTGACTAAGATAAGTTTAAGATTAACACCGAGCTGAAATAATTTCTTACCAGCCCATCAGTATTGTTAAAGTAGTGTCTCCAAAGCGGCCTTAATTTCTCCTGACCTCCAACATCCCACACAGTGAACATAACATTTTTATACTGAACTTTCTCCACATTGAACCCTAAACAAAATCCAATATATCAAATCCCCTACTCTCACAGCCTATCCAACTGCAAAACATAGAAACACTCTTCCAAACAGAAAGCAAGCAAGATCAGATCATACCAATGGTGGGAACAGTAGACAGCACTTCCCCTATCTGCAACTTATACAATATTGTCGTCTTTCCAGCCGCATCCAATCCAAGCATCACAACCTAAATCAACAAAATCAAAATCCTCATCAGCGAAACGATACAGTAATTTACAAACCCTAAATATGACCTAATTCCGAAATCGAAGAGCATACATACCCTCATCTCGGCGTTGCCGAATACGGAATCAAAGAGCTTCCGAAACACCTGGCCCATCGCAGCCAAGCGTCAACAAGTCAACGAGAGGAAGATGAAGCGCGTCGACGTTGGATGATAGATTCGATTGATGAATATGTAGAAAGAAGCAGATGTGCGATTTCTTCAGGTTTGATTCTTCTAGAAAGTTTAACTAAACTCGCCATTAAGTTTTACATTTCCCAATTCAGAACTAAATAAATAAATAAATAAAATGTGAGGAAAATCCGCTTTACTTTGTAATGAAAACAAGTCGATAATAAATCTCCAAATACATGCAGATCGGTTGCAGCTAAAACTAGAAAAATCCACACTACTTTTTGTAATGAAAATAAGTCCATAATATATATTTAAATACATGCGGATCTATTGCAGCTAAAACTATTTACAGCGATCTAAAATGATATCGTTTTGATATACAATACTCCCTCCGTCCCATTATGTTTGTCCACTTTGATTATTTTATACCTCACAAATAATCAAAAAATAGACAAACTTTATAGAACGGAGGAGGGAGTACTATGTAAATAAAATGATTCACTACTAATTCTCCTTATTGGATGATTCTTCTATTTCTCAGGTGCATCATTTTGATTAATCTCTATCTCTGTAACTTCCCTCATGCTCTCAAACAGCCTTGAATCTACAGCGTGATTTTCATGCTTTGCCTCTACTTCTTCTTCTCTGGTATAAGAAGAAAACTGTTATTGTTTCCATTCTCGTTAATTTTCTTATTGCCCGCTGCTGCCTCGAGTAGCTTGGATAATTCTGCCACCTTCTCAGCCGCGGCCAATTCTCTGGCGCGCAACTCTTCGTTCTCATGGTTTAAGATTCGTAACTCACACTCATTTTGTAATTTATTTTCAGTCAGTTTGATGTTTTCTACTTTTGCTTCCCCGAGAACTACTTGCATTTGTGTCACCTCTGATTCAGCATCCTTAAGGGACTTCATCAGCTGAGCCTTGTCATTTTCCGCACTACACATTCCTTCCTCGTATTCTTTCACCAGGTTTTTTACTCTTTTTATTTCATTTTCCAATGAGGACTTGTCTTCTTCGGATTGCTTAACCGAATTTACCAACTCGTACTTGCTCTTTTCCCACAAGGCCTCTGATTCTCCTAACTGCTGCTTTGATTTTTCAATAGTTATTTTCAAGAAATCAACTTCCTGTTTCGCATTGTCAAGCATTGCCTCGTATTTCTCATTTGTTTCCTTCAGTATACACCTGAGATCATCTATTTGACTCTCGTAGGTCTCATGTTCTGCTTGTCGAGCGAGAAAGTTCTCCTTGGCCTCCCTGGCCTCAGCAGAGACCTCATGAAGCGCTGCAGCTAGACTTTCCAAAGCTTTCTTATTTTTTTCGTCTTCATACTGACTATTTTCCAAGTCATTGATCAGTTTGCTCTTCTCCTCGAGCAAGCTTTGAACACTGGAAGCAGTAAGCTTCTCATTTTCCAAAGCCTGGAGCTTCTCCTCCTGCACAGCTTCAAGCTGGATCTTTAAGGTTTCAATCACTTTCGCCATTTGTAACGCGTCAGCCTCAGCCATGCCAGCTCTTTCCTCAGTTTGCCTTTGGTTGCCTCGCTGCTTTTCCAATGACATTTCCAACAGAATAACCTTCTCTTCAAGTGCGTCAATTTTTCCTTCTGCTTCTTTCGACGAATATCTAGCCACCTCCAGCTCCTTTTGAACCAAATACAATGATTCTTTTGTAGCTCTCTCTGAACAGTTTGCTTCCTCAACCCGGTCCTCCAATTCTTCAACCTTATGTGTCCATTCTTTTAATAGATGATTTGCATAAGCCTCTGCCATTCTCGAAGCTTCGAGCTGAACATTCACTTGTTCAAGTGCAGCTTCACATTCTGCAACCTTCTCGGTAAGGCTTGTTACTTCACTATTCGCCCCCTGTAAAAAACCTCGAGTTTCCTCCAGTTGAAATTTAAGCACGCTCAGTGAATCTACTGCTGTTTTCTCTGTCAAGTTGGCTTCTACAACTTGCTTCTGTAGTTCCTTGGCCTTCTGCTTCCAGTCCTCAACTATGTCACGCAACTTTGCCTCCGCATCTCGACAAGCTTCAACCTCAATATGGAGCTTGTCAACTGCAGCCTCATTGTGAGCAATGTTTTCCATCAAAGACATTTTTCTCTGATCAGATTCATTCTGTAAGCACTCCATTTCTTCAAACTTCTTTGTCGCTGAACTGAGTAATTCCAAGACTGACCTCTCATTGGTATTTGCTTCTTCAACTCTTAGTTCCAGTTCTTCCACTTTCTGTTTCCACTCATTCACTAGATTGTCTGAATGAGCCTGTGCCATTTTTGACTCATCCAAAACAATACTTAGGTTCTTGATTTTAGCTTCCAGCTTCTCCTCAGATGCTAAAGACTTGTCAAGTTCATGTTTCAAGGACTCGATTTCACACTTCATGCCTAGAACCATATTAGCATCATTTTCTGCTGCCTCGGTTTTGGAACTGATCAAGGCCTTCAAACTGGAGATCTCTGCTGTGAGACTCTCCACCTTGTCATGGTAACATTTCAATTCTTTACCTTTCTCATCTACCTGGCTGATGGCCATATTCTTAGCGTCAGCGAGCTCAGCCAGTTCTTCCTTCGATTCTATCATCTCTTGATTAACCAATTGAAGAGCATCAGCATTTGACGCGAGTTCAGCTCTTAGATCCTCAATCACTTTTTTCCAAGACTCTTCTTTTATCCTAATACACTCAATGCCACTTTGCTCAATCTCCATCCCTCTCAACTTCTCCATCTCCAAAGCCTCCTCAGCTTGTTTCTGAACCGCTACTGCCTCAACAAGCTTCTCATTTGTCTCTTTAGCAATCTTCTGAGCTTCTTTAAACTCCTCAACCACTTGAGCCTTCTCCTTCGCAACTTGACCCAACTTATCCATTGCATTTTTCAAATCCTCTTGTAAAACATTTACCTGAGCTTGCAGATCCAGTGCCTTAGGAACACGCTTTATCAGTGTCTGCAAAGCCAAAACCACAATCAAATTCTGTGTTCACACTTCATTTCAACTACAAATCATAACCTACTCAAAATCACCTGAAACTTTACCTCAGGCAGCACGCTGATCTTTGAGGCTTGTCCATCGGCCCGTGGCTTAGAAGTGACCACAGTCTTCTTAGTGACATCTGCCAAAAGACGAGAACTAGGTGGCTTCACGGGATTTCCTGCCGTCGGCATGGAGACATTTCTGGTCAATTTGGTTTCTGATCTGGCAACATTAGGATGCACAATTGTAGTTGCTGGTGGTGCTTTCTTCCCTAAAGAATTTTGAAGCTGCAGATCTGTCCAAATTCAAAGTCCATTCAAACACAACAAACCCATAAATTGACAGTCATAATAACATCTGAAAATGTTACTGTTGATCCATTCAAATGCTGATTTCTGGACACACCCTAAACTACAATCAGATCCAAAACATCATATTCGAAAAATTCATCATCAAAACATTACAAGATCAGACGAGGGTAGCCTTGAAAAGTGATGAATTTACTTACTTGATCCTGGTCGACATGTTGTTCGACGAAATGTCTCAAAGAAAATCGAACCGACTACATAATATCCAACAGGGAGGAGTTACAAAGTAGCACTTGGAATGCTCTGAACAAGTGCCGTTGATGCGATCTACACAGGTCTGATCGATCAAGTTTCGATCGTCTTGTCTGTGACGCAGTGGAGTTGGTAAGAGTGATGGTCAGTGTCGGATGATGTTTAGGTGCCGTTACTTACAGAGGGAGAACTGAGGAGATGAAGTAACTGTTTTGAGGTTTATGACCAAAATGCCCTTTCGGTTGCTGTGGATATATTTATTATTAATTTTAACAATAATTCAAGGTAAAAGCGAATGGGACAGGGTGTATGATTTTTGTCTGATTAAGTTAATGATTGAGGATAAGAATAATAAAATTGAAATGTTTGAATTATTGAGACATGTGAAAAGATACATTACTACAAAATTCTTTGTTTACAAAATGTAAAAAAACATCAATAAATTAGTAAATTTGTGTGATTATAAACACATGAAGAAATTAAAGAGGGCATAAGTGGAGATGTGATTTAGCATTTGATGGCTTGGCCATGGAGCATGGGATCAAATGAACACATTTAATGGAGCATGTGAGGAGTTGGGAGTGGGACTACTAAAACTAAAAATACTTCGGAATCGAGTTGTCGAGAGTGGGACTCATACCATCGAAAATGCCAGCTACAGTTTGAAAGGTATATAGATTGTATATCACTTTATTTCAGTACTTGAACAGTTATAGTGTTATACATTTGGTGCATGCAGAATACGTAGGTGAGCATTTTTGGTGTCTTTCAAGCCTGCAAAAAAAATAGCTTATTTGGGTCCAAGGGAAAAGTATTTGGATACATAGGTGAGCATTTTTGGTGACATCGGTATAGCATGGTTCTCATCGGTTTCATGATGCGCTAATTTGCCTTTAGATAATTGACGATGATGCGCCCAGCCAGGTGGTGTTGTATGAATTGATAAAGATCAAAGCATGCAACTGCTAGGGCACGAGGGTCGCTGGACGTGTCCATGATGGTAATAAGGACCTTGAGAAATTGAAAAACAAGACATGCAAGCCTTAGAATGGAATGAGAGGAGTTTTACATAAGCTGTATATTTATGATATAATACCTGAAAATCATTCTCTGCAAAATGGGCAGCGCTGTCGCGTCAAAATAGAGGATCTTATGCATAGGGGATCAGTCAAGATGGCCTTAAAGGACCTCTTGCTTGTACTTGTCAAAAGAGCTAAACTTCTTGATGCTATCCTTTAAACCTTCTTCAAGATAGTTCAGACTTTAGACCCTCCAGCAAGTCCTGCAACATAATTCCATCCAGAGAAAGTATCAATGTTAATCCAGCTTCACTGAAGATATATAAAACCCATGTCAGCACCAATAACACCAATGGCTACCTTACAATCAAACCAAGAATTCTACAGCTTTTCTCCTGTATGAACCAATTTACTCTCCACAACAATCTGCTTTGTGGAAAAAGTCAGTTTAGCTACGAACAACTGGCTCTCAAGTCCATAAGGAGGTTATCATCTGTTATCACAAACTACTAATTCGGTGACTGACAATCTTGCCTAGGGTATTAGGTGCCTTAAACACGACACAATCTTTCAATACATCATGTAACAGGCCAACTAATAAGCGAACATAAATGCCACAATCTTGTACTTAAACAAAAGGGTATTGTGAATATACATATAATGACTGGGATAATAATACACTGACTAGTTTCTTCCTTCACACTTTGTAAGAGGCTTGAATGCACACGGCTTCTACACTTACACCTACACACATACCACATTTAATTTTCGAGAAACCTATTACTTGTCTAAATAGTACACACGACTCCACTCCTAGCCACTTTTGACCATGAGTATTCATAAGCACTAACACAGTAATCTGGAGATGCGTTGAGATTCAGTAGTGATATTACTTACATCATCCAACAATGTTTCCCTGAAACTTTCAGATCTTTTAACATAACGCTTCAGAAGCTGAAGGCTCGTTCCAGTGATCAGTTATGTGGTCATGTATATCACCTATGGAATATCTCTTTTCAGAACCTTCACATCAACAAAAAGAGTCTCAAAATTTCAACTGAAATTTTCATCATCCTAATTCAACAATTCAAATCACTACATTCAAAAACCCTAGATCCTAAACCACCTCAATTCCAACCACGATGCACATTTCAACAAGTTCACAACTTTACAGGTACAGACAGCTACTAATACCTGCTCGGAGTCGGAGGTGAGTTCAGTCTGTTCGAATTTCGATCGCCATACCAAATGCTTGAAATCAACCGTGATCAAATCTTAACAAAACCAACAATCGACAAAATCGGATGTTAAGTACGGCGACCGACGCTCGTAGCTGACTCAGCACGCTTCTGTGGATCGGAGCCGCGAATCGATCTCGAGGTAATCTGAGAGTGTCTGTAGCCAATAATGAACATTTTTTGATATATGGGCTGTTGTGTACTTATCATAAACAACTGGGCCCTTTTTGTAATTTAGTCGACGCTTATAATTTACAAAGAGGTCCTTATCTTTTAAAAGTATACGAAATCGAGGGTAAAGGAAAGTACTATTTTAATATATTTAGAATAAAAAATTATTTCAATTTAGTCCAATTATCTAGAAGAAGCAAGCAGCAGGCAAAAAGGTAAGGAGAGAGAAGCACCGGTGCGCAGTCGTCGCTGCGCTTCATCTCCACCTTCGAATTTCAAGATTCCATCTTTCCACTGATTACTTAAATAATCCAAAACCCCATTTCATTCTATCCGTTAAAAAACATGTCTTTCGCTCTTTTCGTAACTCCACCACCTCAAACTCTCTTCCCTCCGCCGTTTTCGCTCCCTCGTTTCTCGCCCTGTATAGCTTCAAAGTTGCGTAAATTGAATGTCAGGGGAATTGTTAATTCTGTTGAGAAGCAAACTTTGATGACGAGTGGGGTTAGTTTGAGGAAGTTTGGGGTTGGGTGTGGCAGGAGTGATGAGATAGCAGAGGAGGATGAGGAGGAAGATGAGGATGAGGTGGAGGATGATGTGGATAGGGTGGTTGTGCCTGAGAGATGGGATGTTGTAGGTCTTGGTCAAGCCATGGTAATTTTTTCAATTTATTGTGTTTGATGTTTTTAAGGTTGCCAGAATGATGTTTTTTGGATATTGTGAAATTTTGACCTTTTGACAATTAAGATTGAGTTTGTGATTGTATTAATGATGATGTGTGTGAAGCTTTCAGCATTTCCAAGGTTTAATGGTGTTGTGTTTCTGAATGTTTAGATTTTCTATTTCAGTGATTGTTGAGAATTAAGATTTAGGTGAGATTGAATTAATGATGTTGTTTGTGAAGTTTTGCCTTATGCACAAATTTGGGATTTTACGGTTTTGCTGAATGATGTTATGTTTTTGGTAAGTTGGGTAATTTTCAATTTGTGAATCACATGTTGACCGGGAATCATGATTTAAGGCTGACATAATGTTTTGTTTGGTATTGTTTGTGGTCGTGAGAAGTTGAATTTGTTTACACTTTTGTGGGCATTCTGATTTTTGCTGGTTGGTATCTTATGGGCAATTTTGGTTTTGGGTGTTGCTAGGTAGATTTTTCAGGAATGGTGGATGATGAGTTAGTGGAGACGTTGGGGCTAGAGAAGGGAACGAGGAAGGTTGTGAATCATGAAGAGAGGGGTAGAGTGTTGCAGGCGCTAGATGGTTGCAGTTACAAGGCTGCTGCAGGTGGGTCATTGTCAAATACTCTAGTGGCATTAGCTAGACTTGGCGGCAAGCCTTATGGAGGTGCTCCATTAAATGTTGCCATGACAGGTAGTATAGGCAGTGATCCCCTTGGTGGGTTTTACAGGTCAGCACTTTGTTTGAAAGTGCATAGTGTAAGTATTTACTTAACATAATGCTAATTTTGTAATTGATGTACAGATCCAAGTTGCGACGAGCAAATGTTAGTTTTCTCTCTGAGGC
This sequence comes from Sedum album, assembly GCA_006409495.1. Lineage (NCBI taxonomy): Eukaryota > Viridiplantae > Streptophyta > Magnoliopsida > Saxifragales > Crassulaceae > Sedum > Sedum album. The sequence continues at coordinate 49,139 of QZGG01000205.1, read as the reverse complement.
TGTTAAGGATGGAACAACTGGAACTGTTATAGTCCTCACCACTCCAGATGCTCAGCGTACTATGCTCTCGTATCAGGTTGACTAATTTTTGTATCATACTCTGGTACATAATTATTATCTAAATATTTGTGTGTACTTGTACATAAAGAAGAAACGAGGTCTAATGCTTGTAGTTCAGCCTCTTGGTGGACCGTGAACATAACAATCCAGCAGATGCCTCATGACATTCAGATTTAGACTCTCATAATATCTTGTAGTCTGCAAACAATTGTTATTCTTTTTCTCAGTGTTTTTATTACACATGTCAGGGCACTTCCTCGTCAATTAACTACGACTCATGCTTGGCGAGCATCGTTGCAAAGTCAAAAATTCTAATAGTCGAAGGCTATTTATTTGAGTTTCCCGATACAATCAAAACAATTGCCAAGGCATGTCAAGATGCTCATAAAAATGGTGCTTTAGTTGCTGTAACAGCTTCTGACGTCTCTTGCATTGAAAGGCATTATGATGATTTCTGGTATGATGCAACCAATATCTGACTTTTTCATACATGTGAAAATTTATCTATACTTTGGGTTTAACTGTTTTACCACTGCAGGGAAATTATAGAGAACTATGCCGACATTGTATTTGCAAACAGCACTGAAGCAAGAGCCTTCTGTGACTACTCATCAGACGAAAGTCCCATGTCAGCCGCAAGATATCTAAGCCACTTTGTTCCACTAATATCCGTTACAGACGGTCCAAAAGGCTCATACATTGGAGTAAAAGGAGAAGCCATATACATCCCTCCATCACCATGCGTGCCTATGGACACTTGTGGTGCTGGCGACGCATATGCATCTGGTATTTATACGGAATACTCCGTGGCCTAGCAGATTTGAAAGTAATGGGAGACCTTGCAGCTAAAGTTGCATCTATAGTTGTGGGACAACAAGGTACCGGCTGGGGGTTACAGATGCAGCTAATGTGGCTCAATCACTTGCATTCCAAATGGAGAATTCTACAGTAGGATCTGATCGATGTGGCTTCTGATAGACTGATACCCAGTTTGCTGATTTATCGGCAATCCTTATATTTTCTACTTCACTGTTGAAAACTAACTATTACTTCTGTGCCATTGTATTATTATCAGTTGGAGAGGTGGCTGTAAAGATTACTCCACTGATTCAGAAATAGATGTTTTTCAATGTTTTGGAATTTTAAGGAAGAAAGTTCTCATTGTACTTGTACATAAGTTCCCAAGTAATGAACTATTTTTTTGTAAAAAGTGATCTGATTTATTGATTAGTTTTACACAACTTTATAAAAAAGAATATTTGGAAAGATAAAAATTGAGGTTTAGCTGAGTAAAATGATGTCTAAAAATGCCATATGAAGTAAATTGAGATGGTGGAACAATGTCCCAAAACTGTATTCCAAAACAGACATACAACCATGATTCTGTCATACAATGCAGATGATGTCACTTAATGGACATTGTTTGAATTCAAGCAAAAGTATCACTGAATCAATCAGATGAGTCCTCATATTGGGATTGGAATTTCAAATTTGCAGTTTCAGCGCGCTGCAGTTTGTCTAACTCGTCAAAAAGCCAGTCTTCTGATTCACTTCCAATGTCGTCATTTGAGCTGAATAAAACTGTGTCTAGAAACGGGCAACATTCGAGTAAAGTTGAAATAAATTTAACTTCCCAATCCCTTCCAATCATGTTATCAACTCTGAGCGTTGAAAGGTTGCTTAAAACTCCCAGTTTCTTTTGTTCTTCATAACACCCGAAAACGACTTTAGCATCATGATTGGTGCCAAAAGGTTCATTGACCTAAGCAACCAGAAAAATTCGAGAAATGCTTACAAAGATGACTTAAGAAAAGTTTGAGAATCTTTAAAGGTAAGATTTGAAAAAAAAGTAGTTATAAATCTTACGTAGATCTCAAGCGATTGCAAATTAGGCGCGCTTCGAAGGATGCAGAAGAAACATGATAACTGATCAAGAGAAAGAATATCAAGCTCATCAAAATCCAAATGATTTAAATGCTCAAACATTGAAGGAAGCTTCACTGGTAAGTCCCCTACAACCAATGCCTAAAGATATTCCAACATATAAAAAGTCAGTATGTAAATTTCTGAAAGGTTCGAAAATTAACGAATAGGAGAAGGTACCAAGAACTCACTTTAAAACCGGTTGCATCAAATGTAAGGCTCTCAACTTTAGGCATGATCTGGGAAAAGTTATCCAATTTACATTTTCTGCCATGCTCCGGTACTTCAAATATCGAACCAATATAAGCAGAAGTCAAACACGAATACTCTTTCAATCGGAATTCCCCAACAGTATTAAGACACAAATTCTCTAGCCAAGGTGCATCAACCACGACAATGTAGTTATCGTCAATACACATATCCGTAAGCTCCAAATCCTTAAGAAATGGAGAATTGGCAATCACAGTCTCAAGTAACCTACCAGTTATTACAACACCTTCCAAACGAAGCGAAACCAGATTAGTAAACCCGCTAAATTCACTCGAAAGTCCAAAATCACACCAGTATAAACTCAAGTGCGTTAAAGTTAAACAACGCAAGATACTGGAAGGACTCCCAACATAACAAGGAGTTGCAAACAATGAAATTTCCCGTATCCTTTTCTCCGTTAGAACATCCATCCATCGACAAAGATCCAACGCCTCAATCGCTCCTCCATACGAATCAACAACATACATTGAAAAATAATCAAGCGGACCGTTATGCTTCAACATTACCGAGTCAACAATACTAACCAACATACCAAGTCCATTTGGTCTAACATATTTGTTGAGAAACTTTACATCAAAACACAACTTTCTTACTCTTGTCCAACAATACCTCCACCTTTTCGATAAAACACTTGTCCTAACCACAACACCAAAATCATCCGTCAAGTAGCTCAGTATATAATCTATCAAACCTTCGGGAAGTGAACTGATTCTGTCCATCAAGAAACCATCAGCCTCTACCCTTTTTTCATCACTATCCATCAATTTTTACTGCAAGAAATCAAAGTGAAATATGAATCAATGGACAATTGACACCCACTTGAATTCATACATAAATACATACACAAGATGTTGAGCAGAAACTTACATGCAGCTGGAAACTGGTGACACTGAGGAGGCTTACTGAGTCGTTTGGATCAGTTTTGGAATTTGAAACGACTGTTCCAACATTTGTAAACCCTCGCACTGATCCGATGATGACATCATATTGAAATGGAAAGAAATAAGAAGCACGTGTTGACGCTCTGTTTTTAATAGATCAACGTTGATACGACAACGTTTAGGCATTCAATCCGACCTCAAAAATCCTCTCTTCTTCCGATTTCAACTGAACTCCATACGACGTAGTTTGGACTTGATTGTAAAGCGAATGGAAGTTTGAAGGCACGTGCTTACCACGTGATCTAGATGTACAGACTACAGAGCATGGAGTCTTCTGCATCGATCCGAGCGTCTAGGGTTTACTCTTCCAATCCAGATTTCGCATTTTCCGACAACCTACGAAGATGTCGATGCTGATGAGGACTCTGTTATCCAACTCCAACTCAGCAAAGCGAATCTTCGCTTCTTCGCACGTCGATGCGAGATCGTACAGTTTGATTCCGATGGTGATTGAGACATCGTCGAGAGGCGAGAGAGCTTACGACATTTTCTCTAGACTTTTGAAGGAGAGGATTGTGTGTATCAATGGACCGATTTCTGATGATACTGCGCATGTTGTTGTTGCTCAGTTGCTGTTTCTAGAGTCGGAGAATCCATCGAAGCCGATTCATATGTATCTTAACTCACCTGGTGGTGCTGTTACTGCTGGTATTCCAATTGAGTCAACTTATTTGATTTTTTTAGCTTTTGATTTGATTTCGTAACTCAGATGTTGTTAGATTTTGGGTTTGTGTAAAGTTTGAGTCTTGGATTGAAACTCTTTGTTGATGACTTTGATTGCATTCTGAGCTTGTTTGTTTTACTTCTTTATGTTTTTGTTTGTCATTTTGAATCTTTGGTGTTGAGGTTCTGCTGCTAAAAATTCGTTAGTGTAATGGTGGAGACTTGATTTCACATATGCGCTGAATTTATTGAAATGAAGCGTTTTTCTTTGCCAGTGATATATCCTTCGGTTGTAAAATGTGTTAACAATTGGTGGATGAATCTGATGAAGAAGAATGGTTTTGGTGCAGGTTTAGCGATATATGATACAATGCAGTATATAAGGTCACCTATAAACACTATTTGTTTGGGGCAAGCTGCGTCGATGGGCTCCCTACTTCTGGCAGCTGGAGCAAAGGGTCAAAGGCGGGCACTTCCAAATGCAACTATCATGATTCATCAACCATCTGGAGGGTACAGTGGTCAGGCTAAAGATCTAACCATTCACACCAAGGAGATTGTTCGTATATGGGATTCTCTCAACGGTTTATACGCGAAGCATACTGGACAACCGATTGAAGTTATTCAGAAGAATATGGATAGGGATTATTTTATGACACCAACAGAAGCCAAAGAGTTTGGGATTATAGATGAGATTATGGATCAAAGACCTATTGAACTTGTCACTGATGCTATCGGGGATGAGAGTAAAGACAAACCTTCAACTTAGAATATGCCGGTATACCTGTATTTCCATTATCATGTTTTGTGATGGATAGCATGTTTTATTTATCTGATTTCCATCCCTGACTTGATTTTTTGGAGCTGAATCAATTTCACTACTTATTCCATAAGTCTAATAATTGCATCCTTGGGATATACAGTTCTGTTTTGATTGACTTTTGAGGTATAGAAACTCTGTAAAGTGACGTCGTTTATACGTTATGCATAATGGGCCTATTGGGCTTTAGGCTCTTCTGACCAAACTGATTAATGAAATGCAATATTCCACTATTAGAGTTGCAACGCGTGTTACATATCTAACAACGTGTCAGTTGCTCCGTGTGCCACATGTCCCGTTTGCAGCACGTGTCATCAGCAAGATCTACCTCAAATCTAACTGCCGGTGTAATATCCTGAAAAAGACCACAAACTATGCAAACCAGACTTCACTATTCTCCTTGATCTTCTCTCCAGCAGCGATCTCTTGTTCATCTATGGCTCTTGTAAGTAACCCTACAAACATTGAATCATGTTATGTTGCTGTTGTTGTCCAGTTGATACTTATTTGAATTGTTAAATGCAGCAGCAGAACTTGAGAACAAGGCTACATCATCTTGGAACAACCCGCCTTTTCTCGTCGTCTACTACTCAGCATTCTCATCCTTCCGGCTCAAAGACCTTTACAAATTGGTAAATTTGCATGACCTTACCAAATGAGATTTCATACCACTGACAACAATTTGCAGCGACTCAAAAATTCAAAATTACATCATTTAATGACGGATTTTTAATAACTATATTAAGGTAATTGTAAAAACAAGTATTGGCCGGTTTTGAATGTGTATATTTTGTACTAAAAGGGTGAGGCCAGCGCATACTCCAGTTTACGTGGTGCTAGGAATGGTGTTAATGGCAATAGGAATAGGAGTCCACACAGCTAAGCAGCAAATCATGCATTCCCCTGCAGTCAAAGTATCCAAGAAAAAAAGAGAATCAGTCATGGAGGTTGAGGATCCAGACCAAGTAGTCTCCTCAGCTGACAAGTACATTAACAATTCCTTTTTCAGAAAAGTGGCTCATGTCCAGGATCATCAATATTACGATCCTGTCCGTCCTGACCCTTTTTTAACACCGCGCCGTGCTGAAACATTGAAGAGCGTCGGGGTTGATCCTAAAACCTCTGCCTCTGGCTGACTGACTGATGATCTGCCTGATAAAAATTAGGATTCACCTTTTGCTTATGTTTTTATTGCTTTTCTTTAGCTAAGAAAGTTTGTGTATGTCCCAAAAAACAGTTGTAATTTGTTACAGTTTTCCTCACCGTTACAGTTGTGTTTGGTTCTTTTCTAATATATCCAGAAAACTTTGTTTTATGTCGGCCCAATAAAAGCCCATCAAAAATAAGGGCTTGAAGTTGACGGACATTTTCAGAAAAGCAGAACAAGAAAGAAGAGACAGAAGATTTAGACGTTTTCCATTTTCATGGAAATCGATTCATCGCCACCAAACCCTAAAACACCATAAAATAACTCAAATCATATCACCACCAAAAACCCTAAAATTCAAATCAACGCAATGGTCGACCGGAAGCGAAAACGCGGCCGTGGAGCTAACGACAATCAAATGTCAGCAGACGATTCAGACCAACCGGCAGACACGACGACAACAGACGCCTCTGTTCAAGAAGCTGCAGAACAGCCAGCGAGGAGAGGGCGGGGGCGGCCGAGGAGGAACGAGCAGGAAGAGGTTGGAAACATCTCGGGACAATTGGCATCGCCGGCCCCGGAGAGGAGGAAAAGTTTGAGGCATGCGGAGTGTAATGGGAATGGAGATGTGTTAGTGAATGTAGGAGATGCTGTGAGGCATTTTGTTGTTCCGGGTGTGAAGGAAAGTGTGGTGAAGAAAGTGGTGCCGTCAATGGACGCTGTTTTGAAGGTATTTTGTGTGCATACTGACCCAAATTTTTCGCTGCCGTGGCAGAGGAAGAGGCAGTATAGTTCGAGTAGTAGTGGGTTTGTTATTGGTGGGAGGAGAGTTTTGACTAATGCGCATTCTGTTGAGCACCATACTCAAGTGAAGCTCAAGAAGCGAGGATCCGATACTAAGTATTTGGCTACCGTGCTTGCTATCGGGACTGAGTGCGACATAGGTAATAAGCTTGAAATTTTGTAGTGTTTATGTGATCTCAGTTTTATTGTGATTGACTATATAGTGCCTAATGTCTTAGTGAATCATTATGTTGAATACCCGAATTCTTGCTCTAGTTTTCTTTATCTTCCACTCTTTGTACTTGTCTGTTCAAGGTAGAACGTGATTTTTTGATTTTGAATGCAGCTTTGTTGACGGTGAGTGATGATGAGTTTTGGGAAGGGGTTATACCATTGGAGTTTGGAGACTTACCGGCGCTTCAAGATGCTGTTACTGTAGTGGGGTATCCGATCGGTGGTGATACGATTTCTGTGACTAGTGGTGTTGTGTCTCGTATTGAAGTGCTTTCGTATGTCCATGGATCAACTGAGCTTCTAGGTCTGCAGGTAAATGCTGTTTCGCCATAAAATTGGAACCATTTTGACAGCTATTAATTATCACAATTTGCTAAGCAGATTTTAAAAAAATGGCTGCTTTTGTTCCGTTGTTTAATTCTGTGCTCACTGCTGCAGATAGATGCAGCAATTAACTCGGGGAACTCTGGAGGACCTGCATTTAATGATCAAGGAAAATGTGTCGGTATTGCATTCCAATCTCTCAAGAATGATGATGCAGAAAATATAGGTTATGTAATACCTACACCAGTTATTATTCACTTTATCACAGATTTTGAGAAGAACGGGACATACACAGGTTCGCATAAAATATTCTCACACTCTTATTATATACCATACTTCTTGCATCTCAGATTTGCTAAAGGCTTAAATTTCATACTCAGTAATACCTGACATTCCAGGTTTTCCAATTCTTGGAGTTGAGTGGCAAAAAATGGAGAATCCAGACTTGCGAACTTCAATGGGCATGACTCCTAATATGAAGGGTGTTCGTATAAGAAGGATTGAGCCTACCGCTCCAGTATTTCACGTTCTAAAACCTTCAGATGTTATTCTTAGTTTTGACAGTGTTAAGATTGCCAATGACGGAACTGGTATGTTTACCTTTTCTGTTGTCTGTGAACTTTTCTGGTCATATTTAGCGGTAGCATATTACTAGCACTTGGCGAGTTGGTCTTCGAGGCGTTCCATTGTAATGGATATGTAGTTTCTTCTCGCAGCGTTTATAGAGTTTCTTTTTTAAATGCCCACTTCTGATATTCTTACGTGTTTGGGTTTTGAATTTCAGTGCCCTTCCGACATGGTGAGAGAATTGGGTTTAGTTACCTCATTTCCGAAAAGTACACCGGAGATAGTGCTCAAGTGATAGTTCTTCGTGATAAAAAAACATTGGAGTTCAATGTCAAACTCGACACCCCTAAACGTCTCATCCCTGCCCATATCGAGGGCAAGCCACCATCCTACTACATAATTGGTGGATTCGTATTTACAGCAATCTCCGTCCCCTACCTACGTTCTGAGGTGTGTGTGTGTGTTTCGTTTCTTTTTCAGTACCTTATATACCATATGAAGATATAATATTTATGTATTTTGCTGGCCAGTATGGAAAAGATTATGAGTTTGAGGCGCCAGTCAAGTTGTTGGATAAGCATATTCACGCGATGGCAGAAACTCTTGATGAACAGCTTGTAGTTGTTTCACAGGTTAGATCCGTAAAATCATTTACTGCCAAAAAATATATTTCTTCCCTGGAATGTCATCAGCCTAATCATGATATCATTCAGGTGCTTGTGGCGGACATCAACATAGGGTACGAGGAAATTGTCAACACTCAGGTACTCCAACCCGCACCAGTACAACTAGAAATGTTATTTTGTTTTGTCGTAGGAAGAATCGGATGATAACATAGTATGCTGAGCAGGTTCTTGCTTTTAACGGAAAACCTGTGAAGAACTTGAAAACATTGGCAGCCATGGTCGATAGCTGCAAGGACAAATTCCTGAAATTCGATCTTGACTATCAACAGGTTCCACCCTAATACTAATTCCAATATCTGTATTCTGAATCAAATTTTATTGTGTTTCTAGCAACTCAATTCAACATTTTAATCGCGCAGATTGTAGTATTGGAGACCAAGACGGCCAAGGCAGCAACGGCGGACATTCTCGCCACTCACTGCATCCCTTGTGCCATGTCTGATGACCTCAAAGCTTAAAACTAGACAGACAGAGCTTCCAGCATGTCCCACTCCACTCTTCTAGTCTCAGCCATCATGCCAATTTATGATTTTTGAATGATCTTGGCAGCTCCTAAAAGAAACAGGATCAAGTTTTGGTTTATGTACAAATGTGGGCGTCCCATGTTTCTCCATTACCTATCACTGTTCAAAAATTGAACTTTTTCATGCATCAATTTTTCTCTCAATAGGATTTGTCAAGCTGCGTCGTTTCAAAACAACCGCGTCGCTTTGCTGTACTTAGCATCGTTTTGTCGTCGAACGGCGTCGTTTATGAGTCTGAAATTTCGTAACCGTCAAAATTCAGACTACGAGCGAGCGAGCGAGACGTATCGGAAGCGCTAAGGTTTGAGCTCGTATTAACTATTAAGCGCCGGACGTAGTCGCTGAGCGGAGCTTCGGATTTCGATTTAGAGTTTGAAATCTGAGACAGAGTTGGTGTAAGGTACTCCAACTACGCGCAATCGTTTCATTTACATTATTTAGGGCTCGATCAGGCTATGATGGGACTTTCGATTGTGTATCATTTACATGATTGTGTTGCGTAGTAATGTTTTCATCTAAATTCAGTCACTGATGATTGATTGCTGTAGAAATGAAATAGTTTGAATTTTCAGTGTTGTCTTGAATGAGATCAATTGTGATTGTATGCGATTGCTACTTGTTTCACTTATACATTTATTTGTAGAAGTATTAGTGATCTGAGATGTCTTCACCGAGCAAGAGAAGAGACATGGATGTGATGAAATTGTGAGTTTTGTTTATCGTGTTTAACTTATATATTTATTTGTAAATGCACAGATTTTGTTTTAGTTTTAGAGCTCATTGAAACCTTATTGATGTAAACATGGCAAAGAAATGCTATTTTTTATAGCTGATGAAAGTTATCGAGTTTTTAGTTTATTGGCTTTCAAGTTTTGTAAACGCCCTTGCCTCTTCGTGTGGTCTCTTGTAGGATGATGAATGACTATATAGTGGATCTGATTAACGATGCTATCAACGAGTTCAGCGTTGAATTTCATGGTCCAAAAGAAAGTAATGGATTGTATTATCTGTCATCCGTTTTATTTTTTTACTCCAAATTTGTGATTTGATTTTCTTTTGTTTTTTAATGCTGGCGGTAAGAAAAGTTATCTTTCCCTATATTTTTACAGGTATGTATGAAGGCGGCGTGTGGAAAGTTCTGGTGAAGTTGCCAGATTCATATCCTTACAAGTCTCCCAGAATTAGGTTTATTGACAAAATATATCACCCAAATATCAATGAAACGTAAGTCCATCTCCTTGTACGGTTGTACCATTGTTTTCAGTGCAATTTAATAGATAATTTAGAGGTTTGAATATACAATGAATTTGTTGAAAAATTCCAAAAATGCCTCTATAATTACGCAGCATGTGATTAATATGTCACTTGTATTTGCAAGCACCTGCTCTTTTGTCTCGGCTTCTCATATCTAGGCTCGATTAGCCCTTACAAATGGACATTGACCCAATTTTCCTCTGTTTCAGGTGTGGCTCAGTTTGCTTAGATGTTATCAACCAATCATGGAGTCCAATGTTTGGTAACAATTATCAGTTGCATCTCTTTTAAATCATAAATCAAGCATTAGGGGCATGCTGTAGGGTTCATTACTATAATTGGTTAGCATCCCTCATTCGAAGTTAACGAGAAGCAGTATGACCCTCTTGTCACCCAATTAGTTATTTGCACCGTGACTTAATATATATTGTTACTTACTGTGTCTTGTGGGACACTTGACCACATTGGTTATCGGGCTAAGTTTTAGTGAAAAAATTGTTTTCTTATCAAGGAAAAGATTAATTACAAAATTTTAAATCATTGATTTAACATGTCACGTAATCAAGGCTCGAGTTACTTTGCTTTTCAACTGCGTGTTGGACTGTATGTGATGTTTTCTTTTTACATGCCATTAACTAGCACTTAGTTTGCAGATCTTCTGAATGTGTTTGAGGTGTTCCTGCCACAACTCTTGCTCTACCCAAATCCTTCGCACCCTCTTAATCGTGAAGCAGCATCATTAATGACGAGAGACCCGAAGCAATATGAGCTGAAAGTGAAAGGTGAGCAATTCAATCATTAATTAAGTTCTGATATGTCTAGCTTAACACACTTTACTGTACTAGAATTTAACATCATGACTAATTGAATCAAATTAATATTGCTTTCAGAGTATTGTGAACGGTATGCGAAGAAAGTAGATGTTACTACAGAAGACAGCGATGAGGATATTAGCGAAGAAGACTTTAGCGACAATGAGAGCGTGTTGAGTGAGGATGGTGGAGTTGCTTCCCTTGTCGAACCATAAAGGTCTTGTATTTAACTCAATAGTCACTAAGACAATACAACCATATGGCTGAGTTAGATTCATAGCCAGAATCACTGTAAATATCATATGGGTACTTGCAAGTTGCAACCCAATCTAGTATAGTAATCACTGTAAATTTTGTCCAGAACACATAACGTAGTAAAGATTCGTGGCCCAATTCGTGGCCCACTAAAAGCTATCGATTTCGACTAGTCCGCTTCTTAGAGTGAGACTATTCACTCCAGGATTTTCGATGGATAACCACCAGTGTTTAATAATTCAGATGCTGAAATGGGCAACTCACCCACATTGAATTCAGTTTTTTCATGGATCCATTTCCATGGTTTATCACCTGAAAAATCTCCCATCTTGGTTCATATAAACGATCGGGTTTAACTTGCATGATGTCATAATTACTCTATACAGTTGTGTTTCACTGAAGCATCCATCCAAGTGGAGTGATACAAAATTCAGGACTCAGCTAAACAAGTCATGTTTAATAGTTACTTGTTCGCTGCTTTTCGCTTTTTCTTCTCTGGTGTTGCGTGGACTTGTGCTTTGACACCATATGTCTTCAACTGAAAATTTTCAAATGCCTCGGATATTGCAGCCACCTGTAGGGAACAAATGAAATCCTATATTATGGCTGGTTCTGATGGGATCAACAAAATTTCTGTGTAGTGAAAAGGAGATTCAGATAAAACAAACCAGTTCAGGCTTCTTAGAGTACACTCGCACTATCTTGTCCTGATAAAATGCCGGAAGCAAGTGACTGATTTGATGGTTTGGGATGGAAAATTTCTCATAACTTTCAAAGTCCTGAAATCATATATAAAATGTTGATAAGAGCTATGAATTTATGGGATATGATTAACACTGAACAGTGAGCTAAAGGATTCATACCTTGAAGAACTTAATACTGGAGAGAAGAAATATAGAAAAAAGGGAAAAAAGTCAATGAGGTACTGAACTTGATTAATGAAGCAATAAATTTTTTAGTAAAAACTTGAGAGCTTGTTCGCATCATGCTTATTAATTTACCTCTCTAGAGGGTTATGCTTTCCACGCGTCAGATCAATTTTGATATTGCTTACAGCGACATCCTCTTCCTTTATAGTGACTCCACCTTTCTGCATACAAGTGTACTAGGCTATTTAGTAATCAGAGTTCAGCGTATGGCTGCAACTGGAACTATCACGACCACATCAAAAAACTATTTTGGCAGGCAATGGCGAGAAACATACCTGAGAACAAACTATATCTTGAGCAGTGACATCCTTAAAGTTCTCCATTTGCTCCATGGGAACAGCGTACTCATTACAAAACTGACAGTAAAGATCATTATATAACGCATAGTTTGCCGACTTTGAATTCCAGTACAAATCTTTGCGTGTATGGGCACTTATATAATGTACCTGATACAAATCTCTTCGGCGAATTCTGAGAATCAAATCTCTAGCGCCTTTTAGCTCTTGATCAGGTGCAGTCTCGATTGTTTTTATTATCGTGTCATCTAACTACCTCAATGACAAAAAACAAATCAAAACACCACCTGGAGTGCCCATAAGCATGAAAAAAAGTAGTATCAGCACGCTTGACCCGTACCTTCCAATATTCTGAAGGTTCAAGTGCGTAAGATGAGATCTGCAGATAGTTGTTTGCTTGTAGCAACGCATCAACAACCATATGCTCTATAGCCTGCACCGTATTAATTCATTTAACTTGTAATTGAAATGATAACCCCTTGGCTACCATATCAAACAATGATCACTAATCAATGTGCTGAATAAGTTTCATACCTTCACTTTAGCGTGCACATAAACTGTTCTGTGAAGATCCGCACGAGTGGCGAAAAGCTTGTGAACAGTGAGGTCTACAACAAACATCAATTGGAAATTTCAGAAGAGCAAAAACAATGAAGGAAATAACATAAATGATAAATTGAATAAAATATCTAATGCACCGACAGTCAGTGGCCCTATAGCATATCTCATCATCCAGAACCCGCATAACATCCATCAGCCTAGAGAAAGATAAAGACTACGTAGCTTATAAGGTTTGTCATTAATTCTAGTTTCTGAATAAACCACAGTGCAATTCTAATTAAAAGATAGAATGTTTTTAGGCATCAGTGCGTTACACATAAATTAAAACTCTAACGAATGATAACTGATGTGTATTATGTCGCACCTTTGGTGCTGAAAGTTACATCCTAAACCACAAGCTCGGGTATCACGGGCGATGTAATCAAATCTGCAAATGAAATATCAACCCATTGAAGAGTCAACAAAAAACCAAACAACAAGAAATGGGAGCAATGAAAAAGAATAGTGTATTATTGAGTTTATTGTTCACTTGTCAACGTCGATTCCATTTCTGCCATTTGCAACAATGTCATACAGGAAGCGCTTCTCCCTCGTGTTCTGCTTGGAATTGTGAAAGGTCATCAGGGGTAAATAAAACCATAGAATGATGGAATTAGCTTTTCCAAAACTTACTTTCAGCTGGGAGGATTCCGAGGCCGCTAATATCATCTCCTGTTACACAAGCAGTCATATGAATTATAAAAAATTGTTCAAATGGCTCAAAACCAACTAACTTACCACGTAGTCATGCCGTGGAAATCAAAATCCAGATAATAATAAAGTACCTTGACTTTTTGTAACGTATCCGAATCAATATCAATATGATGCTCATCCACAATATAATCAATTAATTTCACTGACATTTCCTCATGAGACCTACGAAATACAAACATAAGGGAAAGTGAAACAATTTGTTGCCAAAATGCATTGAAGTACAATTTGACTAAGAAGGTACATAGACAAGAAAAGCGAGACCCAACATATTTTGATACGCGTTCAAGTAAAGGATCAAAGAGACTTGAATATACCAATTGGAACCACGGACAACACGTGGAAGGAATTCACGTTCAAACATGTGGCTAAAAGGACCATGGCCAACATCATGCAAAAGACCTGCGTATTCAGTTTAAACAGTAACCACACGAAGACTTGTGATGCATCTCTCACAAAAGATATGACATTTAGTACCTGCAAGCTTCACAGTTTGGATATCATGACGGTCAATTCCAAGCTCCATTCCCTGAAACATTCATTAACCCCCTTAACTCCTCCTCACCCATCACATAAGAAAAAATGTAAGTTCAACTTCCATGCAACCTCTTACCTGATTAGCCTTTAACTTAGAAACAGCTTCACCAGCTAACCAATACACACCCAGCGAATGCTCGAACCTTGAATGTACAGCACCTGGGTATACCATGTGAGCCAAACCTGACCAAAGTATGAAAACGTCAAAAAAATAGAAAAAATTCCGCTGCAATAAGATAAATCAGTGTCACAGACACCAAGCCTGTAAGGTTTTTAGAATCTCACCTAGTTGTTTCAAATCTCGTAACCTAAAAAATAAGACATTCAGAGATTATTCATTGGAGATAACAGTAACCTAACAAAATGCTAGTACAGAAAGTCGCACTTGCCTCTGAAACTGCTCAGTATCAATGAACTTCAATGCAAGCTGCAAAACACATCGATCAAAAATTCAAACTTTTCACAAATTTCCCATTATAAAATCATATAAGAAAAGGATTAAGAACACTGAACAAGCCTATTCAACCAAGTCAAAAAAGCACACACCACAAAACAATTGAAGGTACAAACTTTTTCAATTATTTAACCCAAACCCATTTACCGGATCAAGATAAATGTTGCCATGAACATTGTCGTGAATATTCTTCGAGTATCTCATACCATACGACTCTTCGTACCCATTTGCACCGCTCAACGACATGTCCATGTTGCAATAAGCCCCCATATAATAAAACCCAAAATTCAATTCGCTCTCTCGAAATCGAAATCAGTGAAACTGATCAGCAGAAGTGTAACGCCGATTGAATCCGAAGTTTCTAGAAGCCGAAATCGGAAAAATTTTTAGAATTGCCCTAGTCCCCAGCAAAAGTTTCCCAAATGCCCCACTTTTGAAAATCCTTTCTCAAATGCCCTAGTTTTAATGATTCCGGTTTTGCCAAAACCGGAATCCTAAAAAAAGTGACATATCCGGTTCATTCAAACCCGGAAATATTAAAAATAAAGAAATCCGGTTTTGCCAAGACCGGATAGTTAAAAAATCTAACTATCTCCGACCGGATCCATGTATTTTATCCAGTCAGCAAATAAAATTGTACAGTCAGCAATGAATCCGGTTCCATAGAAACCGGTAATATTTAAATGAATCCGGTTCTGCAGAAACCGGATAGGTTTAAATGATACCGGTTCCATTGAAACCGGATTGCTTCGAATTAAAACGAGGTTTTCATTCCTCGCTTCATCTCCAGCCGCCTCAGCCGATCCAAGCACTGCCACCCTTGTCTGCCGCCGTTGTCCGATTCGTGCCGCCCATCCTCCTCCAGCCGTTGTCCGATTCATCCCGTGCTCCGTAGCTAAGACTCCGAAATGGGTGGAAGATTTGACGAAAATTATGAGGTTAGGGTTTTTTAATTTTGGTCATGTGTACACTTAGATTTTGTTTGAAATGTGTTGATTTTTGTTTTTGATTATAGATGTTGATAGGTTTATTAGAATTTAGGGTTTTGATTTTGTTAGAATTTAGGGTTTTGATTATGTTTGAATTTAGGGTTTCATTTTTGTTTGAATTTAGGGTTTTGAGTTAGGAATTTAGGATGTTAGGATTATGGATATCGATGAATTTGTTAGAATTTAGGTTTTGATTTTGTTAGATTTGTTAATTATGAATATGAATTGGTATTTTGAATTAGTTGTAAATTGTACATATTTTTAATTGAGTTTGATATTGTACTCTATGATTTAGATTACATTTGTAAGTTGCTAATTCTATTTGTTTGAATTAGTAATTGTAAGATTTATATTGTGATATGTGTTTAAGTAGTTTGTATTTTCTAGAATACTTTTGGACTGCGTAGATTGCATCAGCTTTTCTAGAAAATGTTGTCCCTATCCCAATAGATCCAAATTGTCCAAAGTTTGAGCCCAAGAACTCATCAGTTGGTTCGTTCGCATCCCATGCCGAAATATCACTAAATGCTGGAATATCGAATACATGTTCTGGTTCGGGAACATATTCGACACCCTCATTGTCAAGTTCATCGAGATATTCCATCTCATCTCGGTTGTATTCATCTACAACACTCATATCAAGTGTGTCTAGCGTCGTCATAGCCATCGAGTCCGAATCAAAATCTGCCATCTCTGTATAAAATAAAACATACATGTTAATAAATAAAATAAATACACAAAAAATAAAATAAAATAAATACAAAAAAAAAATAAATAAATTTTTTCAAAAACTAACTTACTATAATACTGGAGAGAACTGTCGGATGAAGAAGTTTTTTTTTCTTTGTATCGATGAAGAAGTGTGGATGAAGATGAAATGGAAAATGAGCAATATTTATATCAAAACAATCCGTGCTTCATAGGACCGGAATCATTTTAAGGATTCCGGTTTCATTAAAACCGGAATTTGCAGTCCTTTTTCAGTGTCGTCAGGCTTTTGTTCAATTATTTTGTATTATTTCTGAACAATCCGGTTTTGGGAAACCCGGATTCAGACTGCATGCAATAATACCTGTCTGCATGGAACCGGGTTCAGAGAATGTCAAAAATTTCTGTGCAATCCGGTTTTGGGAAGACCGGATTGAACAGAAATAATGCATGCATGCATTATTGCTGGGTTCCCTTTTACCGACATAAATACCGGTTACACGAACGCCGGATTTATTAGACAATTCCGGTTTTGGCAGAACCGGATTGTATTTTTTTTGCTGACTGGACCACCTCGTCAGCTCCACGTAGGCTTTTATGGGAAATTAATTACTGTGGAATAGGATTCCGGTTCTGAGGAAACCGAATTGTTACATTTTACAACTATTCGGTTTTGTTAGAACCGGAAACATTGGTTTGTGTTGATTCCGGGTTTCCGAGAACCGGATTTGTCCTATTTTTAGGGATTCCGGTTTTGGCAAAACCGGAATCATTAAAACTAGGGCATTTGAGAAAGGATTTTCAAAAGTGGGGCATTTGGGAAACTTTTGCTGGGGACTAGGGCAATTCTAAAATTTTTTCCCGAAATCGACGGCGAGAAACTAGGGTTTCGATTTAGAAACTCACCTGAGCAGCTGAGCTGGCTTTTACTTTGACGCATCAAAACGACAAGTAATTGCGCGTTTTGTATCGTATTTCTTAAAAGCGAGAGTAACGATCCTTACGACTTCAAGTCGTCGTGACATCACCGATTTAAGAAACGCATGCGCCGTCGTTTTAGTTCATAACTACTTTAAACGTCGTAGTATCAAACAGTTTTCCGGTTTCATCACCAAAGACAAAAATTAATTAATTAATGTATTTAAATAGAGAGAGGGAAGCAGTCGACTGCAGAAATCCGAAGATGGCGGAGAGGCAAGAAAAGTCGTCGCAAGGTCCGTCGGCGATGACGGAGTCGGTCTGGAAGCAGCGAGAGGTGGAAGCGGACGTATTTCACATATACGATACGTTCAACATGTCGCCTAGCGAGGATCAGAATGCAGTGTGCGTTTCTAGGGTTTCTTAATGTCCAGCTGTTGATATATTTAGAATTTTATTCATTTCAATAGCGTGGTTAATATTTGTGATATCTGATTTTTAGGTTGATGATTGGACGTGATGATCACATTGAGCATTTGACTAAAAGTCTTCGACAGCCGTCTTCCAGCTTTTTAGATACATAGTATGTTGCTTTTATTGATTGACATTTTAGTTTTGGATTAAATTTGAGTTTTCATGGATTCGGCAGCTTTTTCCGTAATTTAGTTTGTGGCTGGATTGGTCATTGATGTTTTTCTTGGATTGGTACTTTGAATGAGACAAATGATTTTTTCTGTGTGGAACTAAAACTTTAAATAATTGTTTGATTTTTTGGCTAGTCGTCCGTGGCTGTGCTATTGGAGTGTTCATGCCCTCACTTTGTTGGGAAAGACAATTGATGATGAAATGAAAAATGATGCCATCGACTTCCTCATGCGATGCCAGGTTTGTAGGGACAACAACTGAATATCTAATTTCATACATTACTAAGAAATGGTGTTGTTGACTATTCTGTGGCGAGCAATTTTTACATTTAAACAGTAATGTGATCGATTTTTATCACCCTTTTTGATACATGGATTTTGGATTTATGTTGGTTCTTTTTGTTATGTTTTGCTGGTTACTTGCAGGATCCATATGGTGGCTATGGTGGAGGGCCTGGGCAGGCGAGTAAATTGTCCAATAGACTGATATTATGTTTCTGTTATATTCACTTTCAGTATATACGTATTTAAGTTATTTTTCTCTACATTTATGTGTAAATTGCCAGTTTGCCGTGTGTTTTAACTCCCTATTACTATAGGAGGCAAAGAGGCATTGTCATCGATAAAAAGGTAACTAGTAATCAGCAAGATGTTATTTTGCTAGGCACTGTGTTGTGACTTCTCTTTTTCTTATCATTGTATTTGAATGCATGGATCTTTAAAGAATGGAGATGTACAATTTTTTGATGCGCATGAAAGTTGTCAGTGGAGGCTTCAGGTGAAAGAGTGTTTATGGTTATAGCTTGTTGTATAATGCTGACACGTGTGCTGTAAGTTCTCTGGTCCTAATAAAATTGTGGTACCTAATTTCAGTTCCATTTGTTTCCTTCAGTATGCATGATGGAGGTGAAGTAGATATAAGAGCATGCTACACTGCCATATCTGTAAGTTCCTTGATATTAATATCAGTATTCATGTTCCCATGTCTTTATTGACGACTTTATCCTGCATTATATGATAGAAAGGGTTCCTGACAAGTAGAGTATCTTGTTTGGTGCTTGTATTTCACGGATTTTTGGGATAAACATCATGCCCTTACCGGAAAATCGAATAAGTCATTCAAAATTAAATGCAACTCCTAGCTAATGAACAATGCCCCTTCTGGAGAATAAATAGTGTCCATGTCTCGATGTACCTTTGAAATTCTAAAGGCTTGTATCATCTGCTGACTTGTATAAGTTTATATCCATGAATGTTTGAAGTTTCGCTGGCTACATTGACATGATTGTTAACAATTTCTTTAGATCTAAGTAGCTATGGTTGCGGGTTGCTAGTATAGTTGTTTGCGCAATAATAAAGAATCTTAACAATTGAAAACTCATTAGTATGTATCATGTGCAGCAATGGGTTAGTTTTTATTTAATGTAGTTCCATATGTTTGTAGTCATGTTGCCTTAATTGGGTATAGATTCCATCCCTAGGATTTTTCTTGATCATTATCAAATATTTTTATTTTCAGGTTGCAAGTGTTTTAAACATTTTGGATGATGAACTATTACTAAATGTGGGGAATTTTATTCAAAGGTTAGCATAAAGTATGCTTAGTTGCTTAAAACTTCAACACTGCATTCTACAGTGCACTTTGAGCTAGAAATGAAATGTTCATTACACTGTCAGACATATGAAGGTGGTATTGCTGCAGAACCTGGCTCTGAAGCTCATGGTGGGTATGTTCACAGTAACTGCCTTATGTCTGGAGAGAGCTAATACTATTCCTCCTTGACATTGCTGCATTAATGACATCTGAAATAGAAATTGACGATGGCTATTGATTTAAATTTTCTCTGATTCTGCCCTCTTGCTTTATACCTTTTCTTTTCCAGGTACTCATTCTGTGGGCTTGCTACAATAGTTGGGGAAAATGTTAATACTGTACTGTTGCTTTGTGTTATATGTCTCTTATACCTGATGGCTTGTAGCGTGGAATATGTTTTTATCATAAGTCCTACCTGAGTTAACTTGGAAAGTATCTCTATGATTAGGACTGGCTGGTCTTTCGCCAAGGCGTTGAGGGTGGACTTCAGGGAAGAACTAACATATTGGTAGATGGTTGTTACTCTTTCTGGCAGGTATTATTCAACAAGAACCTTCTCGTAGCACATCTGAAACTTGAAAGATACTAAGGCAAATGTTGTTGTAGGGAAGTGCTTTTCCCTTACTGTAAAGGGATCAGTGGTGATTGAGCAACTTGGGGTTGCTACTGAAGCACACACCAGCATTAGCACTGGAAGTGCTCATGAAGGAACTTCGCGAAGCGTTGATGAACTGCATAATCCCGGAGAAGGTATTTTATTCTTTAGAACCTAGAACTCTTCACCACCTGTGATAACCAACTACTTTATAATGGTCATACCCAGTGGCGGAACCAAGACGAAATATTCGTCGGGGCTCAAAAGTTTAGGAGGTACGAGCTATCTGCAAATAATTTTAGCGGGGCTCAAATAATTTTTTTAGGGGGGCTCAAATAATTTTTTAGCCGGGGCTCTAATAATTTTTTCAGCCGGGGCTCAAATAATTTCAGCCGGGGCTCAAATAATTACTTTACCCGGGGCTCCAAATCAAATTATGATAAATTATACCTGGTAAAAAAAAAAAATTTCCTCGCCGGGGCTCCAGCCCCCCTGGTTCCGCCACTGGTCATACCCACAGGCTTATGGTATGATAGCAGTAATGCAGGTCTCTCCAATATTTGTGTCAGATTCCTTGAACGGGATTCGGATTTACCCCCTCTTATCAGTGGCGGAACCAGGGGGCGAAGGGGGGCTGGAGCCCCGGCGAGGAAATTTTTTTTTTTTTTACTAGGTATAATTTATCATAATTCGATTTGGAGCCCCGGGTAAAGTAATTATTTGAGCCCCGGCTGAAAAAATTATTAGAGCCTCGGCTAAAAAAATTATTTGAGCCCCCGCTAAAAAAATTATTTGAGCCCCCGCTAAATTTATAAGCTTTTGAGCCCCGGCGAATATTTCGTCCTGGTTCCGCCACTGCCTCTTATACGAAGCTTTGCATTGCAGGATTATATGCTCCTATGTTGTCAGGTTCTGTTAAACATGGAGTGTTATTTCAAAATTTATGATTTATTATTGTCAACATAAGAAATTTATGAATTTCTCATGAAGATATCAGCG
This sequence comes from Sedum album, assembly GCA_006409495.1. Classification (NCBI taxonomy): domain Eukaryota; kingdom Viridiplantae; phylum Streptophyta; class Magnoliopsida; order Saxifragales; family Crassulaceae; genus Sedum; species Sedum album. Next base: position 27,902 of record QZGG01000205.1, on the reverse strand, counting down.
ATCACGATGACAGTGCAGTGACAGTGAACTTGATCAAGTAGTTACAACTCTGTTTAACTTTCAAGAACATAATGTCTGTTATGGCAATTAACTGATTAAGTTTGCTATTGCTTGTTTTACTGAATGACATAATGATTTGATAGAGGATCCGGCAGGGGGCTTTAAAGACAAACCTGGAATGCATGTAGATTTGCATCACACATGTTATGTTCTAAGTGGCCTCTCAGCTTGTCAACATATTTTGTCGCAGAGGATGTACTCCCCTCTTCACTCAACCATTCGAGGCCCTGACTCCAATCTCCTTGAACAATGTCATCCACTTTACAATGTCATCCTCGAAAAGTACTGTGATGCTCAATATTTTTTCTCAAGGTGATAGCCCTTTCAACAATCAATATTACGTACATCAACTGTCGAAAAGAAAACTTCATACCATGTAAACACAATGAAGGTACTGTTTTATTCATATCAAGCTCAGGCAAGCGTACAACCATTACAAGTTTACAACTTTGTAGTAGTAACATGCTCGTTTAATCGACAATGTGGAAGAGTACATAATTTAATTTGTGATTTTTGCTACATCATACAGAAACATACGATCTTATTGACCTGCTTAGACATTGTAATTAAACAAGATCAGCATCCATCTTTATTGGTAGTTCAAATGCTGCTTGGTCTGCACTCTCTACTGTGAATCCAAGCACCAGCAGTAGTAATCAGACCTGGACATCTCCAACATCTGAGCTGGGGTCATCCTCTCAAGCTCATTTTGCCTCCATGCAGCAAAATTGTTCCGGTTTTGTGGGTCATTTGCCAGAGGGTAGTCTTGCATCCTGTGGGACTGTGACCTCATTCGTAGGTAAAGCCTCATTGTTGCAACACAGTCTTCATATGGGTCTTGTATGCCATTTTGGATATCATAGCTGCAATGAACACAAAACTTCAGCAACAAAAAAGGTGCACGGTTTTGAAGATTAAGGACAGGTTGTAATTCTTACCCCAGATAAGCTTGAGTTAGATACTTAAGTGAGTTGCTGAGCTTGCTGGTTTTCATCAGAGGGGGATATATGGCAGTGTCCCTGCGCCAAGTTCAGTTCAAGAATGAGTTTCTGAAACTAGTCACTGCTCTCTAAGTTTCAGTTTCTTGTTTAAATGGTGAGGTTACCTGATCAGTGAAGATGGGTATTCCATGGCCAGACAATCAAGGTCATGGTCCAATCCATGTCCGACGAGGATCCTTGCCCTTCCCCGCTTGGACCTAATCTTCCAGAGTGTCTCTCCATTGCATAAAAAGTCTTGAATTCTTGACTGTACCTCCCTAACTGGCATTGCATCTCTGAGAAAGTGAGGCTGAATTCCAGTGGTTTCATACCTGAAAAGTTATTCAAATTTCCATGTCACACCACTCGCAAAACACGCTTTCGAAGCTAAAGACATAATCCTAGAAAGCAGCATTTACCTGAAATTGGTGACAGGCATCTGTGGCTTGACATAAGTATGAAATATGATGTTTTCATACTCATCAATGAGGCAAACCCTTGCACACAGATCCAATGAGCCATCACTTCCTCCACCTACCATTTTACAAGCCATAGCCACAACTTGTCTTCCTCTTGCTCGGCCATTGTCAACCCTCATGTCATCCTGAATACCCATGCTCGCCATTCGAGCAAGTATACCCTATTCAACACAAAAGGCATGAAAACAATCAGCACCCATCACTGTGTTACAAAAATTATACAGATTTTGTTATGTCACACGTACATAGTTTGATCGAGTATACTGGCATGATTCCCGATGTGCCCTAAGGGCGTACGGGCTGTCAAAAATGGAGAGACAGAAGCTGCATCCCCTGACACTGAATGGTTTTGCACATTCCACCTTGGGCAATGTTCCTGCAAAAAATGTACAATAACCAGGTTAGCTTATCATATGTTCAGAAAGAAGAAATAAATATGCAGTATATTGCTATCAGTGCATACCCATCAGATGTTCTCGAAGAGACTCGAAAGATCTGCATCTCTTCTTACAGACACCACAGATAGGCTCATGAACTGAATGGAATGAAGTCCTCATATGATCAACAAGATGATCCAGCCTGTTAAACTGCCTGTAGCATGCAGCGCACTTGTTCCTGCTTCGACAAATGCAAATAAATTAGTTACCGAGGTAACCGGGTTCATAAATATATTTGACAAAACACATAGTTCAAGCTTGAAACCAACCTTTGAGACTCTGAAGAACCATCCATTGTCTGTAGCTGAGGTAACTGAAGAAGTTGCGCAACAGGAAAAACCAAGAAACTGTTTCTTGAGTCTTAAGGTATTTCAGTTCTTGCTAGAAATGATGAGAAAAACTCTACGTCCATAATGCATATTTATACTAAATTTTCAGAGGCATCTGCCATTAGTCCACGGAAAGTACGTCTACGAATTTATGAAAAATATTCGATACAGTTTTCTACTGGTTGGAACGCTTACTCTTGACAGTCGTCGTCCTTGCAGGCTATTCTGATAGCATTGTGCCATTATTGATCCTTGAGGAATATGCAGTATCCACTTTAGTATTTGACTTTGAAAATACCTGTTGATGCCTTTTGTGGACCATAAAATGTCACTACTGAAGAACTCCAAAACTTTTGACTGAAATAAAGTCAGTAAGAAAAATCACGATCCCAACCAAGAACTAATTGCTGTAATCCTTTTTTTGCAGATACACATAAGTTCAGCGCAAGTTCCGCAACGTGAACTGGTTTACATAAATTCTGAAGGTAAAATACACAACTGGTTTATTAATTTTTCTGAATTTGAAAGACTTCAGTTTTAAGTATTTCTGATGCAGTCAACCTATGTATGCCTTTACAGGTTTGGCAAGTTAGATTCCTGATTCTTGGTAACCAAGTTGAGAGGCTTTGAATGGTCAATGTAAAATCCTAAGTACTTGAAATGGACCCAGGGTAATTTCGTTGGAGAAGAACGTCCGGTTTTTTTGGAGAAAATAGATTTGGTACTATATGTCGACTGAAGAGCAAGTTGCCCAAAGTGAAAGGATTCCTACACGTGAACTTCGGAAAAAGATAGGATATGTGTTTACCAGAAGGTAATTTATAAAGCAAAAACCCGAAGCTAAGTCTGATATATCATGTGGACTAGAAAATCAGTTTCCACATTAGCTATTTGCTTCCAGGTCTTGTGTCAAGTCCTGTTGTCTACATTGTGCCTTACTAAAATGCAGCTTTGTTTTTCCTGGTCGTAAAGTGAATAAAATTCCTCTTGCGGATCACGAACGATGAGAATATAACACACTTTTGAAACAGGCCGTGTGCACTCGACAACTACCTGTTGTTAAGGCATCTAACTATCATTTTAGTACAGCATAACTTATTTGTCCCAGCTTATTGTCTTTCATCTCCACAGTTTACTTACATCATAAGGTCAGAAACCTTGTAAAAACCAATAAAAATTCTCAAGAAACATCTAAAAAACACTTCAAAAAATACTTTTCCTTGTATATATCATATGTTGAGGAAGTAAGCATTCATATCAAACAGTCGCTGCAAAATCACATTTCCGCTTCCACTGCCGCCGTGCCGCGTTTCAGTCTTGAAAAACCACGCAGAGTTCATAAACCAGAAATTTCTTTCCAACTACTGGAACCATTTTCTTTCATAATCCAACTGAAAGCTGAAATGCATGAAACAAATCCGGCCGAATCGAATCTGACTAGTCCGCCGAACCAAAGATTCATATTCGGTCCAATTAAGTCTGGACCGGATGATCGGATGTGCACCTGTTAGAAGTAATACCCGAAACGACACCGTTTCAGGCGATGAGAGTGAGGAACAAGTCAGTGGTTTCCGGGTGTTTGAAAGCGCGGTCAACACTCAGGAGAGATGATAGGGTTAGGGCTCGTAGCTTGCGGCTACTGTTGCGTCCATCTTCTCATTCGATTCCTCACTCACTTCGTCTCTCGCTTCCGATTCGAAACCCTAGATTCATACCTTTTCTCACTCTCCTATAGTGATCTCTAATTTTGTGAAGAAATGGGGAATTTGTTGAACTTGTTGAAGAGCAAGGAGCCTCCGCCGCCGGTTGTTCTCGTCCCTCCGCTCTTCGATTTTCCTCCCTTAGCTGCTCGCGACAGGTTCGATTTAGCTTTTTAGTTTTGCTGTGTTGTAGAAGTAGTTGATTTTTGACATTGAGTTGTGACTATTTGTTTGATATGTTGTTAATAATGTGCAGGATGATGGAGTCGTCTTACAATTTGTTGTTTGGGAAGCTTGCGTTGAAATGCCTGTTTGAGGATTATTTTGATGAAGCGGATCATTTTAGCACAAGATTGATGTTGAAGCCGATTGATGATCCGAATGTAGACTTGATTGCGACGGTAATTTGTGTATTTCGCATCTATTTATGTTGTTTTTGTCTCATGTGTTTTTTCTATTTGGTAATAGATGTTTCCAGTGAGATTTAGGTGAGTTGTTTGAAATCTTTGGATTAGTGTACATACTCTCAAACTATTGACTTATTTTGAAGTTTTTTTGTTTATTGAGGGTGTGTGATTGCATGTATTGGATCATGGTGGTGAAGCATTATTGGAATAGCAGGTAGATTGGATGTCTTCAAGAAAGTAACATACTTTCTATTTTGTACATAGGTATCTGGTCCGCTTGAGAACAAGAAGAATGATAATATTGTGGGAAATGCCCTGTTTCGATGGCAACGGTATTTGTTTATTTCAAATTCTTGTGTGTTTTACTGAGTATGTCTTGTGCAAATTACAGTATTTTGTCCTGTGGAATTAACGATTCTCTGTGAAACCAGCGACATTGAGAATCCTCACTCATTTGCAGATCTCTTCGTCTCCAACTCTGAGCCGTAAGAACTCACCTTTTGTTCCCTTTTACTGTTCATTATAAAGACATTAGATAGTGATATTATCTGAGTTTCCCTATCAGTATCTTACGTTTGAGGGCAAGTGCTTACTATCCTCAATATGGATTTGGAGCCTTCGGTGTTTTCCCTGTGCTATCAACTAATAGGTACCTTTGATATTCTTTTGAGAGATGTCATAACGGAATATATATATTGCAAATGAGATATGATTTGGTCTTTTTTACTCCTCCAGAGTGTCAAAGAGAGACTATGGTATCATGGGACTGAGATATGGTTCGCCAAATTTATCTTTTGGAGCCACGTTTATTCCTGTATCTGGTACTTCATTTTTATATATTCTGCATGACTCCACTTGTCATGTCATCTATTGCAGTTTATACTTTCAAAAGTATTGATTTCATTGTCATACTCTTTACTACTTTGTAGTGGCAGATGAATTGCCAAAATGTGCATGGCTGGTGAGCAAGATAGGGAGGCTGACTGCTGGTGTGCAATACGAGCCAGAAAGTAAGTTATTTGTTGGCAGGATTTGCTTGAAGCCTTGAAGTAATAATTCTTTGATTCATGCCCTGGCACTAGTGTTCTGTTTGTTATTTTTGTAACCTGTAATTAGTTAATAAATTTCTAATCTATAACTGGACTACAAAATGCTGCTGCACTGCATTTCATGATTGGTAGTTACTCAGGGTGTAGTTGGCAGTGTTAGATGCTGATTAAACAAATAGGTGTTCACAATTTCATGCTCGGCCCTTATATAATTGATTAAAAATGATAAATATTAGCTCTGGTTTGTCATGAAGTGTTTATCGTATGTGATACATTGTTTTCAAAATTTATTATACTGTCCATGGCCTGATTTCAGTTGATTATTGTCTTATTCATTAGCTGGAAGCAAGGACTGGGAAAGAATTAAAAATTTAAGGAATTGGAGTTGTGCAATCGGGTATGCACTGGGTTCAGGCAGTCCTCTGAGCCCGTCTTTTAATTTCAGCCTTGAGCTTGCTAAAAGCTCCCAGGTGACCTCTCCTTGCAACCAGTTGATTAGCTCCCAGCTAAAAGATTGTAATTTATGTTTCACTCTGATATCAAATGTATATTTGCTGATGAGATTTTCAAACAAATTTCAGTTCATTGCATCATTCTATCAGCATGTGGTTGTGCAAAGACGGGTATGCTCACTTTGGCATCGATGCTCCTCTCTTTCATTTTTTCAAACTCTGATTATATTGTCATACTACAATCGGATCTTTCGCAGTTGTCTTATCTATTTTCCATATGTTTTTGGTAAGTGTCTTTCACATTGTGGTTAAGCAGAATATTGAATTACTTGTTCAGGTTAAGAACCCTTTAGAAGAAAATGAAGTTGTCGGAATCACTAATTATATTGATTTTGGTTTTGAGCTCCAATCAAGGTTTGTTAGATTCATTTATATGTTAAGATGTGTTAACATTGAATTCTGTGAAAACTAAATTTGTCTTTATTCTTCGCTGCGTAACGCAAAAATGAATGGCAGGGTTGATGATGTGAAAACATTAGACAACACCCCAAATTCAACATTTCAGATTGGTGCATCGTGGCAAGCAAACAAAAATTTCTTGCTAAAGGTAACATCTTACATGCAGTGTACCAATGAGTTATTTTCTTCCGTATGCTCATATAATATTGGCAGCGTCGTATGAGATTACCTTTTATTCTCGTCTCTCAGGCAAAGGCTGGACCTAAGAGCTCAACTGCATCTGTCGCATTCAAGTCTTGGTGGAAGCCTTCTTTCACCATCAGCGTGTCAGGTACATAAAATTCACAATACAAAAAAGAAATAACTTAAATCTGTGCTATTCTCTCAAAAACAGTTTTCTCATTATATTTCTGAAAAGCTAGTGACCTATTTGAATAGAACTTGAGCTTACATAACATATTCTTACATGCAGCAACAAGGAACCACAGTGATGGCAAGACAGCATTAGGGTTCGGTCTGCGTGTTGATAATGTCAGGGAAGCCAGGTACGACGGTCCCCTTTCCGCTCTGAAAGTTGATCAAATATCCAATACAAATTCGAAGCAAAATGTACCGAAAATCAATATGCCTTAGAACCTCATTATCTTCACTTGTTCAAACCATGCAGTTACCAAAGAGCTGATCCAAATTATGTAATGCTGACACCCAGCAAGGAGCACCTGGCTGAAGGCATCCAGTGGAAAGTCGGTGAGCGACCCATGTTCCAATCCGATGTCAGCTCAGGCAACTTCTCCCATCTCCCACGTGAACTTCGGCCAACCCACAACGTCTTGTAGGCGTTTCTGCACCTATCCAACGCAGCCTCTATGCCTCTCTATAGCAAAAGTCATCTTAGTTTAGTTATGATGAGAAGCATTTGGTTTACATTTTAGAAAATACAATTCTGTTTTAGGTATTTGTACTTTTTTTTGATGATGTGGTTTATCTACTTGGCAAAATGCGGTCAATGGGTCAAGTCGCAGGTAATCGTCACTTGTGGTTATGGTCGTTCATGTTTCTACACTCTTTTCGTCGACTGATTCCATCACGCTTTGGCCTCAACTCAATGACCTCTAAACTATTCACCGTCGGCGATTCACATAATGAATTCGATATTAACCCTCAGCCGTTAAGCAACCAAGCGCCGCTCTTCATTCTCTGCACATCAATGGCTCTGTGATTCTCTTTTCGTCGCTGAAATCTGCGATACCTCGTCCTTCAAAGTCTGGTACATCAACCATCTGGCGGTATAGTATCTTGTGAGTTGATTCTGAATTTATTGAGTTAAATTTTTGAATTTTTTCTTTAGGTAAATGCGTTTACTCTGGAAGTGCTGGAGGTGCCGCAAGGATTTCGATCAGGTATCTGTGTGTTGGGTAAAGCTGGCTTATATTGTGACTTACTATCACGTCATTTGTGGCACTTGAGATCTCGAGTTAAGCATTTTACATACTTTGTAAGGAAATATTTCTGCATGTTGCCAGTTTTGATGTGCAACTGCATAGTTTCTTTCGTTGATTACATATTCGTAAGAAGTGATTGTTTGAAGCTGAAGAACTTTTCCACTAATTTTGATTTGTTTAGAATGTCTCGCGCTTTTGCTGATTTGAAACTGTCAGGGGTGACATGATGAGCCACAATGTTATTAATTTAAATTAGTTGTGTTCAGACAAGTTTACATGATTATTTTACACAGGACAACTCTTTCTGATCTGTCAACATATCAAGTTGAAGTTGTTGTGTCTCCGAGATCTGCTAGCCGGACAGAAGTGGTTTTTTCTTATCTTTTGACTTCAGCATGAGAGTTATATAAAATCCCTGTGAAATAGTCTTCAATAGATAATGCCTGTAGGGCTTAGAGAATTCTAGCATCAGAGAAAGTATGATACTCCTGCAATTTTCTTATGCCAATTATAATGTTGTTTTGTTTACATCATTTTGTTATTCCATTGCAGCTCTGCATGCCTGCCAGTATTTAAATTTCTAAGCATGGATCAATAAAGTTTCTGGAAGTATAGCTGTTACCAAACCTTGAAATGTAACACAGCTGAACTGCCTCCTACGGAAGGGACATAAATTATCTGTTGCCTCGTGATCCGTGATTCTCACAACCGATTTCACAGAAGATCGCGGCATTAGTTACATGTGAGATGTGACCCCTCTTCATTGAACAATGATCAGAAGCTGTCCTTGGTGAAACAGTATGCAATTCTGTTCATATTGAATTGTTGGACAGTTCATATTCAATTGAGCTGACAGTGGAGAACAATGTTACGCTTTGGCTACTGCATTATTACTGAGGCACCACCCTCCCTCACTTTGCCCAGCACTCAAGTTTCCAGTTAAGGTAATGAACCAAGGACACTTCAGTACTCATGATCCTTAAAATGCTACCTCACACGGAGGCCGGAAGAGTGTGCCAGACATTCATAAAGGAACAGGTCAGTTAATAAAAAACAAAAGAATATTAAATGTTTTCATCTCTACATTGCCACCTTAGTGTACTTATTGTAGCTTTTAATTTGTCTCATAAATAGTCATAATCAACGTGTACATGTTTATTTATGACTTCAACCGCAACCATTGCTGCTAGCAGTACAATTATGTGATTGCAAGGTTTGACAATTAGGTAGAGAGTAACCCAAAGTCTTGTGTAATGAATTTTGAAATTTTAGGTAACTGGCCAGTCAAACAACAGTAGAATCTTTCCCTCTGGGTGCGCCCATCGAAACAGGTAAGTAATCCTATTACTCATTATTGCTTATGTCTTTGATAAATCATTAGTATTGTTTTTATATGCTGGAAGTTTCAATTCTTCTTGTGGTCATTACAGGTTTTGACAGTTTTTCCAATGTTTCTTGGGATGCTCATGCCTTCAAGTGCTGACAACACCTCAGATGGGGTTGATTTGAGGAACTTGGATCGTTAATTCAAAAATAAGTATACACAGCTCTTTGTTTACAGAGTTGACAGAGTCGGGATAATAAGAAGCTTCAGATGCTCTTGGGAAACATGCGGCCTTCTACATAGGTCACTCTTTAATGACTTTCACTGTCCATTACTTAATACCTGATTGTGTTATTCTAACATTTTCTTTCCTTTTTGGTGCTGATTACCATGTGCCGTTAATGCTCAAGGATCTGAACCTATCCAGTCCTCACATTAAGGCAATTCTTAGCTGTACTCTGATTAAAATTTGATAACTAATCACAGCTGGGTATTCTCTCTTCTTTCCTCATAAGTCATACAGTTTAGTTATGCAAACAAATTATATTGGTTTATGAAATACCCAACATATTCTTGCGTACAAATTAACCATGAAATCTCGTAGTAAGTGGCCAAAATTGAAGCTGCAGTGATATCTATGAATAATCACAAAGTAGGAGAAGGAGATACCTCAGTGAAATGAAGTTATAATTAAAGAAACCTGTACTTATATACTGTATTAAGTGATAAGAAAGAAAATGCATGAGGTGCTCAACTTCAGTGCTGAGCTGCCATGAATTATTAATGTCATACATGTTTGTCTGATGTTTGAGAACTGACAGGTCTAGTTGTTTTTTTCTGGCATGTCTCCCTCATTAGTACCCAAGTCTTAATTTACTTCTATTGATAATATGTTTCTGTATTTTAAAACTACTTTCTTCGCGCAAATATGTCCTTATCTGGTTATCCTAGCTTCTGCCTAAATTAAGAATGTGCTGCGTAATATTCACATGAGGGTTGGATTTGGTTTTCATGTTTGAACACAGGCTTTACACGGTGGCTAGCTAGAATCTGGTAAAAAGGCTTACAGATCTGTTATCTGCGGAAGAAGCATCTGGTAAATTAAATTGCACAGTTTTTATTTACCTTTTGTACTTTTTGGTTTTGTTACCATTTAACTTTTAGTATAAAAGCTTGATGGACCCTTGCAGGGATATGCAGTTGTTGTATACTTGTATATTATATTCATTTCATTATCATAACCTCATCATTAACCTATTTGATCTTGGAAGAGGCTCTTTAACTAATCACTAAAGGACAAGCTCACATGTGTGGTTTGAAGATCTTCCACAACAAGGCAATGCCAAAGTTATATGCTAGTCTATATATACAGACTTGCTGCAGTCTTTATAACACTTGGTGGATGCTATAAGTCTTGCAGTAGAGTGTTCTTCTTCAGTCTTCAGTGTCCAAAGACCGCTAGAGGTGCAGAGCAAGAGGAGAAATATGGATGCAGTTGAAAGAGGGAGTCATCAGAATAAGAGAGGGTTATGGACTGAGGAAGAGGACAGGATCCTAATGGAGCATGTTGAAGTGCATGGAAAAGGCCAGTGGAATCGCATAGCCAAGAAGACGGGTATATTTATATTTTCAGTTGAAAAGTTTAAGCAGTAGATTCTGGAAACTGTCCGTGTGATTAAATTTTTATTTGTATCTTTTTGCAGGCTTGAAAAGATGCGGAAAGAGTTGCAGACTGAGATGGGTAAACTACTTGAGTCCAAATGTAAAGAGAGGAGAATTTACTGCAGAAGAAGAAGATCTTATCATTAGACTCCATAAGCTACTTGGAAACAGGTATGTTAGGATTCTGAAACTCAACTAGTTAAGGTTTCTTACCTCGGATTTGCTTCACATCCATCTGCTGATATGTTATTAAGGTTGCGTTTCTTCTGTTTTTATCCGTTTAGGTGGTCATTGATAGCTGGAAGAGTCCCCGGCCGAACTGACAACCAAGTGAAAAACTACTGGAACACACATCTGAGCAAGCGAAATGGGTATACAAAAAGACAGAAAACAGAATCCTGCGTTCCGAATCCTGAACCCAAGTCAGCCACATGCTCAAAAGACTCAGACACAATGACCACCATGACTGAGAACACAGAACAGGAAAACACAGCCATAAACAACACTCTGATTAGTAACAACACATTGTTTTCACAGAATGCAGTCGCTTTCCCGTATGAAGGGCAAAACAACTCTAGTATCGCAATTTGGAGAGACCAATCAGATCAGCAGATGAGTAGCTACCAGAACCTTATGCAGTTTACTGATGAATTTCTTCAATTTGATTTTGGCTGGAGCTCACTCTTTTCGGATTAGGTACTGGCATTATCTACGGTATATGTTGACATGTATAACAATGTCTATTCGTTTCGCTTAAGATCTAGTCCATTTCATAGCTTAAGTGTTTTATCATGTTTACGCTTCTTTAATGCAACAATGGCTGGATAGTCTAATTTTGTTGAGAATCCATTTTTCTTCAAATCGTAAGGTTTTCTTGAAATGTAAAAGCAATGTGAGAATTGGGGAGGATCATATTCAAATGTGGCGTGGTGTGGTGTGGTGCTCAGTTGCATGATTGAGTTAAATGATTGGACAGGTACTCCCAATTCCCTAAGTGTGTTGAAAAGCTGATAGTGTCCATATGAGTAATTACAAACGTGAGTGAATATGTTGTGAATAAAAGCAGCAACAAACCCATTCAGATTAATTGTTTCGTTCTGTATTTTATGCAAGTATACACTGTTCATTTCAACTAATGGTGGTACCAACGAAAGCTCAGTGCACCATCACCCATTGGCCATTTCTAGTGTGCTTGTATGTTTGCATTTGGATACCACTTTCCAGCACAAGAACGTGCAATCATACTTGTGTTGGAAATTCCATTTTCATAGAATGATTGTTCACACATGAAAAGATTCAAGTAGAGGGAGACTTGTTGAAGTAAAAAAATTCAGAGGGGGCATTCCGAGAATCGAACTCGGGACCTCTCGCACCCAAAGCGAGAATCATACCACTAGACCAAATGCCCTCTGATGATCGGTACTCCCAATTTTAATTTATATTCTAATAATTACGTACCGCCAAATGTGATATGTCTTGTGTAAACATTTGCAAAATGTACATTTTCCACATACTATTAGACACTTGGAGATGATTATAAAGTTCACATGCATTTTAAGTTCTCTAAACTCCAACATGTTACAACACGGGATTACAGAGCTGAACATATGCCTAACGACTGCTCTACTTCTCAAGATAAATAACATCATGAGAAGTTATTTTTGTTTACCATCTCCTGCGTTTCCTCCCGTACCAGTATGCAAATGCAGCAATAGATGCAGCTACGACAACTCCAGCTGTTGCATGCCAGACATATAGTGGTTTCTCTAGAACCATGGAAGGATTGGCTATTTGCACAAGAGACAATGGAGGCGAGGGAGGTGGAGGTTCCTCTACAATGGCATTTGCAAAATCCAAACCTAGTTTTTCCAGTTCGGATGGATCACCTATCTTGGCCTTTAGCCTTGTGGCTTTGGCTATTGCTTCGTACTCTTCTTTGGTTCCGCCTTCCAGGAAAGATCCCACAAGCCGCCCCTTGCTGATCCAATATGCGCCAAATGTGTTTCCACTTGAGAAGTCCCCAAAATGAATAACTTCACCAACGTTGTCCCCATAAAATTGCCAGGAGCATGTGAAGACTCTAGAGTAGAAAAATGGTAGGTAGTCAAAATCACCAGTTTTGTCTGGTTCCATTATAGCCGCAACTACATGTTTAGCAGCCTTTCGAGCAGAGTCAACATGCTCTAGTCTGCGGCTTTCACCAAATAGCTTGACTGGAAAGGTTGCAACATCACCCACAGCGTAAACTGAACTGTTGCTTGATTGCATGCGACCGTTCACTTTGATCCCTCCTTTATCAATCGTTAATTGGCCTTCAAACAAGCTTGTGTTGGGACGAATTCCGATTCCTACGACAACCATGTCAGCTGACAGCACACTCTCATCCTTAAGACGAACTGCAGTGACCTTTTAAAAAAACAGATGCCCCAAAAATTTCAGCAATAAATAGACATTAAAATCCTGTCTTCCTAAGGCAGCCTTAAAATTGGGCCCTACACTAAAGAACGAGTGAATTAAACACCAAAGACAATAAATAATTCGTATAAATATACCTTTCCGGTGGAATCCATCTCGAACGATGACAATACGGTTCCTTTAACAAATTTCACTCCCTTCGATTTGTAGAAGTCTTCATAGTAACTTGAAATTTTGGGAGTGAATAAACGAGCCACTGAAAGGCAATTAACATAACACATTAAATACGATATGTGTACTCTGTAAATTTAGTGTGCGCAGTGCAGCAATCTGATTTCAGTATTTTAGCAAGATTAAGGTGTTTAGTGAGGGTATATGCCACAGGTTGCTTATGATTTAACCGTACAGTTGGTATAAAAATGAGGGGAAAAGAAATAAGACAAGGAGCTTACTGCAATGTGGCTCTGGAAAGACCATTGTGGCATTTATTTTATTTATCACCAACGATGCAGCACACTCCATTCCTATATAACCACCACCAATGACAACAGCATTCCCTCCTGTATTTGCTTGCATCACTTCAACAAGTCCAGTGGCATCAGCTAAGTTGCGCAAGTAACACACATTTGGTGCATCTAATCCATTCACTCCAAATTCTTCAAGTCTCAAAGCCTACATTCAGCTTAACCAATTACTACCACAAAATCCATAGTTAATCAACTTGATGATCAAATATATAAATAGCTCTTTTTCTTCATTTATGAATTGTATAAGGTTTATAAGAACAATGATATCCATATCATGTATGGAAAAATGAATTAGTATATCAGATGAATGATCGGGACCAGTACCCGAGCACCTGTTGCAACTATAAGGATCCTGTAACTTATAGTTTCTCCAGTTGATGTCAAGAGTGTTTTGCGTCTCACATCAGCAGATTTCACACGAGTGCTCAGAACTAATTCGATCCCTGTAGACAGATATAACCTCTAAGTATTTTTTTGAAAGTGTAAATGTAGTTAATCAGGGATAAATCACAGACGTGAAGATTATAAATCTCAAAATAAAAGCTACTGATGTATTCCCATGAAACATTGAACATCATATGATATATCTATGTGGCAATCGTATTCTGAAATTGAGAAAGAATGTTGCATTACCATGTTCTTTGTACCATTTTGGAGTTAATCTTTCCTCATTTGCACCTACACAAGTGTGAAAGGAAGGGAGACGGGCAGGAGCTGCAAGTAATAACTCATCTTAGCCCACCAGGGTTAAAATTTGAATAACCATCATAAAGCCTATAATTAAACATTAGAAAAACACAACGAAAGCACCTTTGCACAACACACAACGAAAGCTAGGCTATTTGATTTAACAGTCAGTAAGAAACTTTTAACGCTTGTAAACTCGAATATAAAATGGCATCACAGTAAGCCACCGCTGTAAATCCCCACTTTCCATCACAATAGTTTTCCAAAAACCCAACATCACATCCTCCTCCGAAACTCAGTAATTCACAATTAAACAACACAGTCCTTCCACTTCAACACAAATAAATCTAACTATACCGAAAGATAGCAATCAATCTCCAAGTCTTGCACTTGGCAAATGTCTACCAAAAATACAACCAATTATATAAAGAACTTCCGTAACAACTGACTTACACTATTTAATATTTATACGGCAAGAGCTGAATTAATAGTAAAATCTAAAGTCCAAACCATCTTAATCAATAAAAATACCTTCAGGAAGCAGGAAACCTTTGCTCAAAGCTGGCCTCTCGTAGGGAACAACCTACCACAGCATATCAACAAAGTTCATATAAAATCAAATTCTTGCTTTCATTTTGTGTATATTTATATAAAAAAAGTAAAAAAGAAAATTTACAGGCTCTTCGGAGATGATGCAGAGCTCGCCGGGAGAGATCCCGCGCTTTACGAATTCAAGAGCAGCGTATCCAGCTGCAACGCCGCCTCCCAGAATCACGTACACGAACGCTCTTCCCATCAATCAATCTCAATCTCACCAATTCGTATGCACTAAAGGTTCTCAACAAACGCTTAAAAGCATCAATCGAATATTGAATTAACCAACGTCCTCATCGTCGTCGGAATCGGTTATCGGACAAGAACGGCGTCGTCTTCGGGACGAATAAGAACGATGAAGAAGATGCAGATGAAGCTCTAATCGTATTTTTCAATTTACTCCATATTTATCCATATTTGTTTAATAATTTGATCCAATTATTTACTTTATTGCTAAAATTATCGCCGCAATTTATTAATACGATTTTGTCAGTGTGGGTGTGGCCGTGGAGACCTGTTGATCAAACGTATTAGATGATGCCACGTGGAATAAAAATCTCGGTTTCCGTGCCAAGTGTTGAAGATGATTTGGTTTCTTAAGTGATTTTCTTGATGTATTTCCAATTTTGACGATCTTAAATCTCAGTAGAAAACAAAACGATATTACTTAAATGTATATTTTTTATTTAATTAATATTTATAATGAAATAATATGGTTTAGTGTTATGAGTAACATAGTGGGGCTGAGGAAGATGTGAAGTTGTGGTGTTTTTAATGTTATCTGGTTTCTTATCTCATGCATTGTATTCAATGGATGTGAAGAGAATGGGTTGAATATGATGTTGTCATGATTTGGTATTTTGTTAGGAGTTGTGCCATTCATACAATATGTGAGGAGAGTTTGTGATCTTATCTGTTTTTGTTAAATTGAGGATTCAGTTAGCAGCAATTCCAGCTGAGATATTGAGATGTCATTTAGATACAAATACAAGTTATTGAAGATACTTTGAATGTAACTGTGAAATGATATGACTTTCTATACGGAAGGATATACTGATGTAGGTTACATAACATAACAAATTGTATGTTGAACAAATGACAAGCAAAACACATTTTGGTATGGAATACTTAATACAGTAGCAAGACGCAGCTTGTTAAACTTTGCGGGGAAACCATGGCTTTGTTACTTTCATGCCTGCAACGAAAAGAAAAAAATAAAATGAGGTTTGATGCACTGCGAATTTAAAACTGCAATTTTAACAGTTGGATTTTTAAAATTGATTATCATAATTGTATAGAAGTACTTGCCTTGCTAGCAATGTTGTTAGAAAGCCAGTCGAGGCCCTCGTACAATCCTTCTCCAGATGTTGCACAGGTGCTCTGTATATACCTGAAGTGTCACAGGGATCCCCAAGTAAATCTATCATTCAAACAAATCAGAGAAACAATGACAGACAACCATCTTTTCATCCAGAACACCTTGAATGATCAGAACATAAGGCAGTTTTCAAGTTAACCAAACATCTATGCATTCTACCAGTGGACGAAGGAATTAACATGTGCAAGGTCTTTACAGACTCGTTGAATGAGTTTAAGGAACAAACCAGTGGCGCTGGCGAAGTGAATGGAGTCCGAGTTTGTCTGTTATCTCAGCAGCATTCATGGCATTAGGAAGATCTTGTTTGTTGGCAAATACAAGCAGAACAGCATCCCTCAGCTCATCCTGTAACACAACACATCAGATATCATATTGTAATGGGATAATGGCCTGACCTAAAAGTGTGAGTTTAATGAGTAAAAACAGTCAATCAGGTATGAGTGCACAATTACTACCATACATCTAATTCATAAATTGGGGAGGCAAGCATGAACCATTTTCATGAATTTTTTTATATGCATTTTTATTTTTCCTACACAACAGCACAGCCTAAAGATACAGAAAATTACTAATTCAGATCAATAGCTTAGCTTCATGGTAAATAAACAGTGAGGAACAACAAAGAACAATTGGTATACCTCATTCAACATTCTGTGTAACTCATCCCTTGCCTCGACAACTCTGTCTCTGTCATTGCTATCCACCACAAAGATTAGACCCTGTGTGTTCTGGAAGTAATGCCTCCACAGTGGACGGATCTGTAAATAAAAACAAAAAATCATAAACAAAACGAGCATAAAAATAGTCTGAAGCTATAACATAAAAACAATAAACGGAAATAATTATTTCTTAAATTATGCGTAAATGCATTAATGACTGACAATTTAAGAAACCAGAACTGGCTATGGAAAGAGACCATGTAAACGGAGCTCGAAATGAGTTTTACTTTACCTTGTCTTGACCCCCAACATCCCAGACGGTGAAGCTTATGTTCTTATATTCCACAGTCTCCACATTAAATCCTGCACAAGACAAAAAATTTAAATGGTAGAATATTATTGAAAGACTTAGCTATCAATAGTACTACAAGCCTCATTGAAAAAATCAACAAAGAGAACAGATTATAACACAATATAAGTAGAGGAAAAAAGAAGCATTCCATAAATATAACAAAAGAAAGAATAAAGATACATAGAGAGCGGCATCTTCTACATAAAATAGTGACCATCAAAACAAATGTTATACAAAGGGAAATACTGATAACAAAATAGTGAAACTTTAGCTCACCTATGGTAGGGATAGTGGTGACAATCTCTCCGAGCTTAAGCTTGTACAAAATCGTAGTCTTACCAGCAGCATCCAGACCTACCATCAAAATACGCATCTCTTTCTTTGCAAATAACTTGCTGAACAGCTTCGCAAAACTTAGCCCCATTTTCCCACTCTAGCTATTGGTTGTTACCTGAAAACTATAACAAGCAGTCGAGCACACAGATATTCACTAGACTCGCAAAAAAACTTTAGAAAGGGTCATCCTAACTTCATCAATGAACTCTTCCTACACTTTAACCTTGCGGAAAAACCAAGAGTATCAGACTAGTTACAAATCACAGCTAACAGAAAATCTTCAAAAACAGCAGCCAATTGATAGATTATATAGGCTTAACCTCATGAAATTAAAAGAGACAATAAACAACAGATCCACAACCTTCATCACATTATTATCCATACACAATATTTCCAAATCATCATCCATACAAAGTTACAAACTGAAAACGAATTTGAAAAATCGTAACTCCAGATCAACATCACAACACAAGATACAAAAAAGGCACCTCAATCGCGAATACAATTAACATTTGAACAAATAAGCGCGTCGGAAACAGATCGGAATCGATACCTGAAACCGCCGGAGAAAATCGATTGCGACGAAAGCGAGATTTTCTTAAGAATGAAAATTGATTCCAAATCTCTCTCCGGTTTTGGTCCAGATTCACGCCTCAAAGTCTCAAACGACGCCGTACCAACAACGATGGGCTGTCAAATAGAATAGATTTGAACTTTCGGGGCCTGATTAGAATTTACACAAACTTGCTCTCGTGCTCTCTTCTCTCTGTTTTCGAAGCTTGAAGCTTCGGAGCGGAGCAGTGATGGCGACCGCGAACCTCCTCAATACGTCGTCGTTTTATCGCTTCCTGTCGCCAGTGAAGCTAAGTCGATTTGGCGGGAAGTTATTTTCGTCTGGTCAGTTTCCGTTGAAGCCGACGGCGGTTCGAGTGCAGGCGAGGCGAAGAGTGTCGACCGAGGACGAAGAGGTCGCTACTCGTGAGTTGGTTTTACTGTTTACATTTCGAATTTGAAGTGGAAAGTTCATGACTTGATGTTTTGTTGTGTTGTTCTGAACTGAAGTTTTTGATTTTGATGTGACTGTGTAGAGTGTGATATGGAATTTGAATCGCCTCTGAGAATTGTTGAGTATCCTGATCCGAGGCTGAGACAGCGGAACAAGCGGATTGAAACGTTTGATGAGAATTTGAAGAAGTTGGTGGAGGAGATGTTTGATGTTATGTACAAGTGAGTTTGAATTTGATGAATTTTTTTGGATTGTTGTTTGGCGAGTGTTAGATCCTGAGGTTCACATCCTCAAGAGGGTTTGGAGGTTCGGATACCTCTTGTGAACTCAAAGGATCTTCATACCCATGTTTTGATGATGACAGCCTTCATTTAATATCTTGAATGAAGTGTTCAGGTGATATACCTAAGTTATGGACAGAAGGACTTCACATTCATGAAGGACTTGATCGGATCAAGTACCTGAGATGAAACATCAGGGACCTGACGGGACAGCAGATCACGTGAAGGACAGCTGTATAAGAAAGAGAAAGCATGCTGCAGAAAGTACCAATCTAGCCGACCTTGGAACTCGAGAATATCTTGGAGATATTGGAGAGCATGCTGCACCTAGTGGACAATAGGAGGGCAGCCGAAAGCACAAAGGAACAGTGCCACGGACAAGACCCTGCACGTGGGTCTCTATTCAAAATGCAAAGGATTGGAGCCATTTTGAATTGCTCCCTCCCATTCGAAACTCAAGCAAACTCAAGAATCTAGAGAGTGATTCAAGTGAGTTCGAAGATCTTCTTGTGTAAGCCTAAAGTGCATCAAGGAGATAAGCTTGGAGTTGAAGGTCTGAAGGACCTGGTGGCAGGAGGACATCCCAGCAGCAGTGCGAGGGATCTCAGGAGCAACCAAGGGTGTTCTGTGTAAGGCTGAAGTGCATCAGAACCCAGATCCTTGGTGTGTGAGAGCTACAACAGATTCAGGGGGAATCGTGTGAAGGTAGCGTCTCTGGAAGTCACGAACAGGGTACTGACCCTGGGTAAGCTGACTTTTGTGTTGTAATAGCTTTTGTTGTTGTTACATAGTACAAACTATTGTTTTGTATAGTCGATTGATTTAATAAAGAAATCATTCGACATCATTTCCGCTGCGTGTATACTTTGTGAAGTCCCTGCAGTCTGGGATCAGGTCCCTAACAGTTCCTGAGTCCTAGATACACTAACCACGGTCCTTCAATGGTATCAGAGCCCTGTGCTCTAGATTCTTGGTTAGTTTGCAGGTATGTCATCAGGTGATTCGTTCTCAACACCCCAAAGCTCAAACCGGGAGAGTATGACTCTTGGGCGATTCGGTTCGAGGAACACGTCCTCGCTCTTGATGGGGAGGTATGGCAGATCATTGAGCAGGGTCGTCAGCTCATCATGGATGATGAAGACCAGACGAAAGAGAAGCCGAGGGCTCTCTACAACACTGAGGACTTCAAGAAGCTTCAGAAGAACGCTCAAGCCATGAAGGTTCTGCATGCTGCTTTGGAACCTGGTGATCTAGAGAAGGTCATCATCTACAAAGACCCGTCTGAGGTCTGGGATGCCCTGAAGAGAATATATGACGGATCGGGGGACGTCAGGAGGAACAGGATCCTCACTGCACAGACGAAGTACAGGAGTCTTCGTCAAAACGAGGATGAGTCGATACATGGGTATCACTCAAGGTTTCAAGGATGCTTGGCTACCTTGTCAAGGCTCGGAAAGGAATACGAGAAATGGGAGATCACCCATCATTTCCTTCAAGGATTGTCACCGGAGTGGGATGACATATCAAGGACCTTAGCCTCTCTTGCTGAGACTAAGAGGATGACTCTAGAGGATCTGGTCTCTAAGCTAGAGAGCGACATGCTCATTGAGAAAATGAAGCTGGAGGGTCGCGAACCTCAGAGGACCGGAAAGCAGGTTGCCTTTGTCGCGGACCTGAATTCGAATCAGAGGGACTCAAGAGACTCGAAGACCCAGCGTCAGAAAAGGACTGCAACAATGGATGATGAGTGTTTCTACTGTGGCAGAAAAGGACATTTTGCTAAGGATTGCAGAAGGAAAAGTGGGATCAAGCCAACAACAAGGAAAGACCTCACGGTGAGAGACCGAAGGACAACAAGGCCATGATCGCTGCTTGGGGGGACTCTGAAGAAGACAGTGACCTGGATAGTCAATGTGGGGTCAGGAACTTCAAGAGGACCACATGTCTTATGGCCAGAGGTGGATCATCATCGTCCTTATCCTCGGAGGTAAAGAATACCTCTAAGTCATCTACTTTTCAATCACGTACCGATATGTTTAATATTATTAGAGGCTTTCATGATAAATGTTATGAGTTGTCTAATGTGATTGCTAAGCAAGATGCTCAGCTTGTTGAGAAAGATGCCAGGATTAGGCAGCTTGAGACTGAACTCAACAGAAGACAGGGTTGCGAGACTAGTCGCGGACCTGGTCAAGCTAAGAAGGGTCGTGAACTTAGTCGAGAACCTGGTCAAGCTAAGCAGGGTCGTGAACCTGCTGCAAGGGTAAAGACAGATGTTCAGGGAACAAAGAAGTCAAGACCCGGTCTTGGTTATGGTGAGGTAACCATACTGAAGAGACCTCCACAAGCTGGTGAGCCTAGGAGTACTCCACATGTCAAGGTGGATCTTCAAGACAAGGCTAGGACGTACGGTAAGGGATACCGTATATGGGCAAAGAATGCTCAGGGTCGCGAACCGGCAAAGATTGACTTCAACAAGCGTAAGAAGAAGATTGCTGAGTTCAAGAAGGAGAACTTCAAAGGGAAGAAAATCTGTTTCCATTGTGGAAAGGAGGGACATTTGAAGAACAAGTGTTGGAAAGCTTCCAAAACTGAGGTTCAGGACCCTGGTTGTTCTAAGCGAGGGACGTCTACCCGGATTGACAAGGATGTCAAAGCTGATGCTAATGTTTCTAACCCTATTGTTTGTGTTGGTTCTGTTTCTAAGAAGAAACCCAAAGAGGCAAAGCTCGTTTGGGTTCGTAAGAACTGATTGTTTGTGTGCAGGTGAAGAGAGGGACTGGTACTGGAACAGGTCCCTGGTATGTGGACAGCGGGTGCTCAAGCCACATGACTGGAAAAATGGATTATTTCTCTTCACTGCAGCAGCATCCAGGGGGCACTATAACCTTTGGAAACAAGAGTAAGGGTGAGATCTTTGGTACGGGTATGGTAAGCTTATCGGAAAGGTTAGCATTGATAATGTGAACTTGGTTCATAACTTAAATTTGATTTACTTAGTGTTTATCAACTTTGTCAAGGAGGAAACAACAAGGTTGTTTTCACATCTAATGGGTGTTTTGTTAAGTCTCTTAGCACAGGTAAGATTCTTCTCAAAGGCACGGTTGATAATGGGGTATACAAGACCGATCCAAGTTGGGATCCGGATGAGTACCTCTGTTTGTCATCTAGGGCAGACAACACAAACTTTGGCATAGACGTCTTGGTCATGTGAATCGGAAGTTGATGCAGAAACTTCAGAGGTTGGATCTTGTTCGAGGCCTTCCAGAACTTGGTCAGGTACCTGATGAGGTATGTGTACCCTGTACAAGAGGATAGCAGACAAGGACCTCATTCAAGCCAAAGAAGGTTGTGAGTACCAGCAGTCCCTTGGAATTGGTGCATATGGACTTATGCGGACCAATGAGGACTCAATCAATCGGAGGGAACAAGTATGTGTTCGTCTTGGTTGATGATTATACAAGGTGTACATCAAGAGGACTAGATCAGTCGAAGAGAGTGTACATGTGGTTTTTGACGAGAATGTCATGCCAAGGAACCCTGCTGAGGTTCATGACCCTGGCAACGCAGAAGGAGGTCAGGAACCAGCAGAAGTCTTTGTGTTCACACGGCCAGATGCTGAAGACACAGAGGGTCCGGTACAGAGGGTATCGATGAGGCACAAGAAGGTGTCGATGGGAATCCAACACAAGAGGGTGTTGATGAGGCACTTGAAGCTGCCGGTGAAGAACCAGTACCTGAGGGAACTGATGAGGCACAGGAGGTTGTCGAAAGGAATCCAGTACCAGGGGTATTGATGAGGGACTTGTGCAAGATCAGTTGCATGAAGATCCGCAAGAGGTACTTGAACCAGATCAGGTATCTCAGGGAGATATCACAGAAGGTGATGGTCTCAGGTCTGCGACCACAGGAGTTGGTTGTCCAGATGAGGACTTGTCGGAGGACCTGTCCCATAGGAGTTTCGAGAGCAGCATCTTTCATTACTCACTAGGCATTGAGTCAGGGATCTGCTGAAGACACTCATCATTGGAGAAGACAAAGTCGAGGGTTCGGAACCTGAGGGACTTGTCTTGGAGTCGCGATTGGTGGTCAGGGACCATCAGGATTATGTGACTTGTGTGTGATAGTTAGCAACACTATTACATGTGTTCAGGATCCAGAGGTTGGTGATGACGATCTGGCCGAGGCACTGGCGCAGAATGAACACCATGAGGATCAGGATCAGGTACTTGAATAGGATCAGGTATCTGATGACAATATTCAGCACATGAGGGTGCTGATGGAGATCAGAAGGAAGCTGATCAGGGTCCAGATCTAGAGATTGCTGATGAAGATCCAGCCAAGGTACAGGTGTGGGATGGACAGCATGAGGATCATGGACAGGTACTTGAACAGGATCAGGTATCTGAGGGCAATAACAATGATCACATTCCTAATGGGGAAGCCATAAGAGACGTGGTTCCATTGAGGAGAAGTATTCGGGTTAGTCAATCTAATACCATACTTTGTGATTTCTATTGTTATGTGTAATTGCAGGGGGAACGAGTTCATACTACGTTCATGTCCCTGGTGTAGTCTAAGAAGGTCGTGAACGATCTTGGAGACCCAGACTGGGTTAGGAGATGCATGAGGAATTGCATCAGTTCGAGAGGAACAAGTGGTGGACATTTTTCACCAAGGCCCTGAGCAGGGACCTTTCGAGAAGTTCAGAATGGCTCTTGGTATGATCTCTACCTAGTGAGGTACTCTAACTTTTCTTTCAATGATTGGTTAGAGTAAGGTAGTTAGTTATGCTTATAAGCCTGAGGTATGTGATCCTGTCTATGTGTGATAGATTGATTGCATGTATTACTTCTTGATTAATTGTGATATTGTCATGTTAGTGCTTGGAATGTCTTTCATTTCTAGCCTAAGTACCTTCCGGATCTTGATCCCAAACCTCATGAAGGAAGTGTACATAAGCCACCCTAGCCATACACACTGAGGGACCTGATGAAAAATTCACTTAAAGGTGAGATGTGAGTGACTTCAGTTGTGATGTTCTACACTTTATAACCCTTTGGGTTCAGCCAATCCATCACAACGTCCCTTGTGTAGTCTTTGGAAAGGTATGGGTATGGCATTCACTTGTTCAGGTCAGTGAACAGATTCAGGTACTTGAGCAATATGCTGAGGTATGTGTGCAGTCAGATCCCTATCCAGATGCAGAAGGAGAAGAAGTCTCCAGTAGTGGCACTGAAGTTCAGATCCCAGAAGGTGGACCTGAAGCAACAATGGGGGACGCAATGGAGATTGCGGACCAGCCGACGGTCAAGGTATCGATTGTCGAAGGCATCCAGTAAGCAAAGACGCTTATGGCTGCAGCAGGTTCAGGAACCTGCAGGCACACACCAGGTATGCGAACCAGGAAGGTTCAGAGAAGGAACCAAGCCCTGAGGGAAGCACCAAGGTAGTGGATGCTTCAATGCCCTCATTCAAAAAGCTAAGGACATGAGTGTACGAGTCAGAGGTTCAGGAACCTCGTGATAAAGAAAAGGTTGTTCTGGAGCAGAGACTTTATAAGATCAAGGATGTGATCTTGGAGTTGGAGGAGAGGATGACACGGCGAAACTTGGAGTTTGATGTCGTGAAGAAAAGAAGTCAATATGGAAGTCAGAGGTTCAGGAACCTCGTGATTAAGATCAAGGATGTGATCTGGGTTGGGAACCTAATTTCTGGGTCAGGTTCGCGAACCTGAATCAGTGAATGCTAATACCCTACGCCACCATAGACTTATCCATTCCTTGCTCCCCACCACATTTATCCTTTCTTTGTTACGCACTCTTGACATCTTGCATTTAATTTTGAAGTTTGCATAATTTCAATTTTATTGCATGTTTTGACTAATCCTATTGATGGCTTATTTGTTTAACTCTCTAATCCTTATTTGATGATGCCAAAAGGGGGAAGAGTTATGGGTATCTCACAGGGGGAATCATATCAGGGACCTGTCTCTGATACTCGAGTGAGAGCCCTGGTTAGGGTTAAGGGGGAACTGTCCATACTTGTGACTCACTAGATAGAATAGATTGAGTATGCGTATTGATATGCTTTCATTTTATTATCTACCGTGGGTTTGTCATCATCAAAAAGGGGGAAATTGTTAGATCCTGAGGTTCACATCCCTCAAGAGGGTTTGGAGGTTCGGATACCTCTTGTGAACTCAAAGGATCTTCATACCCATGTTTTGATGATGACAGCCTTCATTTAATATCTTGAACGAAGTGTTCAGGTGATATACCTGAGTTATGGACAGAAGGACTTGACAATCACGAAGGACTTGATCGGATCAAGTACCTGGATGAACATCAGGGACCTGACGGACACAGCAGATCACGTGAAGGACAGCAGAGAAAGAGAAAGCATGCTGCAGAAAGTACCAATCTAGCCGACCTTGGAACTCGTGAATATCTTGGAGATATTGGAGAGCATGCTGCACCTATGGACAAATAGGAGGAGCCAGCCGAAAGCACAAAGTGAACAGTGCGCCCATCGCACTGCATCGGACAAGACCCTGCGTGGGTCTCTATTCAAAATGCAAAGGATTGGAGCCATTTTGAATAGCTCCCTCCCATTCGAAACTCAAGCAAACTCAAGAATCTAGAGAGTGATTCAAGTGAGTTCGAAGATCTTCTTGTGTAAGCCTAAAGTGCATCAAGGAGATAAGCTTGGAGTTGAAGGTCTGAAGGACCTGGTGGCAGGAGGACATCCCAGCAGCAGTGCGAGGGATCTCAGGAGCAACCAAGGGTGTTCTGTGTAAGGCTGAAGTGCATCAGAACCCAGATCCTTGGTGTGTGAGAGCTACAACAGATTCAGGAGGAATCGTGTGAAGGTAGCGTCTCTGAAAGTCACGAACAGGGTACTGACCCTGGGTAAGCTGACTTTTGTTGTGTAATAGCTTTTGTTGTTGTTACATTGTACAAACTATTGTTTTGTATAGTCGATTGATTTAATAAAGAAATCATTCGACACCATTTCCGCTGTGTGTTTACTTGTGAAGTCCCTGCAGTCTGGGATCAGGTCCCTAACAGTTCCTGAGTCCTTAGATACACTAACCACGGTCCTTCAGCAACGATATCTCATACCTTGCACAGGGGTTTAACTAATATGATTTAAGTGTCGGATAAATAACAAACACTTGATTATTTTGAATTGACCAAAACATTATTGGTTAAATGAGCTTTACGTGACTAACCAAATCTCGACACGAATCGTATCAATTTTGATGAAGCTCATGTTGACAATAATGTATGACTAACTCTCTTTTTATCACACCTTTCGTGTGGATAATTATTTTTAAGGTTAGTGGGAGATATCTTAATTATGTCTCTTCTCAGGTTGATTGACTAACTCTAATGAATAAATACTTTTTAATACTTTAATTTTATGAAATAAAATTTGATTAAGAGATTAGGTGTTGTAAAACACTAGCTTAATTAAATATTATAAATAAACAATGTGTAGGGCAATGTCAAACATTTAAATAAAATGGGTATTAATTTTTGTAATAACTCTTGGGCAAATACATCGAATTGGTGCATGAATGATGTTATTATAATGTTTGACTAATTGTATTTCCAATTTCATATTATTCAGAATCTTATGTGAATATTCATTTTAATACTATTTGAAAAATTGGTGCATTTTATGATATTCAAATATCAAAATGTCATATTATCAACTATTTGACATTTCAAAAGAACATTTCAAACCTAACATTGCAACATCCTTTATTTTCCCTTTCACTTTGTCACGATTAAATAAGACACTCGATATGAAGACTCTGGAAAATATCCAAAAGGACATTCAATATTATGAGATGGTAAGGCACGATATCATCTGTCGATTTAATATAATCTGACGGATGAGTTTTAAAGTCAAGAAAACCTCCACATCCAACTGTCCTGTTTTTTCGCAAATTCAATCGTCAAATTTAATGAAACTAACTTTAATTTCAACCGTTTAATTGTCCACCAAGGGCTAGCCTAGTGACAGTGGAGGTTGTATTATAAGCCACACGTCATGGGTAGTGGAGGTTGTATTATAAGCCACACGTCATGGGTTCGATTCCTGGTGGGTACTAAAGCAGTGGGGCTTTAGCGGGGTGGGTTTTAAAAAAAACCGTTTAATTAGTAAAATTAACAATTCTAATTTAATACTTCCGTCTTAAAATAACTTAATGTTTCACATGATCTTAACCCACGTACTCTATAATTATATGTTTAATTATCTTTATTTTGTGATCAGTTAGGTTGAGATTTTGTGTAAAAGTTAATTGATTCTTTCAAATTTGACCGTTTGTGATTAATTATGAAATTTGATTAAAATTTTGTTTGTACAAAAATTATGTAACATTATTTTCAAATTCGGACACCCCATTCAATATTTGTCTAAAATGAATTAAATGCGGATCATATTAAATAAATGTGAATATGATTTCTTAGGAAGAACGAAAGCCACGAGAAAGTGATGGACAATTTAATTTCAAAGATTTTATTTTCCGTCTCTATTTCTCAAATATAATCATTCAATATTACATTTATTAAATCAAAAATATTGAAAACCCGAAATCACATCGATGCTGACCCAACTGCGGATCCGGTGGGCACCCACCAAATATCCCCACCTTCACCGGTTCAATCAAAATCGTTTCGGTTTCACCAATTTGTTCCGGTTCACTCGCATTTTACAAACGGTCTAAATATGAAAATGTCAATTTTGTTGGTCAATATTTGGTCTAAATGAAATACTATTCGATTGCAGTAGATTAGACTTATCGAGATAGGTTAGGCTAAATCCGGTTTATTGCACGGCTCGATGCAGCCGGTCCGGATTAGTGTCGTGTCGG